>JAZDUH010000341.1:21815000-22122500 GCA_036419115.1 Scarus forsteni | reverse complement strand
TAAACTTCACATTTCCGAAATGCTAACTTAAAAACAATCATATGTAGTGTACTCTTACACTGTGGTATTATTTTTTGATTGAGTTCTTGCAGGCGGAGAAAATACCCTTTGTGTTTGGTACGGTAATTTCCTGTCGGCGCCTATTTTTTCGTCTCCGACAGTTACAGACTGTGGCTTACTGGTGGAGAAGAGAGAACTTTCTACTGTATCTAATGTCCTTAGTGACCATATGGAGCTCACACAACACCACTTCAAAAATACTGAACTATCCCTTAAAAGGTGCTATGAGGATAATCTATTTCCGGCGACATAAAGACTCTGCTACACATGAGCACGCACGGCGACTGTCGTAAAGACGTGACCCAAGCCAAGCGTGCGTTTGTTGTGATGCTAATGAATGCAGCTCGGACCTTCCTCAGAACTCTGCATTGCTTTACAACTTCTTTTTTCAACAACTTACAGGATGCAAAGCGACGAGGTAATGTATCTCTGTCTAGTTATGTAGCGGTAGTTTTTGATGTGTGACAACAAGCAATTTTTGGAAAACTTAGTATCGTAGTTTTGTAGCCGGCTATATATCACTACTTACAGCCCGGTGCTCTAAGACGTGTCAGAATAATATAAATTTGCTGTAGTTTTAATTGTTTGTTCCCGAAGTTGAGTATCCAGTCAGTCCAGCCCTGTCCGACCTGACCGCAAAGCTAACGAATAGCATTTATAGATAACCTGTTTTGATGCTATAAAACTCATCTTTAAGTGTGTATTTCCATCAGGCATATATCTAAAAGGGGGACTTTTTTGTAATTACTGAGAAACTTGTCATAGCATCGTTAAATACGTGACCTTACCAGTCTGTGCAGTAGTAGTGCAGTCTGGTACAAATAAACAGGTTGCACCACTAATGTCTGCAAGGGTGCCAGCAGAGGGCGCTCAGAGCACACAGTCTCAGTGGATGCTCAGAATTGAATATTAACAGTTTTATGCCAAGAGATGGCAAGTGGAATCTTCAACTCCTTTACATTTGCAACACTTAATTTTCTGGTATGTTTTAGCCTTTCTTGTGACTTCATGGTCCATGTCTTAAATTCACTTATGTGCAATAGCACACATACTGGCCACTTTATTAGGTACATCCTCCTGGTCCCACATTGGAACCTTATGGCCCTCAGAGAAGGGCTGAACGATTTATCCTTTTTTGATCAAAATTGCAATTTCAGACAATGCAATCTTGTGATCGCCAAAGCAGCAATATTTTGCAGCACTCCTGACTGACCCAGGATCTGCTATTTTGGATCTTAACATTCCCGCCAAACTTATGTTATTGCTGCTGTCTGTTTGATTTTTTTTGTGTTTGTTTGTTTGTTTCTCTGTTAGCAACATAACTCAAGAACTGATGGATGGATTTCGATTGAATTTTCAGGAAATATCTGGATTGGCACAAGGAACAATTCATCAGATTTTGGGGCCAATCCAGATCACTGTCTGGATTCGCCGTGACGAAAAATTAGATTTTCGTGAAAACTACTCAAGTAAAATAGATATCATGATGAATCCAATTGCTAACGGTATGTTTTCATGGTCAAGGAATCAAAATATTGAGATGAAATAAAGGTAGGACTGATATTTCTTGTGAAAATCACAATATGGGTGAGGACTGTGGCACTAGCAGAGGTCTGCGCTCTCTGAGTGCTTTTTTTAGTTTTTATTAACTGACTAACTGTTCTAATCAGATAGTTTGATTCTTAAGTGTTACCACTCGCTGGCAAACACAGGGTGCTGCCATCTTGTGAGCAAGGGGGTGCAAAATAGCTGCGCCGTGATTGGCCGAAGGCATCGGCATGTTTATAGCTGCTCTCTGATTGGTTGGTACACTGCGACTGAGCATGCACGAGTAATTCCGATTGTGTGAAGCAAAAAGTGTTTCCACATTGGTTTGAGAGAGAAAATTGTGTATTTGTTATGAAAATATTGAAATTTCATTGGTTAAACTAAAAGTTTTTTTTGCTTGTTTTCTGAGGGAGTAAGGTTTGGGCAAAATTTGGGTGCATGTTAGAATTGAGTCCAGTGTTTTCAGGCAAAAATCATGAAAATATGAGGTGCATGTTATAATTGAGTGCGTTATAATAGACAAATTATGGGTATTATGTAAGCTTAAGATCAGATTATTAAAGCAAAAGAAGTAAATCAACACAAGGCCAAAACTTTTCCCCCCTTGAACTGAGTTTTGATCAGGTTTCTGTCTCGTGTCATGTCGTCTCCTCGTGAACGCTTGTGTGCTTCTTTCCTCATGTGTTGCAGCCTCAGGCAGTTTGTCCTCAGGCCTTTTGCCAAACAATGCTGAACATAAAGTACACAGCTGATGGTGCTCACTGAGAGGAACATTTAAAGCTGCTGAGAGGGAAATAAAAGGATAATATATGTCTAAGAAAGCATCAATGAAAACAACCACTTCATCATGCTTCATTTATCCGTGAGAAATTAGAATTACATGCATGAGGTCCTCTATTGATTTTTAATGCCTCAAACTCTTAAAGATGTATTTTCCTTTTTGTTTCCTCTATTATGTTCTTCTGACACTGGCTATTGGCTTGTTTATGCATCAGCATGGCTACAACTGCAGGCAGTAAAAGAACAATCTGATTGGACAAAGGTAGAGATACACAAGGCCCAAAGAGCTGGACCTCTTACCCTTAAAAGTTTAACAGGAAGTCCTCAAAGTCATACAGCTCTACCATAAGCAAGGAATCAATGACCCAAAATGCTGGTCTTTCAGTTTGAAGAAAATCCCGTCAAGCATTCTTTACATATTTGGTCCGCAAGCAAGAAATTATCACCAAGCTCCATCATCTTAAACTTTCACCAATAACCTTCAAAATTCAGAAGGTTCATATTTGAATAAAAGACAACTTTGTGCTAATTTGAAAGAAACCTAAAACTCATCATTTAGATATTGCCCTCAAATTTAAGAAAAACCTGTAACCCTTGATCTCCAAAATTCAACCACTTTATCCTTGATTTATCCAACCAAGAAAATTCCCCATGGCACTGAGATGCTGCCCTTACAAATCAAAGAAAGCCATGATCACGATCTTCCACCAACGGCCTTCAAAATGTAATGATTAGTCTTTGTGTAGGAGCGGACAATTGAAATTCCCTGATGTATCACTAGGGTAGTATCTTTACAATCAAGGAAGACCTCGAGCAAAACATTTGGCCCACGACCTTTAAATTTCAAACAGTTTATCCTTGAGTTAGAGTGGACATTTGTGCTTTGTTTGAAGCATAATTAAGACCCTTCCTTCACAATCAAGGAATACCATGACCAGGACTTTTGATCCTCATCCTCCAAAATTCATGCAGATATTCCTTGAGTCATAGTTGACTTTTGTGCCAAGTTTTAAAAAATTCCAACACAGCTTTTTTGAGATACTGCCTTCATGTTTTATCAGGTTATCCTTGAGTTTGAGGAAACATGATAAGTCTATACTTTTTGATAAGTTTGTTAATGCTTGTGCTAGGTTTGAAAAAAATCTGTTTTTTAAATATTGTCTTCATAATCAAGTAAAATCATGGCTATGATCTTTTACCCATGACCTTGAAACTTAACAAAATGTATCCTTAAGAGTGGACATCTGCGCAAAGTTTGAAGAACTTCATCCAATGCATGATTAAGATACTGCCTTCACAATCAAGGAATACCATGACCAGGAGTTTTGGTCCACATCCTTCGAAATTCATGCAGATATTCCTTGAGTCATAGTTGACTTTTGTGCC
This sequence comes from Scarus forsteni, assembly GCA_036419115.1. Taxonomy (NCBI): domain Eukaryota; kingdom Metazoa; phylum Chordata; class Actinopteri; order Labriformes; family Labridae; genus Scarus; species Scarus forsteni. Next base: position 22,118,726 of record JAZDUH010000341.1, on the reverse strand, counting down.
AAGTTTTAAAAAATTCCAACACAGCTTTTTTGAGATACTGCCTTCATATTTAATCAGTTTATCCATGAGTTTGAGGGAACATTTTTGATAAGTTTTAAGAAATTCTGTCGGAACAATCTTGAGGTATACCTTCACTTTCAAGGAAAACTACGACCATAATCATTGACCATTTACTTTCAAAATCCAGCCGGTTTATTCTTGAGTTAGAGTGGACATCTGTGCTCAGTTTGAAAAAGTTTGCCCAAAGCATTGTTAAAATACTGCCTTTGCAATCAAAGAAACTATAACCAGGATCTTTAATACCCATGACCTCCAAAATTCATGCAGATATTCCTTGAGTCATAGTGGACATTTGTGCCAGGTTTCAAAAAGGAATTTTGAAGAAAATTTATAAGTACATTGTGGAGATATTGCCGTCACAATCAAACAACACCATTACAATGACAATGGACCTATATCTTCCAAAATTCATCAAGTTTATCCTTTAATCAGCATTGACATTGTGTGATGATTTAAGACAAGTTTTCCATTTTCTATTGAAATACTGCCTAAATATTTTCAGCCCCAAAGGACCCAATTTGGGGTACTCCAACAAAAACGTAAGAAAAAGTGAACTATTCATGTAGAAATGTAGTCATGTTTCACATCAAATTAAACAGGTAATATTCAGCTACACATCCATAAAAGTCAATTTGACACACACCAAACACAACGTCAACGCCAAGCAAATGAATGATCAAATATCCAAATCTTTTGTACTTTGATTCAAACTTTGGTTGATTTGTATGGATTTCTTTGAATGGGAAAATGTAGAGAGTTCTGGTTGATTTTTTCCAAGAAGAAATTTCTTTAAAAAAAAAAAAAAACAATCAAAAACTGTGAAAGATAAGCAGAAGACAGTAACAACTGTTGTAATTGGGTGTAATGAACACCAAAATTGACATAAAAGTGAAATATAGTTTGGTATATCAGAAATGCCAAATGGGACTAATGGAGCCAAACTGTGCCAAGATTGGGCCTGACCACTCTGTAGTAAAACCTCTCTAACTTTGCTCTGCATCACTTTATCAGACTCAAACTTGGCAGAAGTAATGTTCACATATTTTGACATTCATTCATAGAGTTCTAAAGCTGTAGCTGCATCATTACAAAGAGATATTCACAATAAAAACTTGTTATTTTTATGCGAGAATGACATTTTCAAATTATTCTAACTTCTATCTTCATTTCCTCTGTCCCAGTGACACATATACTGATAATTCACATCTGGACAAATCTCTCAAGTGCTACTTTTATTATGACACCAAAATAATTCAAATAGACCTTGTGGTTGCAGAGATACTCTTTTCTTTATGAGGATGCCATTTTTGAGCAGACGGCTTAAAAAAGGGGCTAAACAGGTTAGTCAAGTACAACCATGACCATGGCTTTTGACCACTGACCATCAGAATTCAACCAGCTCATCAGTTTCTGACAGTGGATATTTGAATCTAGGTTGACGAATATCTTTAAAGTGAATTTTTAAGACATTGCCTGAACAATCTAGGAAAACCATGATCACTTTTCATACAGGACTTTGTAATACAAAGTACTTTACATTGGAAAAAAAGAAAAGATAAAATGAAATCACAGTGAAATAAAAAGCAGAAAATTGCATAATTGCATAAAATGATAACACAAACCCCCCGCAACCCCCCCTACCCCAAACCACATTCAATATACAGACTCACTTACTTAAACACACACACAAAAAATTGAAATTCTAACGGAAAAACAAAATTAGAGGACTAAGGAAACACTATCTCGAATTAAAAATGAGGAAACACAGGGGCTAAAACTAAAATAATAGTTAAAAATACTTGAAAAATACTAGAGGGTAAGATAAGTAAATTTTTAAGTAACCTCGGAACTGGGAGTGACATCATTTCCGACTTATCAGCGTTCCAGTTGAAGTCGGAAAAAAAGCATCCCAATCTACCAGGCTATTGTTAGCTGTTGTTAGCACGCCCTGTGTTGTTCACAAATATCACATGAAGAATGTGATTATCACTATGGCAGCATTTTTGTAAATAAAAGTCTAACAATACTATGTATACAGCTGATCTAGAGCAACACACCGAGTCAGAAGTGCAAATAAATGGATTATTACAGGAGCTAAATAACTGTTCACACTGGGGGCATTCATTTTCGATTGTCAACTCGGGGGTGGCGAGGTTTCACCGAGTTCCCAGAAGGAAATTCAGACTTCGGGGGACGTTCAAGTTGCAGTTTCCCACTTGAAACTCGGAAATTCGTTCTTCTGACTACAACTGGAAAAGATGTGACAATTTCTGGAAAACGTAGTATCGTAGTTTTGTCGCCGGCTATGTATTGCTACTCACAGCCCAGTACTCTAAGACGTGTCCAAATAATATGAATTTGCTCTATTTTTAATTGTCTTGTTCCTGAAGTTAGGGACCAGGCTAGTCCATCCCTGTCTAACCCGACCGCGAAGCTAAGGAATAGCATTTATAGATAACCTATTTTGGTGCTATAAAACTCATCTTAAAGTGTATATTTCCATCAGGCATATATCTAAAAGTGAGACTTTTTTGTAATTACTTAGAAACTCCTCATAGCATCTTTAAAGAGCCTTATGAAGGCTTTGTCCTATCAGGACTCCAGTTTGAAGGCAGAAAAACTCAGGAGTTCAAACTAAACATGATCATCAAGTCCATCAAAAATCTTGTGAAATTATTAATCTCTAATACGAGGATGTTGAAGTGTTTGTACCGCAGACTGGTCAGGCGGAGCGTCAAAGGTTGAGTCCATCCATCTGAATACATGCTCTGATCTGACTGGACTCATTTTGAACCATCTCCCTCGTTCATGAATGACATTAATAACCTTGTGTGTTTGCGTATGTGCTGACCCACATTTCTTAATGACTCCTCTAATATGTTGTGGATTTATAACGGCATTGACACCTCTGATATATTCTTAATGACCTCTGTAATGTATTCGCCATGAGAGTGTGTAATGGGTTTTAAATGGATGAGCTCCAGCAGATTGAACTTGTACCACAGGCCACTGGCTATCGAGCGTGCTGACGCGCAGCAGCAGTGCTAATGAGAGTGAGGAGGGGAGAGACGAGGGGGAAGAATCACAAATATTTGTTATTGTTAACATTTGTTTGGCCCGATTGTGAGGCGCTAATGTGTTGGACTGATCCTCGGCTCGGGTCATTGGCTTTCTGGAGCCTCAACTTCTGGGAGGCAAAATGAAGGTCTATAGTTTTTATCTGCTCCATCAACTGTTTCATAAGTGCTCAAAAGTTTAATGGAGAGTAAACCAGTGTTTTAATTTAGTTTTAGCTGTAGTCTTTTGCCTAAATATCTTTTAGTTTTATGCTGCGTTCCATCAACCTTGGAACTGAGAAGAGGGAAGTGGGAGTGACGTCATCTCCGAGTTATCAGTGTTCCAGTTACAAAGTCGGAAAACATGCTAATCTACCAGGCTACTGTTAGCCATATCACTACGGCATCATTTTTGTAATTATAAGTCGAACAATACTATGTATATGGCTGATTTAGTCCAACACACACTAGTCAGAAGTGCTAATAAATGGATTATTACAGGAGCTTGATAACTGTTTACACTGGGGGCAGCCATCTTTGAATGTGAACTTGGGGGTGGCGAGGTTCCCCGAGTTCCCAGTAGGAAATTTTGACGTCGGGGGGTGTTCCAGTTTCCAACCTGGATCCCTAATTGGATCGGTACCCGCATACCGTTAAGAATCTGGAAAAACTGTACTGTTATCGGTACTTGAACGTCTCTTCAACTGTCGGGTAGTTGTGACACTACCGCCGTTGACAGGTGATGACGCAGCTGGCTCAAGCATGTCGGTGAGGGCTAAGCTCTCAAAGGTTTGGGCTCACTTCAGCAAAGTTAATGAAAACTCGGCCCGATGCAATCTTTGTCAGAGAGAAGTTGCGTCCATGGGGGGAAATACTAGCAACATCACCAAACACTTGGCGCGCGCGCATAACATAAAGCTAAAGGAGTGCGGGCTGTTTGATTGCTATAGCAACACGACTAAAGTTAGCAGCCCAGCTAACACTATAGACTGCAGCACCATGGCAGTGGCACCCGGTTTTGTTTCTGCTATGTCAAATCACGGTAAGTTTTTGTCTAGTTTGTAGTCATTAAGGCTGTCACATTTACTTAGAATCAAAGTCAAGACTCTATTATCCGCCCCTTCTGTAAGGACCCTGCCGAAAACAACACAGTCACACGGGGTTAAACTCGAAGCACCGCTGCACTCGGCCGTATAACTTGGATGAAAAGCTGACGGCTGAGCCCGCAAATACGTGGAGGACGAGTGACTAAACTGTATTTCACAGAACACACAGCCTGGTCTTTGATTTTAAGTTTGCCATCAACGGTGTAGAAGCAAAACTACTTCCACACAGCTCTCCTCAGATGATTCCGAGCTATTTATGTCCGCTCGGAGTGGAAACTTTGTTTACTGAGGTCAAGAGAGCACCGGATGTGACTGAGGGTCAAGCTGCACTCAGAGCGCCCTCTATGGGATGAAACGGTCCACTGCTCCAGGCGCCCTGATGTGCCGCTACACTCAATATTTTACATTTGAATATTTATTTACTATTCAATTACAGATATTTATCCCCATATTTGAACGGTTATCCAAATATCGAATATGAAGTGACAACCCTAATAGTCATCATAACAGCATCTATTTTAGCAGCACAAGATATATGGGTCTGTCTGTACATGCAGTCTGTTGGGCGGCATGAAGGGGTTTTGCCATCTCCTTAGCTCTCTTTTTACCTCTGAGAAGCATTTGTAATGCATTACTTTTTTTCTGTTGAAGCTTTATTGTTACCTTGTGGTTATAAAAAAAGGTCGAATCTTTTAATATCTTGTAAAGTCTTTATTTTTCTCACAAAATTACGTGTTGTAGTATCAATAACAGTATCAATAAGTATCGATATCAATAAGGAGTATCGGTATCTGTAGCGGTATCAATAAAATCATAACGATATACATGCCCATTTATGACCAGAAATCCTCATTTACAGTGGAAGAACAAAGTGAAATGATTGAAGCTCAAATTAGATTATCCATTTACAGTGTGTCTCCCCGTGGAGTTACTTCAGTCTGGTCCGACTGTGGGGAAACCCCAATGCTAAGCTAATAACCCACCGTGGGATTCATTTATCCCATCTGGACGGGGACTGCTCCAGGGTCCCCCGGGAGGATCTCAGGGGAGTTACAAGAGAAGAGAATATGGGGTTGTCGGAGCCTCTTAACAGCTGGATTATTGTTTAATATGCAATAACAAATCGATAGCAGCTATGATTAAGGTGCCTGTTGGTTTATGTATGAATAGGTCCAGAGCTTTGCAGACTTTAAACATATTCACAGACGTATTTTCAGACTTTTAGATGAATCCTGTTCGATTTCCACTCTAAAAAAGCAAATCTACGTTTCCAGCATGATTAAACTGTGACCTTAGCGTGTGTTGGCTTCAACTGTACGGCCTGAAAAATCTACAGAATAAGAAGATTGAACTGATTTTAACGGTCAAGAGAAGAAAGAAAAGTGAAAGTGAAGGATGGCGAAGAGGGGAGGTAATGAGGCCTGACTTTGGTTAATACCTCAGGGCCAGGTTTGCTTTCTGATGCCGCAACACACACACACAGAAGCACATTACAGCCGAGGTAATTTTTTGTAAATGGCAGCGTTGAAATACAATTACGGAGACGAATGAGGGCCGTCAATCAACCGGAGACGTGCGTCACTTACAGTCTGAAGAAGGCTGAGCAACCAGTAACGTAACAGGAATGATGACAAATACAAGATAACTCGGTGCGAGGAGTTATTTGTGTCCTCAATGGTGATTAAACTTTTAACAAATGTTGTAGAACAGATTAATTTTTGGGAAGACAAATTCACGGCGGATCAGGGAGGTACAAAAGTGTCAGACAGTGAAATCTAATAACACATCTTCAGACAATGGTGGTTCTGCTCAGTGACTACAAAGCAGTATTAAAATAAAATCTAATAAAAGCTCAGAAAATTGCTTTGACATCTGAAGTGTAAAACTGAGGCTTTACTCTTTGCCTTGGTGGTCTTTGTGTAGTTATTTAGGGTGTTTTATTAATGTTTGGAATTAACAAAGTCTGATGTGGACTGAAGAACTAAAACCTGGTCCACCTGAAAACAGGAGGTCTCAGTTTGCTTCCAAGTGCGTATGAAAATAGATTTGTTCGTCACTATTATTTTGTCTGCTTTGGACCTTATCACGAGCAATGATCCTTAACGAGGGTAATCTAAGCCTTTTAGTCAAGATCCAACGTGATGCTAACTGCTGGATTGGCCAACAAAAAATTGCCGTCCTATCACTAACCTTCTAGGCAGAAGAGAACAAAGTTACAGCCCCAACTAGTGGCCGGAGGCTTTATTACGGATGATTGGACAAGCTGTGGTCTGCCGATAAAGAGAAAAACAAAACCAAACCACATGTAAAAACAAACCGAGTCTGCCCTCGAGTGATTCAGAGCTTGAATGACAGCTTTAAAACGAAACAAAACATAGCAGATTGTTTGGGTGAGACGATGATTTAGCATTTTCAAGAAGAAAAAGACTCTTAATCTCGAGGGTTTTTGGTCTTTATTCTTAAAACAACATCAGCATCCAAACTTTGGTAAAAGCCCACAAGACCGTCTCTGTGTGGGTTGTATATTTGTGTATTTTTGTGAGTGTGTTTGTGGATAGTTCTCACAAACTGATTAGTTATTTCTCTCGTGGGAATCATGAAAGCATCGTCTGCAGCTCTTCACTCTGAGCTTTTGTTCACAGCATGGGACTGTGTGTTTGCCAGAGTGTCTATATATCTGTGTGTGTGTAAGCATGACATGTTTATCCTGCAGGTCTCATGATCAGGTGTCCTTGTTACCATGGCAACCCATTAAGACAAGAGGTCATGTATGACCTGATCAGACTCTTGGCTGATATTTTCCATTTGATTCTTTTCTCATACTTTAACCCTTTCGAAACCAGCACAGAACATGCAGTACATGAAGCGCTCTAATTTCTACATCTGATTTTTGGTTTTATTTTTATTTTTCATTTTTCTTTTTTAATTTTTGGATACTTATTTTCTGTGCCCTCCCGGATCGCCTTTCTAAAAAAAAAATTCTTTATAATGTCTTTTTTTTTAATTCTCTAATTTTATTTTTAATCTTATTTTTCCTGTTTTTGTTATCTTTGGAAGTCTTGTTTAATTTTGCTTTTCTTTTGTTTTCATTTTTTTGTTATTTTTGATCACTCATATTTTTTTCTGCCATTCTCTGTTTTGATAATAGTTTTCTGTGCCCTCCCACACCACCTTTTAAAATGATTGTTTTCCATTATATTTTCTTTTCTTTTTTTAATTCTCTGATTTTATTTTTAATGTTGTTTTTCCTGGCTTTTGTTACCTTTGGAAGTCTTATTTAATTTTGATTTTCTTTTTCTGTTATTTTCAATCGTTCATATTTTGTCTGTCCTTCTCTGTTTGATGGTATTTATTTATTTTTGCCTTTGAATTCATTTTTTTTCCCAATTCACTTTTGTTTAATATTTTTTATTTGATAAAAGACATTTTCCTCCTTTTCTTTTCTTTTTGTTTTGATTTTCTCATTTTCCTCTCTGGCTGATTTTTTTCTGTTGCTTTTTTTCCTCACTCTTCTCACCCCAAATATTTTTCCTTATTTTCCTTTTTTTTTTTCTTTTTTTTTTTTTTTTTACATTTTCCCAACTTTTCCTTACTCTTTTTTGTTGTTCTGTCTTCTGTTTTCCTTTTTCTTCTTGACTGGTTTTTCTTCGTTAAAATATTTCTTACTTTTTCCTCTTGATTACCTCCGCCAAGGAGGTTATGTTTTTGGGAGAGTTTGTCCGTCTGTCCATCCGTCTGTCCGTCCATCTGTCTGTGAACAAAATAACTCAGAAAGTCACAGACGGATTTGGATGAAATTTTCAGGAAATGTTCAGCATGGGAAAAGGAAGAACTGATTCGATTTTGGTGTTAATCCGGATCATCGTCTGGCCCCATGGCGAAAAATGTGATTTCTGTGAATAACTACTGAACTAAAATAGATATCACTACGAATCCAATTGCTAATGGTATGTTTTCATGGTCAAGGAATCTAAATATTTAGATGAAATAAAGGTAGGAGTAATATTTATGGTCAAAATGACAATATGGCTGAGGACTGAGGAGGACTGGCGGAGGTCTGCGCTCTCCGAGTGCTTTCTAGTTTAACATTGTCAAATGATTGTTTTTGTTATATGTATTTCATTTTATTTCTGCTTGGTAATATTTCTTTACTATACTGCCTAAATAAGTGGATTGGATAATAAACAGTCTGCTATCTCAACATCCTGCCCCAAAAACTAGAGAAAACCTTTAAAAATGAGACGCCTGCTCTCTTTCCCTCAGAAAACCTCTTGGATGTATAAATTCAGGTGTCAGATTGAGCTCCATCTCGTCTCTGTTCACTCTGTCCCTGCAGAAACCAGCAGCAGCAGGCGTGAAACAAAAAGACTGCAGGTGGGCGAGAGCAGAGAGACGGTCAACCTTCAGGAGACGTTTCAATTAAAAGGTGAGGCTGTTCCTGGAGACGCTCGGAGGTTTCAAGCTGTGCTGTTCGCTGATGGAAAGGTCTGGAAGAAGTCTGAGTGATGTCGGGGCTTTGGTGACACGAGGGGGCCCGACGTGACCGTCCAAAGATTAACTAGATATCAGGGCAGCCTGTTGCAGACCCCGACTCACCCAGCAGGGCACAAATGTCCCAAAACTGTGGACCAAAAGATTTCAAAAATCTGCCATAAAGTTTTTTGTTTTCGTGAAATTTTCCTCTTTTACCAAGTAGGATCCTACGGAGCCCCTTAGGCGCCACAGAGGACAAAATAAAACAAAATATATAACTAAATGCATACGATATATTAAAAATAAGCACGACATAACTCAAAACGTCTTTCGAAATACTTGTCGTGCTGCGTTTTTAGCTAAGCGCGTCGCCGCGACATACTAAGCGTCGCGCCACGAGATACTAAAGCGATAAAATTGACTTAGTGGTGGAAGTGACTTCACAACATTGAGCGTGGACAGCGAAAGGTTTTGAAGGATTACAGACTTATTTAACAGCGTAAAAGCGTAAGGTAATATATAGGTAAATATCTTAGATGCCTGATCAAAATGACAAATTTCCGACTGTGTCAACTGGTGATGGCCCCAAAACCCGCATTTTACCGTCACTTCGGGGTATCAACAAACAATTTGTTCATGTTCAACGCATAACAAGAGTCGGGAGGACTTGAAAATAGGTACAGAGGAGTAGGTTTTTTTTACAATGTGGAGGAAATTTTCGCTTCATCTTGTGATCAAACTGATGGCATATGTGTCTGCATTAAGTGTAAGCACAAGAGTGCATTTCTGTAAGCATGCTGAATTTGAGGGATATATTCTACTGTAGTTAGTGGTTTTGTTGACCACAAAATGACTCGTCCTTGTAAGCCATAGTAGAAAATTAATCCCTGTTAAGATCTTCATAATGTGATGGTCGAATGATACTTTGTAAACTGTGCAGCCTTTTAAGAGTTTCACAATCACTGACTTTTGACATCAGATCGGGGCACGTGGCGTTGTTGAATGCTGTGTAAATCAAATGTTGATCTCAATAAATGTTTTAACTGTTAAACATTGGTGTGCTGTCTTTAATTTGCTGTCCTGTTGAAAATATATGTAATTACCTTTTCTTACTGACATTGATAAACAGCAGATAAGTTGTGAGTGTGACTGGGAAAATACAACTTTATTATAGTTCTGTGACCATGAAGGTTTTTGTGATATGTCAACGTATACAACTGCGGTCACGTCAGCCGTCTCTCGATTTCGGTGGTCAAGCCAGCTGCTCCAACATTTCAAGTGCGCTCTTATTACAGACTTTATGGCAAGCTCACAAAAATAAGTGGGAAAAGTCAGCACTAACTTACTTATAAAAGCGTGTGTTAAATTCCAGTTTACAAAATAAAAAGTGGTTGTGAAATACAATAAGATTTTCTAAAAAATATGAGAACTACATTAAAATATCATTTTCATATTTACAGTATGGAATACATTAAAATTTATTAAAACTATATTAAATGTGTCCAAATGCAATAGAAAGAGGTGTGTGTCATAGCAGGCTTAAGTCTACTGTCCAACACTGATTTTGAGCCAACAGATTACATGACCTGGGAATTATTGAACTATAATGCCCATATTTACTTTATAAAAGACATTACAAATTCATTCAAATATGAAACATGTCCAAATGCAAAAATAAGTGGTGTTTCTCATCAAGCAGGCTGAAGTCTACTGTCCTACACGATTCTGAGCCAACAGGTCACGTGACCTGGGAGGTATTTGGGCTCTAATGCTCATATTTACAGTAAAAGATAAATTAAAAATTCATAAAAAATATAAAGTGTGTCCAAATGCAATTAAAAAAATGATGTGTCTCATAGAACAGGCTTAGATCTACCATTCTGGGTTGATTCTGAGCCAACAAGTCACATGACCTGGGACTTATTGAGCTATAATGCTCATATTTACAGTATTAAATACATTAAAAATTCATAGAATGTTTTGCGTTCAACTGCAATGAAAAGTGGTGTGTGTCAAGGAGCAGCATTAGATCTACCATTCTGTCTTAATTTTTTAGCAATCAAATCTCATGGCCTGGACTTATCCATGGACTTATTGAGCTAAAATACTCATATTTACAGTATAAAATACATAAAAAATTCATAGCTCAATAAGTCTCAGGCTGTGTGACCTATTAGCTCAGAATCAGTGTAGGACAGTAAGCATGCTCAATGACACAATCCACTTTTTATTCCATTTGGGCATATTTCAAATTGGTTTTTTTTATGAATTTTAATGTGTTTTATAATGCAAATCTGAGCATTATAGGTCAATGAGTCGCAGGTCATGTGATCTTTTGGCTCAAAATTAATAATACTGACTCTATGACACATACCACTTTTTATTGCATTTGGACTCACAAATTTCATATTTTTGGGGGGAATTTGTAATGTCTTTTATAAAGTAAATATGGGCATTATAGTTCAATAATTCCCAGGTCATGTAATCTGTTGGCTCAAAATCAGTGTTGGACAGTAGACTTAAGCCTGCTCTATGACACACACCTCTTTCTATTGCATTTGGACACATTTAATATAGTTTTAATAAATTTTAATGTATTCCATACTGTAAATATGAAAATGACATTTTAATGTAGTTCTCATATTTTTTTAGAAAATCTTATTGTATTTCACAACCACTTTTTATTTTGTAAACTGCAATTTAACACACGCTTTTATAAGTAAGTTAGTGCTGACTTTTCCACTTATTTTTGTGCGCTTGCCATACAGTCTGTAATAAGAGCGCACTTGAAATGTTGGAGCAGCTGGCTTGACCACTGAAATCGAGAGACGGCTGACGTGACCGCAGTTGTAAATGCTGACATATCAAAAAAACCTTCATGGTCACAGAACTATAATAAAGTTGTATTTCCTCTATCACATTCACAACTTATCTGCTGTTTATCAATGTCTTTAAAAAAAGGTAATTACATATATTTTCAACAGGACAGCAAATTAAAGACAGCACACCAATGTTTAACAGTTAAAACATTTATTGAGATCAACATTTGATTCAAACAGCATTCAACAACGCCACGTGCCCCGATCTGATGTCAAAAGTCAGTGATTGTGAAACTCTTAAAAGGCTGCACAGTTTACAAAGTATCATTCGACCATCACATTATGAAGATCTTAACAGGGATTAATTTTCTACTATGGCTTACAAGGACGAGTCATTTTGTGGTCAACAAAACCACTAACTACAGTAGAATATATCCCTCAAATTCAGCATGCTTACAGAAATGCACTCTTGTGCTTACACTTAATGCAGACACATATGCCATCAGTTTGATCACAAGATGAAGCGAAAATTTCCTCCACATTGTAAAAAAAACCTACTCCTCTGTACCTATTTTCAAGTCCTCCCGACTCTTGTTATGCGTTGAACATGAACAAATTGTTTGTTGATACCCCGAAGTGACGGTAAAATGCGGGTTTTGGGGCCATCACCAGTTGACACAGTCGGAAATTTGTCGTTTTGATCAGGCATCTAAGATATTTACCTATATATTACCTTACGTTTCTTTACGCTGTTAAATAAGTCTGTAATCCTTCAAAATCCTTCGTCGTCACGCTCAATGTTGTGAAGTCACTTCCACCACTAAGTCAATGGGTGTAAAGAGCTCATTTTTGTGTATACAATTGATTCGGGAGGTGCTCAGATAGTAAACAAAAGGGTCCTTCAGACACGCCCCCCTCACTTCTGCCTGGACGGTCACCAGTTAATTTAATACAGTACACCGGCGGAGCCTGTTGTGTTTTAGTATAAGCAGCAAAGTTCTACTTCAGATTATTCCATCTCTCATAATAAGAGCAACAAGAATGTCATTATATGACAGTCCGAGGTAAAAAAAAAAAAAAAAAAAAAAAAAAAAAAAAAAAAAAAAAAAAAAAAAAAAAAAAAAAAAAAAAAAAAAAAAAAAAAAAAAAAAAATTTGTCCTCTGTGGCACCTAAGGGGCTCCGTAGGATCCAAAAAATATGGAAGAATATTAGGGCCACGTTAGATGGAGAATATAATTTTGGAGAAGCTGACACTAAAGGAATTAATTTCAACATTATTTTGATATTTTTCGATGATAAAATGGAAATGTCAAGAATAAAGTAGAAATGTCCACACTAAAGTTGATATACAGTGTATTTCAACTTAATTCTCAACATTTTAAGACTTTTCTTTTCTCTACACTTCGACTTTTTGGTTGAAATTTCAACTTTTTTCAACATTTCACTTTTATTACCAAATTGCCATTCAACTTTATTCTCTCTATTTCAACTTTAATACCTAAAGTTCCGATTTTCTCCACTGGATGGAGAAAATATTTTTGGAGAAGATGACATCAAAGTGGAAATTTCAACATTATTTTGAAATTTGGAGAAGAAAGTTGAAGTGATCACAATAAAGTTGACATGCAATGTATTAAGACTTTTTTCTCAACATTTTTGCTTTTTTGTCACTACACTTTGATTTTTTGTTGAAATTTTGACTTTTTTCTCAACATATTTCTTTAATCATTAAATTATTGTTCAACTTTATTCTCTTTATTTCAACTTTAATCCCGAAATTTTCACTTTTTACATCAACTTCCCAAAAATTATTTTCTCCATCTAACATAGCCTTCATACTCTTCAGTATAAAAACACTTGGCCCTCAATTACATGTTTTTTTTTTTTTTTTTTTTTTTTGTTAATTTGCCTCTTGTACCAAAGTAGAATCTTAAAAATATGGAAGAGTATTAGGGCTGCGTTAGATGGGGAAAAATAAGTTTGGGGAAGTCAACATTAAAGTGGAAATTAAATAATTATAGTAGAAATTTCAAGAATAAAGTAGAAATGTCCACAATAAAGTCTTCATACAATGTATTTTGACTTTATTCCCTACATTTTTGCTTTTTCTCTCTACATTTCACCTTTATCTTGAATTTTTTAGCATTTTCTGGAAATTTCGACTTTTCTCAACATATTACTTTTGTCATGAAATGACTATTCAACTTTATTCTCTTCATTTCAACTTTAATCCTGTAATTATCACTTTTATTGTCAACTTCCCCAACATTATTTTCTCCATCTAACATGGCCCTAATACTCTTCTGTAAAAAAAAAAACACTTGGCCCTCAATTACATTTTTTTTTTTTTTTTGTTAATTTGCCTCTTGTACCAAGTAGAATCCAACAATTATTGAAAAGTATTACGGCCACGTTACATCAAAGTGGGATTTTCAACATTATTTTGAAATTTCGAGAATAAAGTTGAAATGACCACAATCAAGCCGACATTCAATGTTAAGACTCTATTTTCAACATTTTTACTTTTTTTTCTGTACACTTCGACTTATGTGTTGTAGTTTCTACTTTTTTCTGGACATTTCAACTTTTTTCTCCTCATATCACTTACATCACGGAATTATTATTCAATTTTATTCTCTTGATTTCAACTTTAATCCTGAAATTTCCACTTTAAATGTAAATTTCCCCAAAATCATTTTCTCCATCTAACAAGGCCCTAATAGTTTTCTGTATAAAAACACTTGGCTCTCAATTACATCTTTTTTTTTGTGTGTTAATTTCCCTCTTGTGCCAAGCAGGATCCTAAAAACATGGAAGAGTGTTAGGGCCATGTTAGATGGAGAAATAAATTTTTGAGAAGTTGACATCAAAGCTGAAATTTCAACATTATTTCAAAATTTCGAGGAATAAAGCTGAAATGACCAAAATCAAGTGAACATACAATGTCTTTAGACTTTATCCTCGACATTTTTCACTTTTTTTCTCTACACTTTGACTATTTTGTCGAAATTTCTACTTTTTTCTAGTCATTATTATCCAATTTTATTCTCTTCATTTCACTTTCAATCCCAAAATTTTCACTTTTAATGTCAACATCCCCAAAATTATTTTCTCCATCTAACATGGCACTAATACTTTTCCGTATAAAAACACTTGGCCCTCAATTACATTTATTTTGTCAATTTGCATCTTGTACCAAGTAGGATCCTAAAAATATGGATGAGTATTAGGGCCACGTTAGATAGAGAAAATAACTTTGAAGAATTGACATCAAAGCTGAAATTTCAACATTATTTCAAAACTTTGAGAATAAAGTTAAAATGACCAAAATCAAGTCAACATACAACGTATTAAAACTTTATTCTCAACAGTTTTACTTTCTTTTTCTCTACTCTTCGACTGTTTTGTCAAAATTAGACTTTTTTGTCACCTTTCCCACTTTTTTCTCAACATTTCGCCTTTATCACTAAATTATTGTTCAAGTTTGTTCTCTTTATTTCAACTTTAATGCTGAAATTTCCACTTTTATTGTCAACTTCCCCAAAATTATTTTCTCCATCTAACATGGCCCTAATACCCTTCTGTATAAAAAGACTTGGCCCACAATTATATCTTTTTTTTTTGTCTAGTTGCCTCTTGTACCAAGTAGGGAGCTAAAAATATGGAAGAGTGTTCGGGCCATGTTAGATGGAGAAATCATTTTTGGAGAATTTGACATCAAAGTGGGAATTTCAGCAGTATTTCAAAATTTTGAGAATAAAGTTAACCTGACCACAGTCAAGTCAACATACAATGTATTTCAACTTTATTCTCAACATTTTTGCTTTTTTCTCTACACTTCAACTATTTTGTTGAAATTTCAACTTTTTTCTCAACATTATTATTTAACTTTATTCTTTTCATCTCAACTTCAATCCCGAAATTTCCACTTTTAATGTCAACTTCCCCAAAATTATTTTCTCCTTCTTACATAGCCCTAAAGCTCTTCCATATAAAAACACTTGGCCCTCCATTACCTCTTTTTTTTGGGTGGGGTTATTTTATTCTATTTAGTTTTAACAACCTCGATCATTAAGATGATTTTTTTCTGTCCCATTTGGATTCATTTTCAAGAAACTTTTAGACCATTAAAGAGCTCTTGGGAAGGAACTCCTCTTTTAAATTCTTAAACAGTTTCTCTCATTAGTACACAACATTTTTATTTGTTTTCACTTCTCCCTAACAGCTGTTGTGTCTTTGATCCGGCTGGAAAATAAATTAAACCCCTAAACAGTAAAATTATATCAGTCTTAAAGCAAAAAATACTTTTCTTTTCTGAAAAAAAAAACCATTTGAACACACCATGCTGACTAATGTATGTCTCTTTTGGTCAAATTAAAATTATGTGTAGATTTCCTTGAACACATAACTTTTTAGATGTCCTTGAACACATCATGATCACATATATGTCGATGTCCTTGAACACCTCATGATGTTACTGATAATTTGCACTTGTCAAGGCTTTTTTAATCCTTTAAGTTTGGTCTGGACTTCTAATATGTTTCATTCATAAATATTAACACATTCAAAACTCTTACTAAGACATAACAGCAAATTAAATCAAATCAAACTGATTCTTTGGAGCCTTGTTTTTTAAAAAATGAGCTCAGCTCTCTAAGGAAACTACAGAATAAAAAGAAACCTCTTTGTGCTCCTGCAGCTCCATAAATCCGCTCGGATAATGTGTTTGTGTTTTACTGTGGTATTAATTAGCCCGTAGGTGAACGTGGCCCACCTTCACCAGAGTCTGCTGGAACAAAACTTTGATTAGTGTCCCCGATAAAAACAGAGGAACAAACTAAATCTCTCATTGATCCTTCAGGATAAAAATCATCCAATCAGAGATTAATCAGATCTTATCCAAACTGATTCATTAATGTGGCCGGCACACAAAAACCGAACATCACTTTATTTAGAGCCTGCATCTGTTCTGGACAATCTTTTTACTAAAGTTAGTTTGATCTTTAGGATCTTTGGAGATTTTAATTACTGGAATAAAAGTGTCTTCTGTGGAGGGCACCTTGCTGCTGTTGGAAACTTCCTGAAGAATCTAAAACCACCGTTATGCTTTGATTTTACACAAACAGCAGAATCTTCTCATAAAACAGAATATTAAGGAATTTTATGGTCCATGCACTGCAAAAACTCAAATCTGAGGACATTTATTCATCCAATTTCAATTCTCAAAGTCTTACAAAAGTTATTGTAAGCCAAAATTGCCTGGCATCTCCAACTATGCATATTATTTCAGTCAATAAAAATAAGAGAATAAACCCTGAATTCCTTATGAGTTAAAAAAAATCTGCCAATGTGGCAAGACTAATTTTACTTGTACAATTCTTGGGAATAAGATGTGCTATCTTAAGAAGTTTTTACACCTGATTTTAAAACCCTCAAGGAGAAAGATTTTGCTTATTTCATTGGCAGATATTTTCTCATAATTACAAGTTTTTCACTGCTTTAGTTGTTTTTATTCCTTGTAAAAAGATATCTGTCTGGACTCAAGAAATTAATATGAAATTGTTGGAAGTGTTGTGAATACTTTGGACTTGAAATGAACATTTGGAGGGTATACCAGGAAGATCTTTTCACTTTCCATCTGGTAAAGAGCCCATAGAAAGTGTTTGTGAAGGACAGAACTGTTTACGAGCAGTTGATTGGACGATCATTCAATCAATCACATTTACTACTGGGCAGTCGGATCTACAGGATCTTACTTAGCCTTGCACAGCTGCTGGATCCCAATGATTCAATGTCTCTAATCAGGCAGATCCAAGAAGGACAAATAAGGCATTTTAGAATACTTCAAATATAATAACAAATTTAAACAACGTGCATCATGAAATATGTGAATGAAACAGGGAGAATAACTCTTCTGAAACATTCTGGTGTATTAGTAGACTTCAGGTTTTTTTCCATGCCTTTCAAAGATGTCTACATCTGTACACTATATTGCTAAAAGTATTGGCTCACCCATCCAAATAATCAGAATCAGGTGTTCCAGTCACTTCCATGGCCACAGGTGTATAAAATCAAGCACCTAGGCATGCAGACTGCTTTTATAAACATTTGTGAAAGAATGGGTCGCTCTCAGGAGCTCAGTGAATTCCAGCGTGGAACTGTGATAGGATGCCACCTGTGCAACAAACCCAGTCGTGAAATTTCCTCACTCCTAAATATTCCACAGTCAACTGTCAGCTGGATTATAAGAATGTGGAAGTGTTTGGGAACAACAGCAACTCAGCCACCAAGTGGTAGGACACGTAAACTGACAGAGCGGGGTCAGCAGATGCTGAGGTGCATAGTGAGAAGAGGTCACCAACTTTCTGCAGAGTCAATCGCTACAGACCTCCAAACTTCATGTGGCCTTCATATTAGCTCAAGAACAGTGCAGAGAGCTTCATGGATGGGTTTCCATGGCCGAGCAGCTGCATCCAAGCCTCACATCACCAAGTGCAATGCAAAGCGTCAATGCAGTGGTGTGAACATTCTCTGGAGTGACAAATCACGCTTCTCCATCTGACAATCTGATGGACCAGTCTGGGTTTGGAGGTTGCCAGGAGAACTATACTTGTTGGACTGTATTGTGCCAAGTGTAAAGTTTGGTGGAGGGGGGATTATGGTGTGGGAGTGTTTTTCAGGAGCTGGGCTTGGCCCCTTAGTTCCAGTCAAAGGAACTCTGAATGCTTCAGCACACCAAGACATTTTGGACAATTCCATGCTCCAACTTTGTGGGAACAGTTTGGAGCTGGCCCCTCCCTCTTCCAACATGATTGTGCACCAGAGCACAAAGCAGATTAACAAAGACATGGATGACAGAGTCCGGTGTGGATGAACTTGACTGGCCTACACAGAGTCCTGACCTCAACCCAATAGAACACCTTTGGGATGAATTAGAGCAGAGACTGAGAGCCAGGCCTTCTCATACAACATCAGTGTGTGACCTCACAAATGTGCTTCTGGAAGAATGGTCAAAAATTCCCATAAACACTCCTAAACCTTGTGGACAGCCTTCCCAGAAGAGTTGAAGCTGTTATAGCTGCAAAGGGTGGATCGACGTCATATTGAACCCTATGGATTAGGAATGGGATGTCACTTAAGTTCATATGTGAGTCAGGGCAGGTGAGCAAATACATGGCAATATAGTGCAGATGCTTTCACCAACCTCACAGCTGTGAGCAGAAGACACAATCTGTGAGGTAAAGCAGATGACAAAGTTCTTGTAGTTCTTCTTTTGAACGTTGTAGCTCGTCATGTCTTACCTACAACACAAGAAATCTTGTTGCATAAATATGACACCAAAGTGAAAGTGCAGTCGAATTCCTCTTTTACAGCAGTTTTCCCTCCTTTTCTTCATCCTGTGACATTTTCCATCAGGGTCAAGGAAAAGTGGATAGGACAGGATTAATGGTGTGTTCACACCGAATGCGAATTTGCGTCGACGCGTGTCGAGATTACATACAAAGTCAATGCAAAGGTGCATCTTGATGCAGATTCGCCCCGGGCGGCGCGTTGGACGCGTTTGGAGCGGCGCGTTTGGAGCGTCCAGCGCGTTTGAGGCGTCGAGTGTCGAGGCGTTTGACGCCCTCGACGCCCCTACGCCTCGACGCTCGAGTTGAAAATATTGAACTTTCGACGCCAGTTTGCTTGACACTGTGGCGCGGCAGCCAATCAGCGATGGCATCCCCCCCCCCGACGTCACTGATTTGATGACGTATGACGCTACGTCCCCCTGCTCCCGCTCAAAGCCCTCTGTAAGATGAAGGAGAGGTTTATCTGCGCTGTTTGCTATCATCCGGAGCTATACTATTCGGCGTGTGTACTCTACAGAGACCGGAACAAAAGGGAGCAGGCTTGGGTGAAAGTCGCTGAGGAGACAGACAGGTTTGATTTGATGACGTGTGACGCCCCGGTCTCCTGTTCCTGCTCAAACCCCCTCTCAAAGATGGAGGAGAGGTTTATCTGTGGTGTTTGCTATCATCCGGAGCTCTACTCGACGTGTGCACTCTACAGAGACCGGAACAAAAAGGAGCAGGCTTGGGAGAAAGTCGCTGAGGAGACAGGTTTTGACGGTAAGTTCTGTAAATATTCGTTTCCAGCTGGATTTGCCTGCACGGGTTATCACTGAGTCCGACAAGCTCCGGCTCTCTACTGCGCCTGCGCCAGGACGCGCGTCGTCCCTCAGCTTGTCAAAATGTCCAGCGTCCAGCCTCGGGCGTTAAGCGCGGCGCGTCACAGGCGTTACGGGCGTCCATTGACGCCAATTTGCGTCCGGCGTGAACGCAGCATTAGGAAGGACTTTTCAAACACACCCCTATTGTTTGAGCGAAGCTAATTAGCCATGGGTGAGCTCTGCCTGTCTCGAAAAGAAAAAGTTGACGTATCCCTTTGAGCCTCCAACATAATCCATCTGCGATCAGGAAATATTCCTCCATTTTGTGACAAAAACCGTCATATATGTAAATCAGAGTCGCCCACAAACTCCTGAGAGAAGGTGAACTTTAATCGGCACAGGTGGTGTAGTAATTTTTATGTGAACATTGAAAAAAGTTGGATAATTTTCTTTCTTTCTGCAGTTAAATCCAGCAGGTGCATCAAACATCTCCCTCCTCTCCTCACGTCTTCTTCTCTTGCTCTATCTCCGTCTTATTTACGTCTAATCTCATGGACCTCCTGCTCTCACAGCTCCTCACACACGACAGATGGATTAAGCTGCTAATACAATAATATTACCTTTATGACACAAAGTAAGTGATCTCATATTTTCATGCTGCTCCTCAGGCGTGGCTCCCCTGGGCGTTTTAATGATCCAGCTCCCTATAGATCCGGGACTCAAACCCGAGCAGCAGCAGCAGCCGTGAGTCTCATTGATCACGGAGCTACGAGCCAACAGTCGCTGCATTAGCATATTCACTCGAGCTGGCATTTAGCAGCACGGAGACAGATGGAGGAGGGGAGGACGGTCATGAGGGAAAGTGATGGAGAAAGCAGAGGTGGAGAAGTGAGAGAGAGAAGAGGAGGGGGGTTGGTATCTCAGTGAAATGACTTCTAATGTGGACGAGGGATTAAAAAGGAAGGACACTTTCAAACATGTCCATCTGCTTCATTTATCTCCTGTACAGCTCAAACTGTGAACCTTCAGTTCTACTTCTGCCCTGTTTTTTACTGTCAGAGGGGTTCAGAGTTTGAACTACTGCCTCACGGTACTTGATACTTGGGAGTTAAGGCACAGTGATGAGGAAGAAACAAGGGTCGGGTTGATTGTTGTCTTCGTAGAATTTTGGCTTTTGCGAGCACAGAGATTTATTAAAGCCTCGTATCCATCAGAGGGTTCAGTTAGGTTCGTCTAGGTATGGCTCGCTTTTTGTGGCATTTCCATAGCCTAAAACTGGGACAGGACCCCTTATAAGCGAACTGTACGGTCCCACTTTTTGGGATCCTTCTCTTGGGGTGCCAAGTATACCAATCTGACCCCATAAGGAGGAGCTAGAAACACTGCAGTCTGTTGATTTGTCGAAGGAGACGTCACTTGCGACAGCGGAACAACACATAACCCCGCCATGTTTAAATCTCCACTTGTCTTCATGAAGATAACTCTCAAAGCTTTTTTGATTGGAAAATGGCATCAAGGTTGAGCGTCCCATGGCCTACTGTGGAGGTGCAGAAAAAAGAACAACTTCAACTTTATCATAGTCCCTCGGGAGACTTGTTTTTTCAGCAGTAGGCATCAGTACACAAGTACATTATAACACATAAATCATACAGGCATTAAAAAAAAAAGAAAAAGAAAAAGAAAATCTGGAAAAATCCTGAACTCAAGTGAAAAAGGATGGCACTTAAACCACAAAATGCCAAGACTAAGGGTGTTTTCACACCAACCCTATTTAGTGCGCACCAAAGAAGTTTTGGCCCAGGGTTTGTTACGTTATTATCAATGTGAATGCAACCACTGCACTTTGGTGGGCACCAAATCAGCCAGTCCAAGACCTCCATGAAGGGGTGGTCTCGATCCGCTCCATCTCCCGACATTTGGTGCGGTTTCACTGGTGTGAAACAAAGTGGTCCGAACCGATCTACTTTTGATGCATTATTTCCTGTTAATCCCGCAGTTGAATCTTTTGCTCACTCAATTTGTCGATTTGTTTATTCTGTTTGAGGATTACGATGATTTACGAGGGTCCAACAGGTCGCTGATTCCGTCTCAAACTCAATAAAAAAAACACATCTGAAGGAAAATGTAGAAGAGAGCGAAACGTTAACATTAGTAGACTGGTGAAGGAAATGGTTACCATGGCAGCCTCTTCTTCGTTCTCCTCCGTAGCAGGTTTGGTAACCAGTTACGTGCATATCGCCCCCTGCTGTTTCAAACTGAGTAAATACACAAGTGGGCCCGGACACGGTTCAATGTTGCAAGTGTGAATGCAAGCCAGCAGGGGAGGGGAAGGGGGGCGAACCGCACCGCAGTACGGTTCGAAACAAGTGGGCCTAATGTAAAAACGCCCTAAGAGTCAGGCAAAACCCATAAAGTGCATTCAGTCATCAAAGTGCTGTGCAGTAGACAAATAAACAGTAATGATGAACATACAAGATAAAGCAGATAAAAAGAGATTCAACAAAAAGTCAATAAATAGTCAAGGATTAATATCTAAAAGTCAACAATCAATTCTATCCGCAAGATGCACAAGACAAGAAAAACTCAGGCAGGCCAATGAATTCAGGTTTTCAATAGCAACTGGAATAAAAGAAGTTCTAGCTCGCCCAGTTTTGGTTTTCGGCATTCTGTAATGTCGCCCAGAAGGGAGAAGATCAAATTCAGCAAACAGAGGGTGGTCAGGGCAGAATTGCTGGATGTCTTCCATCGTTGCCCTTTCTGTACTGTGTCACGTTTTCTTCTTCGCTGTATTTAATAGCCGGGTACACTGTGTAGCGCTGCTATGCATAGCTGTCAAGTTTTGGATTTTAAAATAAGGTACAATTCCCGGCACGCAGCCCCACCATCTCAACCAAGCTCCAGTATCTCTTACATTTTAGACTGGTGTATAGGAGTGTCTTCTCGTCTCATGTCTCATACTTCCTGCTATGGGCTCTAATCTCACGACAGCTGCCACTCAGGCTAATGCAGGAGGCAGTTCTCCCGAGGCATCTTCCTCATTCATCATTTTGGAGCATTACCACCCCATTACCGCGACAAAGCTAGTAAAGGAGCTCAGTTTGGAGAGACAGGAAATTTACAGGAAAATGCTAATATGGGAAGATAGCGGGAAAGAGGGATGAAATACAGTAGTGTCCCGGCTAAAACGGGAGACTTGACAGCTAAGCTGCTATGACGTCATGCTGTCAGCATCCAGCTTGGACACAATCCTACCAAGTAGGGTTCGGTTAGCTGTGGAAACACAAACAGGATCAGGCTTTACCGGTCCGGCCGGAGCCAAACCTTGCCGATCCATACCGGACCACTTGGTGGAAACGAGGCTTTATGCTGCGTTCACACTGCATGCTACTTGTACTACCTCGGCGATCACTCTCCATGCAAAGTCAATGTACATCCGCGATGGGGCAGGGCTAACCCTCCCACGATGCGACAGCCGCCTTTCACACTACCACATAGCTTGCCGCGCGATGTCAAAGTAAAAAAAGTTGATCTTTTCAGACAATCGCGTGTGTGGCTGTGCAGCAACAGCCAATCAGCGGTGTGTGTGTGTGTGACGGTGCCCGTGACAGACAGTTTTTCATCCGGACTACAGAGGAACAATTTATGTCCGTGTGGGAAACATCAGTCAGTGAGGACATTAGTTCTGCCTAGACGGACCGCAGGAAACTGACAGATAATGTTGCTGCAGGGCATCAGCTGCAGTGTTTTGTGATTAATAAGTGAGTGAAAAGGATACAGCTGGAATAATGTCCGCTTATACATCCTATTATATGATATATGATATGATCACGGTGAAACTCGAGCGGACGTGACGTCACCGAGCGACGGACAACGGCAACGGTGACCAAAATGAGCTATGTATGGACGCGTGACGATACGTCAGTGGGCGACGCAATTTTGGTAGCTCGGTCGCTTGCGGTGTGAACGCAGCATTACTGTCATAAGGGAGAATGACATCCTTCCCATTTTCACAGAGTATACTTTATTCAGAATTTTGGCTTGATCCAATATTTCTGGTTTATGCGAAGCCCCTAAAGAGTCATTGGCAGAAAAAATAATTATTATGTGTATCTGGTGCAAACGAGTAACCACCAAATTATTTCTAGTGTGTACAAACAACTGTCTGCTGCGCACTAGAAATGTCTAAGTTCTTTTTTCAGTCGATGTCTCTTTAGGGGCTCTGTAGGTTTAACTCAAAATCCTCTTCTAATCTCAGGATTATCACTTTTATCTCAGTGCTTTGATTTATTTCAGAATTCTGGGTTTAATCTCACAATTATGACTGAATCTAAAAATGTCTTCATTTTAAAAAATGATTAGATTTTAGAATTAAAGGTTTAATTTTGAAAGTCTGACTCAGTCTCATCATTTAAAATAATCACAGAAGAATGGTTAAACTCAAAACCTCTTCTTATCTCAGAATTATAAATTTAATCTCAAAGTTTTGTTTTATTCCCGGATTTTGGGTTAAATCTCAAAATTATGACTGAATCTAAAAATGTCTTCAAATTAAAAAAATTGACCTAATTTTAAAATTGTAGGTTTGATCTCAAGTCTGACTTCGTCTTATCATTGTTTTTTTAATAGAATTCTGACTTAAACAAAAAAAAAAAAATTCTGACATAATGCAGGAATTTGTGTGACAACATTCAGAGTCAATCTCAGGATTTTAACGTTAATCTTGAATTCTGACTTCATCTTATAATTTGGAATTTATTAAGTTATTCAAATTTAATTCCAGGGATTTGAATCTGTTCTTTAAATTCTAACTCAGTCTCAGAATTCTGCTTTTTTCACAGAATTATGACTTTAATTCAGAATTCTGTAAAGGAACTTGTGTTTCAAAATTCTGAGTCAATCTCAGGATTTTATTTTAATTTCAAATTCTAACTTCATCCCAGATTTCTGAATTTAATCTTAAAAAAGTGACTTAATTCCAGGGTTGTGACTGTATTCTTTAAATTTCTACCTGAATCCCAGAATTCTGAATTTCACCCCAAAATTCAGACTCAATCTCAGAATTCTGGCTTTTTTCCACAAAATTATGACTTCATTTCAGAGTGTGAATTTAACCCCAGAAGAATAGTAGAACTTAAAATCCTCTTTTCATCTCAGGATTATCACTTTAATCTGAAAACTTTGATTTATTTCAGAATTAGTTTAATCTCAGAATTATGATTGAATCTAGAAATCATGTCATCATTTTCAAGATCTTGACTTGATCTTAGAATTCTAAATTTAATATTTAATGTCTGACTCAATGTCTTTCTCATCACTCTGCTTTTTTTGCGAATTTATTTCAGAATTCTTACTTAAAGGGCAACTTCGGTATTTTTCAACCTGGGTCCTATTGCCCCAAGTGTATGTGTGTATACGAGTGACGGGTACAACTCGTTTTAAAATTGGCTCAGTATCAAGGGAGCGGATGCAGCCGGCAGCCGCGAAGCTTGATCGGGGGGCAACTGCATCCCGTATAAGTTTGAGCATTAAAAAGTGTTTATTTCGCCACAGACCGGTTGCGATCGCCGGTGCTAGCTCTCTAATTAGCATTGTAAGCATTGCGTTTTCCTTCACGTCCTCTGACCTGTGTGACGTCATCTGTGAGCTTGTTGCCGGAAGAAAACAGAGGAGTCATGCAGCGTGCCGCTCAGAGTGGAGCTGCTTATCCCGGAGGACAGTTGGAAGTTTTACTGCATCGGTATCATGGCTGAATATTTACCAGATTTCGAGAGTGAAGACGAGCCTTTACATTACAACGGCCACCCGTATTTATTTGAGCCAGAGTATCACGGACGAGAGCTGCTACAAACTCAAGAGCTAACGAGGATAGCAACAGAGAGCGAGCAGACGAGGATGAAGCAGCGGCTGCATGAACGCGAATTTCTGAGGACTGGTGGTGCTCCTGTGGTTGCTGTGACTCTATGCCCACAGAGGAAGAATGTCTGTGTTGCAACGAGTGGGACCTGTTGCCCAATATTCGTGGTCTCGATGTGTCGTGGGATGATACAGGAAGTACCCGACGCTGTGTAACTACATTAGAGGATCTCCCCCCTCTGATCAACAGGGCAGTGCTGGATACCTTTTTTCATGTACCCAAAATAAATTGAAGGAGGCGACAAAAACCACAGGGACCAAATGGTCAACTATCCATAAAGTAAGTATAACTAATATGTCTTTATGCATACAATACGTATAAGTATTGTATGCATTGTGTAAATGTTTATAATTCGCCACAGACCGGTTGCGATCGCCGGTGCTAGCTCTCTAATTAGCATTGTAACACGATAGGCCACAAGTCTGTACTGGCTGGACGAGAGGAAAAAGTGAAGAGGATTTAGGGCAACAGTAAATGTGTGTGTCGGAGACAAATCTAGAGCGTTCGTGCAGCCGCTGCTTCACGCTCGTTTGCCCTCTGTTGCTATCCTCGTTAGCTCTTGAGTATGTAGCAGCTCCTCGTCCGTATACTCTGGCTCAAATAAATACGGGTGGCCGTCGTAATGAAAAGGCTCGTCTTCACTCTCGAAATCTGGTAAATATTCAGCCATGATACCGATGCAGTTAAAATTTCAACTGTCCTCCGGGATAATCAGCTCCACTATGAGCGGCGCGCTGCATGGCTCTGTTTTCTTCCGGCAACAAGCTCACAGATGACGTCACACAGGTCAGAGGACGTGAAGGAAAACGCAATGCTTACAATGCTAATTAGAGAGCTAGCACCGGCGATCGCAACCGGTCTGTGGCGAAATAAACACTTTTAATGCTCAAACTTATACGGGATGCAGTTGCCCCCCGATCAAGCTTCGCGGCTGCCGGCTGCATCCGCTCCCTTGATACTGAGCCAATTTTAAAACGAGTTGTACCCGTCAATCGTATACACACATACACTTGGGGCAATAGGACCCAGGTTGAAAAATACCGAAGTTGCCCTTTAATGCAGGAATCTGCGTGACAACATTCAGAGTCAATCTCAGGATTTAACGTTAATCTTGAATTCCGACTTAATTTTATAAATTGGAATTTATTAAGTTTTTCAAATTTAATATCAGGATTGTGACTCTGTTCTTTAAATTCTAACTTAGTCTCAGATTTCTGCTTTTTTTTCACAGAATTATGACTTTAATTCAGAATTCTGTAAAGGAACTTGTTTTTCCAATCTGAGTCAATCTCAGGATTTTAATTTTAATTTCAAATTCTAGCTTCATCCCAGATTTCTGAATTTAATCTTTATAAAGTGACTAAATCCCAGGGTTGTGACTCTATTCTTTAAATTTCTACCTTAATCTCAGATTTCTAAATTTCACCCCAAAATTCAGACTCAATCTCAGAATTCTGGCTTTTTTTCAGAAAAGTATGACTTCATTTCAGAGTGTGAAGAATAGTAGAACTCAAAATCCTCTTTTCATCTCAGGATTATCACTTTAATCTGAAAACTTTGATTTATTTCAGAATTAGTTTAATCTCAGAATTATGATTGAATCTAAAATTTGTCTTCATTTTCAAAATCTTGACTTGATCTTAGAATTCTAAATTTAATATCTCTTCTTATATATTTTTTTGTATTTTTCTTGTACAATACAACAGAAACTTTACACGTCTCACACACATGTAGACACACTTACACACACAAACATACACACTATGTAAAATGGAGTAAGCCGGTACAATGAGACAGGCAGTAAGCCCCAGTCCAGCTCTATGCCAAGCAGGCCAGGGCCCAGTCCCAACCCATCAGTACCAGGAAGAAGATGGAGAATGCAGAATACATATATACAACATGTTCACAAGTGAATGTTACAAAACTGAAAAATCTTTGGTTGGGAAAAAAACAAGATCTGATAGGAGCACCAATTCAAATAGCAGCACATAACTTGTGATGATATTGATGATTTCATGATTTGATAATTACTAATAATTCATTTTGACCCAGGGACGATATATGTCTATTATCCCTCTTAGTTGCATTGTAAGTGCCAGAAGCTCGTCCCTGGGTCTAAATTTAATATCTAAAGTCTGACTCAATGTCTTTCTTATCATTCTGCTTTTTTTCAGAATTTATTTCAGAATTCTTACTTGATGCAGGAATTTGTGTGTCGACATTCAGAGTCAATCTCAGGACAATAAAGTTTATTTTAAATTTTTGTTTGACTTCATCACAGAATTCTGAATTCAATTAAAAAAATGACTTAATTCCAGGGTTGTGACTCTATTCTTTAAATTCTAACTTAATCTCAGAATTCTGAATTTCATCCAAAACTTCAGACTCAATCTCAGAACTCTGTTTTTTTTTTCCACAGAATGAAGACTTTATTTCAGAATTCTGGAAAGGAATTTGTGTGTCAAAAGTCATACTCAATCTCAGAATTTTAATGTTAATCTCAAATTCTGACTTCATCTCAGAATTCTGAATTTAATTTAAAGAAGTGACTTAATTCCTGGGCTGTGACTCTATTCTTTAAATTCTACCTTAATCCCAGAATTCTAAATTTTATCCCAAAATTCAGACTCAATTCTGTCTTTTTTTCACAGAATGAAGACTTTATTTCAGAGTTTGACTTTAACCACAGAAGAATGATACAACCCAAAATCCTCTTTTCATCTCAGTATTATCACTTTAATCTACAAGCTTTGATTTATTTTAGAATTCTGGGTTTAATCTCAAAATTATGACCAAATCTAAAAATCATGTCTTCAATTGAAAAATCTTGACTTGATCTTATAGTTCAAGGTTTTATCTCTAAAGTCTGACTCAATGTCTTTCTCATCACTCTGCTTTTATTCCGAATTAATTTCAGAATTCTTACTTGATGCAGGAATTTGTGTGTCAACATTCAGAGTCAATCTCAGGATAATAAAGTTTATCTAAATTTTTTTTTATTTCATCTCCGAATTCTGAATTTAATAAAAAAAAAAAAAAATTAATCCCAGGGTTGTAACTCTATTCTTTAAATTCTAACTTAATTTCAAAATTCTGAATTTCATCAAAAAAATCAGACTCAATCTCAGAACTAACTTTGTTTCAGAATTCTGTAAAGGAATTTGTCAAAATTCGGAGTCAATCTCAGGATTTTAATTAGGGCCCGACCGATACATCGGCTGACCGATTTAATCGGCCAATTTTAGCCTTATTCAAAGTATTCAACATCGGCCAGAGTTTTGCCGATGTAACGCTGATATATTCTTAATTTCTCATAAAACAGTCCTACGTCATTATAAACAGACTCATCTGGGGAGACTTCATCGTAACTGGGGACTTTAATCAGGCTGTTTAAATAAGTTTGTGAAATATGTGCAGTGTCCCACAAAATATTTTGATTTCCTCACGCACATTACCTCATGTTTACAATAAAAAGTGATTCTACCTGAACTAAAACCTGCGTCTGATAAACTGAGGACTGAAAGGCAGATGTGACAAATAGTTCATAAACAATCTATCTATTTACATTTTAGAAACGGTAATTTGTTTTATTTTGCAGGAATTTGCCTCAGTTTAACACACTCTTTATATTCTACTTGAAAGCAGAGAAGTAGAGAAGGAAAATAAAAGATGTCTATGAAAAGAATGTTACCTTAAGTGTTTTTGTTTCGTTCCTGTTTACAACTTTTTAAAAAGTTGTTCTATCTTCCTCTAATTTTCATCAACAAAAAGTACGAGACACAGAATGACTATTTTATAAGGTGATTTTGCATGTTTTTTGTACTCCAAATTTCCTCTCTGGTGTAAAGTTTAACAAGTACGAAAGGACAAAGTATTATATCTATATTTATATCTATCCTATCTATCTATCTATCTATCTATCTATCTATCTATATACACATACATTTTTTTTTTTAATTAATCAGCCGATTAATCGTTTTCTTTTTCCTGACAAATATTGGCGTTGGCATCGGCCTCAAAAAAATCCATATCGGTCGAGCCCTAGTTTTAATGTTAATCTCGAATTCTAACTTCATCGCAGAATTCTGAGTTTGGCTTTTTTCACAGAATTATGCCTTTATTTCAGAGTATGAACTCAACCCCAGAAGAATGGTATACCTCAAAATTCTGTTTTGATCTCAGGATTCCTACTTTAATCTCAAAATTTACACTTATCTGGCTTTTATTTATAAAATTCATCCTTAATTTCAGGGACTGAAATCTCAGACTGCTGCCTTTTAATCTAAAAGTTCAGCCTCAGTCTAGGAAATCTATACATTTAGATTTAATCTCCGAATTGTGAGTTTATTCTTCAAAGTCTGACTTAATCACAGAAGTCTGACTTAATCACAAAATTCCGTCTTTAACCTCAGATTTATGGCTTTAGAAGTACTTTTAATATCACCAAAAGATTACAGTAAACTCTTTAATACCTGTTTCTGTCCTCAAGTGAAGTTTAACATTAAGAAAAATCCAGAACTTTCTGTCAGTAAGTTGTTTGGACCTCAATTTGAAAACTTGGCTCCGTCACCGTTTACGTTTTTATTCCACTTCCAGCTATCATCCCAGACGACTATTGTATCACTGAGGGAGGATTTTCTAAAGGGAATGAGTTAGAATGGAAATTAGCCGGAGAGGAGAAGGCTAAAGTAAAAATAAGAGAGCAAGAGAAGATAAGAGGGGCGAGGAGAAGAGAGCGGAAAGAGCGAACTGAGGAGAGGTAAAAAGGAGACAGGAAATTAAAGAAAGGAGTGAATTAAACGAGAAGGCAGCTAATGAAAAGGGGATTTGGCAGAGGAGGAAGGCAGAAAGGAGCTGTTTTAATTGAAATGGAACGGAGCCGAGGAGAAGGTAACGAAGGGAGGAAGAGGGAGAGTTGGAGAGTTTCGTCATTATCGCGATTCAGCAAAGTGTTTTCCTCCGACTCGGAGTGTGTGTGGCGTGCCGGAGCGTTCCCTCCTGTTGCCAAAAGGTCGCCGGATCAACAGCTCGTCTGCGGCTCCGATAACACTTTAAATTGGAGCGCGGCGCGTGTTTATGTGAGAGCAGGACAGTGATTTATGGAGGGGAAGTTTATCTCCATTACACTGAAGGATGAATATTCACAAATTTCCATGCCTGTCTGAAGATTCAAATAAGAACAACCAGTCATGACTCTTCGCATCAGATAAATATTATGTTGTCAGCATGAACATGCAGTTATTTGTGTGGGCGACTTTTGTTTAAGGTCAGCTAACCTGCAGTAGATCTTTATGATAACCTGGATGAAAAAATATTTTAAAACTGGGAGAAAGTTCTGAACTCTGAACATGGCAGAATATTTATCTGAAAAGAGTCAGACTGTTTCTGACACGGACACTTATGAAAGAAGAATTTGTGAGAGAGACGAACAGCTCTCGAGACACCAGGAGCAAGTTCAAGGGTGGTGCCAGGACAGTGTTCGCCATAGCAACAGTGTTAGCCTCCAGAAACCCGCTGACAAGCCAGGATCTATATGTCTGACTACTAGGATTATCTCTGCAGACAAACCGTGTTACACATTTTGCAGAGTTATGTCCCGCGCTGAAGCTCCATTGTGCTAAGTCAGCTACTCTGGACAAATAATTATTAAGACAGCCACGATTGTTTGTCTTCAAGTATATCATGCACAAACCTAAAAATACAGTCATGAAAAAAATAGACCATTCTGACTTTTGTTTTCACATTCTTATGTTGACTATTTGAATTCTGGTAAAGCAAATTTGACTCAATCTCAGCCATTCTTCATTCCAACTTAATTTTTAAAAGTCTGATTTGAATCAAAATTATGTCTCGATTACAAGATTCTTAAAGACTCTGTGAGGAGTTTCTCAGTAATTACAAAAAAGTCTCACTTTTAGATATATGCCTAAAACAAAAGAATTATGTGAAGCCACAAAGGCATAAATGCCATCTTGGCACTGCTGGTTGTGCATGAGTGGACAGGCCTATACTCAACTTCGGGAACAAGACAATTAATACTAGAGCAAATTCAAAAAAAAAAAGCACTGAAGTAGCATATGTGCAGCACTACAATATTAAGTTTTCCAAAGATGGCTTGTTGTCACACATCAAAAACTACCACGAACTGAAAGATACATTACCTCGCCGCTGCATCCTGTCAGTTGTTGAAAAAGAGTGTAAAGCACAGTTCTGAGAATGTGACTTATTCAGCAACTGGTGCGCCAGTTGTTGAAGCTAGGTATTGGTCACACAGTCAGGAAACTGCAACTGGATCGCCTTCATCAGTGAAAGGCAGAATTTCCTACTGAAACTCGGTGAAACTCGCCACCCCGAAGTTGGATAATTGAAGATGGATTGGGCTAAGGTTATTTAGCTCCTGTAATAATCAATTTATTTGCACTTCTGACTGGGGTGTGTCGCTCTCGATCAGCTGTATACATAGTACTGTTAGACTTTTATTTACAAAAATGCTGCCATAGTGATAATCACATTCTTCATACAATAACGCAGGGCATGCTAACAACAGCTAACAATAGCCTGGTAGATCGGCATGTTTTTTCCTGACTTCAACTGGAACGCCAATAAGTGGGAGATGACGTCACTCCCAGTTTTGAGGTTACTGGAACGCAGCATTACGACAGTCGGCACGAGTCTTAATTTGGCCGGTAATAGATTCTCCTCATAGCAACTTTAATTAAATCTCAAAACATTGACCTAATCTCTGTGTTTTAACATTTATGTCATTTTACCTCATCTCAGAATTCTGTCTTTGATTTAAAACAAAGTGACTTAATCTCAGAGCTTCGACTCTAATTTTAAAATTCTAAATTAATCTCAGAAATCTGGGTTTAATCACAAATGTCAGACTTGATCTTCGATTTTCATCTCAAAATACAGACCTAATTTCAGGACTGTAACATTATTTCTAAAGTCTGACTCAATCTCAGAATTTTGGCTTTTCACAGCATTTTGACATCATTTCAGAATCCTGACTTAATCCAGGAATTCTGGTGTAACTCAATTTTTGAGCCAATCTCAGGATTGTAACATTAATCTCAAAATTCTGACTTCAACTCAAACCACTGGGTTTATCCCAAATTCAGACGTAATCTCCGGACTGTGTCATTGATCTCAGAAGTCTGACTCAGTTTCAAAAGTCTGTTTTTTTCTTCATTCCAACTTTATTTTAAAGGCCTCCTTTAAATCAGAATTATGTTTCAATTTCAGGATTCTTAATTAAATCTCAACACATTGACCTAATCTCTGGGTTGTAACATTAATATCATTTTATCTCTCAATTCTCAGAATTCTGTCTTTGATATACAATACCCAAAACCAGTGAAGTTGGCACGTTGTGTAAATTGTAAATAAAAACAGAATACAATGATTTGCAAATCCCTTTCAACCTGTATTCAATTGAATACACTGCAAAGACAAGATATTTAATGTTCGAACTCAGAAACTTTATTTTCTTTTGCCAAGAGGAATGGGCAGTTTTACCATCTGAGAAAATGGAGACCCTCATCCACAACTACCACAAAAGACTTCAAGCTGTTCTTGATGTTAAAGGGGGAAATATAAGGTATTAAAAACTGGGGGTGTGAACTTTTGAACAGGGTCAATATTGAAGTTTCTGTTGTCATTATGATTTAAAAAGAGTAAACTAATCTTTTTTTCAATAAATGTCTTCACCCAACCACTAACTATGAGTGACAGAAAGGTTTTTGTGTTACCATTCATATTTTCTGAGAAAAGGCCAAAAAATCAGAAATTCTGCTGGGGGGTGTAAACTTTTGGGCACAACTGTATGTACACACACACCATAACATACATACCCAAATATACAAATTAACCCACATAGTACAAACACACGTAGTAGTACATATACACAAAAAAAATATAAACACGCATAAAAACATCCCCACCTCCATTCACTATACATATATATAGATATGATATACTAAGTAGTCAGCAGCAGATAAGAAACAGACAATGTCCATATATTATAATTTCTCTTTATATCAAAATAACTGTGCAGAGTAATAAGTGCCAAGAAAATCAAATGATGCAAAAAACATCTCACTCCATATATACATTCTTTACACAAGAATTACATATGCAGTTTGAAAACATAAAATTCACACCAACTGAGAACAGTTAAAACTACAGTATGTAAGCTAACCAATAAGGCTATCTGTCACTGAATGTCTAACTGCACCATCTTCTTTGACCAAACTTTGTGTCTAAAGCTCTAATGCAGTATAATTTATAATCCACTGGACAAATTCTTGGACTGTCAGGGGTTTCTAGCAGGGCATTAGCATGCTAGCACAGTTAGCTTTGACCCCAGTGGCTCCTGTCAGGACTTGAATTCTCTCTGCAGATCTGCTGAAATCAGGAAAAACACAACAGCAAGCTCAACACTTTACTTTCCCTCCCGACTGAATCTGCCTTCTGTTTATTAATAGTTTGTCTTGGTGCTTTCTTCTTCTTTTCCTTATTTTCTGGCTCCCACAATTCCCCTCAGTTTTTATATCACTGCCTTTATTCTGCTCCCAGTCTCCTATATTCTGTTTTATGTAATCTTTTCAATGACTTTTTATTGTTTTTATGGACTAGATAAGAAGCTCAGATTGGACAAAAGCTTTTGAATAAATGTGATTGATGATTTCTCTGAGTTTTCAGTTGGAAGCGCACAAAAAGAAAAGCACACACTCTCGGAGAGGAGAAATAAAAGAGATAACTCTGTTAGTGTATGTCTTTTTCTCTACCCGCGTTAGTAAATCTCTTTTAAGAGGAGTTATAAAACTACTCGCCTGCATCTCTTATTAACATTAAATTATGTGTGTGTGTGCGCTCTTGTTTTTCTGTCTTTGTGGGGACTCGATTTTAAAGTGTTTAAATGAGGACCTTTTTACAAAGTGAGGACTCTTTGCCTTTTTTGTTTTATTTTCATACCTTGAGACTTAAATTCAGAGTGGCATTATTTATGTGTATGGATAGATTATTCTCCAGGTGTTGTGAGGCAGAGCGGCGTCCTCTCCTGTGATAAAACAAAGGTGTGCACGTTTGTGTGTGTTTGTGTGCCGAGATGCTGAGCTCAGCAAAGACGAATCAAACGGGAGGATTAAAACGAGGTGAAAGACGGAGGGTGACAAAATGAAGACAGTGCATGTCCAAGGAGGAGTCTGTTGATGGAGAGAAATAAAAAATGACGGGACCTAATCAAAAAACAAGTGCACACACACACACACACCTTCGCACCTGACAGAAATGCAGCGTTGCTTTCGTCTCTGCACATTTATCAGGAGCAGAAAGTGGAGCTGACTTGTAGCATCCATACAGGTGCAGAGCGCTCCATATATAACTGTACCTGCCCCTCCTCCACTCTGACCTTCTTCCTACATATGCCTCTTTTACAGTTGTATATTAATCACCCATTTTTTTTATTTATCTCAAACTTAAAAAAGCATTAAAAAAACAACAATCAACAACTAGAAAAGCACTCAGAGAGCACCAGCGCAACAGTCCTCACCAATATTGTGATTTTTCAACATAAACATTAGTCCTACCCAGTGGTTAAAGGGGGATTTGATAGGAGGGGAGCCCTAAAACATGGTGTTCCACCGCAGTAGGAAAAGTAATGTAAATTATTGCAAAAAGCTCTATCAGCCTTATTCTCAACAGAAAAATACAGGCCGCATTAACAGGCAAAACGCACACATACCAATCCAACATGGCTAATTAACACAGAGAAACACAGCAAACTAAAGCTGCGTTCACACTGCAAGCGACCCAGCTACCAAAATCGCGTCGCCCACTGACATAGCGTCGCACGTCCATAAATACCTCATTTTGGTCACCGTTGCTGTCACCGGTCGCTCGGTGACGTCAGGTCTGCTCGAGTTTCACCGCGATCATATCATATATCATATAATAGGATGTATAAACAGACATTATTCCAGGTGTATCCTTTTCATTCACTTATCAACCACAAAACACTGCAGCTGATGCCCTGCAGCAGCATTATCTGTGAGTTTACCGCGGTTCGTCCAGGCGGAATTAATGTCCTCACTGACTAATGTTTCCCACATGGACATCAATTGTTCTTCCGCATGAAAAACCGTCTGTCACGGGTACCATCACAAACGCACACAACCCTGATTGGCTGTTGCTGCACAGCCACGCACGACATCGTCTGAGCAGATCAACTTTTTTTACTTTGTCATCCCGCGACAAGTAATGTGGTAGTGTGACAAGCGGCTGTCGCATCGCGGGGGGGTTAGCCCCGTCCCATCGCGGCTGTACATTGACTTTGCATTGAGAGTGATTGCCGAGGTAGTACAAGTAGCGTGCGGTGTGGACGCAGCATAACAGCCTAACTCAGAGACTCGGACTTAAGTAAAAACCCTGCCTTTAATAGGAGGAAGAAATCACTTTTTAGATAGAACATACAGTGAAGTGGGGGATCTCTACACCTCTGTCCTCAGTAACATTCACCACATTTAGCAACACATTTTTACCTGATTTATACGTGGTCCACTGAAAACAGCTCTGAGACCCACTGTTGGGCCTCGATTGCTCTGATATCATGGAGAATAAGTGACGCAGGAAACCTCAGAATGAGTTTATCATTTAGAAAAGGTGAAAACAAGAGCTGGACTGCTCAGGAAAGATGAGTTTTACTTAACCACAAGACTGCCTCGTCATTTTTTAAAATCGCTCTGTTCACTTAAAAACCGTGCATATGAGCAAATGATACACCATTTGAGTTATGATAAACACACAAAGTGATTCAGGACCACTGTTCCGTGCACTGTGCGTTTTTGTGCTCACTGGCACCGTGAGAAGCTCTTCGCGCTCATATCTCCATGCTCTTGTGCTTGTAGAGTAAATGTTTTCATTGAAGTCAAGGCTCCTTCAGGCACGCGCACATGTTGGCAGCTCACTGATTATCTTTGGTATCATGTCCCATTCATACCCCCACCCCGTCTCTGCTGATGCTATTATTTGTTGTGCATCTCCGTCTTTATGAGAGTCAACAGGCTTTTAATGTGAAAATGGTATGTCGTCCGCGGCGCTACTGCCACTTTGAATTAGTTGATTAATTTATTTGCCTAAGCCGGAGCCCAACACCAAGGTGGCAGAGCTGGGCTCTGGAGGGCTCCAGCCCAATTTAACCATTAGTCCTACCTTTATTTCATCTGAATATTTAGATTCCTTGACCATGAAAACATATCATTAGCAAGTAGATTCATAATACCTATTTTATTTCAGTAGTTTTTCACGAAAATCACATTTTTCATCATGGCGGATCTAGACAGTGATCTGGATCACTCCCAAAATCGAATCATTTGTTCCTTGTCCCAATCCGAACATTTCCTGAATATTTTAATGAAATCCGTCCATAACTTTTTGAGTTAACAAACAAACAAGCAACAAACAAAAACAAATTCCGACGATAACAAAACCTCCTGGCAGAAGTAATTAGTCAAGGCAACATAAAATGTATGTACATCAGATATCTGTATATGTCAACAACAGTGTTGGAAGTAATGCATTACAAAAGTAATGTGATTACTGTAACGCATTCCTGTGTACTGTAACGTATTAATGTAAGGCATTACAAAAGAACCACAAATATTTTACTTGGTACAAATGTCAGTAATGCAAGTTACAATGCATTTTTAATTTAATCTGAAATGAAGAGGTGTTTATTTTTTCACTAGGTGATATTTGCTTTTTAACAGCAGTTAAGTCTTTCGATGTTAAGTGGGAGGTTTTTAGACTTTTGTGCTTTTCCACTATTCTGTTTTAAGTCTTACACTTTCTGTTGTTGTATTCCTCACATTCCTCTTGTTTTTTTAATATTCATATTATATTGTTTATAAAGTACTCTGTAACCCTCTTTTGATAAGTGCTGTATAAATAAAGTTTATTTTTAGTATTATTAGTGGTAGTAGTAATTATCAAGGAGAAAGAACTCCAAAAGTCCAAAACTGCTTTACTGTCTCACATTAGCGTCCTCACTTTGAAATGATAGCATGTCCATACTGCCCTGAGAAGTCATTTTAATTGTCTATAATCTGTTGAAAAACAAGATTTTCTTGCCAGTTCTCTGTATCCAAGCTGAGTCCTTCGATAATAAAAGAATTATAAACAGAGGAAGTTTAGACAGCACGACTTAAACTACATTAAAGTTTGTTAAATGCAAATTAGGTGTACTGTTCCTTTATATTGATTAGCTCATAAAGTAAAAAAAATCCATAAATCTTGGACTACGATGCTCTTCCGTCTTATTCGCACAGAAGTAGAACTGAACTTTTGCACTTTTATTCTGAAAAGCTCGCACATATTTAAACTGCTTATTTTCCCTGCAGCCCTGACCTCATCTAACACGTTTATAGATTCTGAAAACACAATATTCATGTACAGTTTACTCAGTAACAAAAGAAGAAAGAGTATCGAGCCAGTTCTACAGCCGAACACTCTGCTCATCCCTCGAGGCTGCTCTGTAAGTCTCATATCAATACGACAAACATTAGTACTCGAGTACTTTCAAACTTTTCTGCAGCTAGAGGGCGCCGCACATTTGACTCTCTGCTCCGGGCTGCAGGTCGTCCTCCCAGGTGTTGTGTAACAGCTCAGTCACACACATCAAAACATCATTAGACTCTGAAACGGAGCGAGGTGCACGCAGACTTACAGAGCGATGAAGCATGAATAAAACATTAGTCCAACATTGTGTCCAGTGCGGACGGAGGACGAGCAGAGGCCACCGGGACACAGCGAAACACAAACACACACGTCTACACAAATGAGGCCTGGGGTGCACTTGTTTTTGTTTGTTTTGCACACCGTATTGTTGTTATAGTTTGTGTTCTTGCTGAATGTGAGCCTGTGTGTAATTGTGTGCATGCCCCGCGGGGCTGGTTGCCATGGAGGGCTCTAAATGGACCTACATAATTCATGAGCTCTTGATAAGATGCACAACAAGCTCTCGGACGCACACACAAATACACACAAATGCCGGGTATTGCTACACAACACATGCGATTATGAGGAAATGAGGCAGCCGTCCTCTCTGAATAAACACA
Organism: Scarus forsteni; assembly: GCA_036419115.1. NCBI lineage: Eukaryota > Metazoa > Chordata > Actinopteri > Labriformes > Labridae > Scarus > Scarus forsteni. The sequence goes on along the minus strand of JAZDUH010000341.1, from coordinate 22,080,027 downwards.
CAGGAGGTGATGCAACAGCACGCGCAGGAGAACACGAATGATGGCTTCATAACACGTTTAAATTTGATAAAAATCACATCAACTCAGAGATGATGTGATTCAGAGGACGGGCTTGTGTCTGCAGAATTTAAATAAAGTTTGGGAAATATGAAGACGGGGGGAGTTTAAGGAACCATTTGTTGCAGGAAGGATTTTCCTCACACTCTGCTCATACCTGCAGCAACATAACCTAACATACATCATCCTGGAGGTCAAAAACATCAACATTTAAACCAGATATGACTGATTAAATGTCATCAGGCTCTGCTGCATAGAAATGCACACTGTTTGGTCTGAACTTCGGTTGGATCGTCTAATTTTTCCTCTTTTATTTTGTCACAAAACACACACAAGATACTCCAGGGGTGGGCAACCTGCAGCTGTGGCTTCTTTTGCTCCTCACCAGTGGCTCACTGGACTTTTGAGTACAGAAGAGCAATAATAAAAAAAATCTTTCGTTCTTTAACTTGCATTAAACTCGGATAAACTGATGTTAGTACCTCCGCCGAGGAGGTACTAATGTTTTTCCTGGTGTCTGTTTTTTGTTTGTTTCTCTGTTGGCAAAATAACTCAACCTCACTGCCTCACTCTAGAGTCCATGGCAAGCAGATAACAAGGAATAGACCGACAAAGTGCACTCACTGCTAGTTAACTTAGCTATAGCTCAAACACTGGGAGTCAATGGGTAGTGCTAGCCTGCCTCTGCCTACAGTCATCAGATAAACACTAGTCAACCCTTAACAGTACTGTATGTTTGTGGTGACTTGTTTTTACCGCATTATGTTACATTATCTTCTGTCAATTAGTGACATCTTTTAAGTCGCATCTTAAAACAGACATTTTTAGACTCGCTTTTACATGATCCTTTTATTGCCCTGTTTACCATCCATGTTCGTTATTACCTCTGCCAGGGGGGTTTGTTATTGCCAGCCTTTGTTTGTTAGTTTCTCTGTTAGCAACATAACTCAAAAAGTTACGGACGAATGTCGATGAAATTTTCAGAAAATGTCCAGATTAGGACAAGAAACAAATTATTAGACTTTGGGAGTGATCTGGATCACCGTCTGGATCTGCCATGATGAAAAATGCAATTTCGGTGCATAACTACTGAACTAAAATAGATATCATTATGAATCCAATTGTTAATGGTATGTATTCATGGTCAATTAATCTAAATATTTCGATGGAATAAAGGTTGGACTAATATTTATGGTGAAAATCACAATATGGGTGAGGACTCTGGCGCTGGCAGAGGTCTGCGCTTTCAGAGTGCTTTTCTAGTTTCTACATGTTTTAGCACCAAAGTCTGCAAACGATGTGCATTTTTTTTCATTAAACGATACTTTCTTGGTTTTATAATTATCAACTTTGCATCATGTGTGCGCCTCCCCTGACCTCAGAGGGAGGGCAGGATGCTTATGTAGATGGTTTGATGAACCTTTTCACTTTTATAAACATTGCTACTGTAAAAGGATTCAAACTTTTTAAATGAAAGGCGTGTCGGCGTAACCTGACACGCCAGATGGGTAGTTCCTTATTGAAAATATTTCACTAATCTACCTGGGAAAGAGACGTTCAAAAATGTTTTCAGGAGCAGAACCTTCAAAATCAACAGCAGCTTGTGATTGGATGATCGTTCAGCTCGTCACACTCGTCACAGACCAATCCATATCAAGCAATGTTGCTATGACGTAGCATACTTAGTGGCTTAACCTAGTGGCTAACAGTGCTGTTTTTCTGCAAACCTACATTGCCATCTACTGGACTAACATGCATGCTACAGCATTTTCAGTTGCTCTGGCATGCCCATGTGAATGTGGATTGCTTTTGGAAACGCAAAGGAAGAACTTTTGTGGATCAGGTTAGAGAGGCTCCGTGTAAAAAGGGCCTAAAAGTGTCAGAGATGATGCTCTTTCCCAGTGTTTAAAAAATAACATAATGTCCCTTTAATTCTCGTCATTCATCAGCGTTAATGGTCCACGCATTGGGATTCCATGACAACTATTTAACCTGCTCTGTGTTTAAAACCTGCTCTCTAACATGCCCTCTCCCATGTCCATCGATCTAATCAGGGATGGAACTGAAGCCCGACCAACCAATCCCAGATCCAGCCATCAAAAGATCAGCGGACGAGCCCCGATACAGCCGCTCAATCAGACCAATGAATAAGCCCGTCCACCCGAGCTGAAGACAGCTAGCCAATGAGCAGGCTCGATGCCGTCCTGAGCTCCAATCACAACGATTGATCAGAAAGTCGATCACATCTCTCAGAGGTAAGGATCAATCTACTGAGGAGCTGAGGCGGCCATTTTTCTCCCCTCAATCCATCTCTTCTTCTTCTACTTCTTCAGTCTCGTTCTTCCTGTTTGGCCTTCGTGCCCTCCTCCAAAATTGCTACTCCTCTTACTCCTCGCTCCCTCTCCTGACAGTGATAAAGAGTCTCTCTCCCTCCTCAGACAGGATCTGAATCACAGAAAACAAACTCATTGGAGCTCTTTTTTAATTACTTTTAGTTTGGGTCAGGGAGCAGAAGAACACACTAAAAGCACAGATATTTCTATTCACAGGTGGTCCGTCAGCTGGAAAACATCAACTTTAGAGGCTCATCTCAGCGATAACATTTATATTTAACTGTTTTTATGGAGTTGTTGTGTTTGCATGAGAAGATCCCTGTTGATTCTTGTGTAAAGATGAGTTTACTGGTTGAGTGTTTTTTTGGAGTTTAAGTTTTCTCTTTAAAAACATGAAAATCTGCTGTATGAGCTCTATGGGCCATGAAGACTTGGAGTTGTTTTGTAAAAATTTAACAAGACATACTGAAGTTTACAGTACAATACAAACAGAACAAAATAAATATTATGCTTAAACTTAATTTTTTAACTTACAAGGTTTGTAGTTCATACTTTAACTTTTTTAAAGTACCACCTGATGCTAAGGTGCCTACACACCCAATGCAACTTGAGTGTCCTCAGTGATCACTCATGCAAGGTCAATATGCAGCCACGATGGGGCAGGGCTAACCCCCAAATTCCACTGCACGCGAAGGCGCCACAGTCTTGCTCCGACAGGCAAATCCCACTGAAAGTGTCGCGCCCAGAAGCGCCGTGGTGCGCAGCCCCGTAGGGGGAGGGCTGATCCCCGGAGAGCCACAGGCTCTCATGAGAATAGCGATGTCACATGCTCATAAAATGTGTTATAGACTGAAAAAAGAAATAAACAACACCTTGCTTTGCTTCTCTAAGGTCCCTTTGCTGGTCCCAACTTCACAGCTCCGTGATTTATTCAACTTCTATCCACATATATCCGTGTAGAAAAGGTGTCATGTATACAATGTTATGTATTTCTGTACTTCTACGAATCACTTTTCTTCGTCCATAGTGTCGTGTTGCCTCTGGGACCCTCTGACCGGCTGCTGACCTGATGCGCGTGCCTCCGCTTTTGACGTAATGACAAACAATTGAGGAAAATTACATGCAAGAGTCCGTGCATTGTGTTTTATCTTGAAACTTCCGGTTACTCAACACGGTGAGTTCCTGTCCAGTGCTTTCTTAACGAGAGTAAATTTACGAGGCTTGGAAGCGGCCGCACAGAAAATAGACCTGAAGTGTATCTCTCCCACCTTGGCGCGTGCCGGCGCTTCAGCAACGTGGCGCTGACACGCCGCAGCGTGTGCAGTGAAATTTCCTCGATAGACTACAATGGGAGCGAAGTGCTCCCAGTACGTTTCAAGGACGCTGCATGGCGCCGCACTTTCGCGTCCAGTGGAATTCGGGGGTAACCCTGCTGTGATGCAACTGCTGCAACCTAGGCGATCACTTAGCTTGTCGTTCGTTGCCAAAGTTAAAAAAAAAGTTACTTTTGTAATGCATTACTCCCAACACTGTTAGAGATTTTTTTTTTTTTCTGGCAAAAATTTTACAACACATACAAAAGATTAAAGTACAATACGAACAGTAGACAAAATTTGAACTGCAGGACAAGATAATAAGACAATAACAAGAAACAGAAACAAAACACAAGCTAACTCAACAAACTCTCTCGAGTTTAAATGAGCAGGTTCTTCCTTAGATTTTTCTGGCCCTTTTTGTTTTTAAGACTGTGTTTGTGCCTGGATTGCTTGTGCTTTTCGAGTGTTTGGTTCTCCTCCTCCCAGCGTCTTAATTTCAGACAGCTTTTGGCAATTATTAATTTTTTTTTAATTCTAAAAAAGTTAGAATTTTCTCTCTTGAGTCTGTTGTTTGCTTTTCTTTTGTTCCACAGAGTTCTCTAAACACTAAAAGGTTATCTTAAAAGACATAAAAGACATAAAAAAAAGCGAGTTCGATCAATGACCAACCTTCTTTGTCATTTTAACCACGACTGTGACTGCTGATATTTGTATTGAACCATATTTTATCCCCTTTTTCATCGTTCTGTGCCATAACAGACGGACTTTATAATTTCATCGCCGTGCTCAGTCCATGAAAGCCGCTCAGGTAATTGACCCATCAGCGTCTCAGTTTTATTTCAATCACTGACCTAATCAGTGCCAGAAAAGCCAATCCAGAGTACAGTAATGGACCCGCTTTCTCAGCAATGAACCAATTTAAGAGACCGAAGCCATGAGCTGCATGTGGAGAGATTTCTACAGATACATGAGGCTGAAATGAAAAGACAATTAGTTCAATAAAACTGAGCTGCAGCAGATTTAACAGAAAGTCCTCAGAAGCATATGAACCGTGATGTGTGTGTGCTGCAGGGTGTTGTGTAAACAGGGAGGCTCTGTAGCGTAAATGGAGCGCTCTCCTCCAGCTGCTCTTGGCTCAGATGGTGCGTTGGGTTTGCTCGTAGGATGCCGCCTTAGGTTCTCCTGGAGCCGGGTGGTGCTGAGCAGAGAGGAAGGGATGAAGTGGCATCTGGGGCTCTGGGAGGGAGTGGGCTGGTTTCTGAAATGCTACAGATGCAGCCTCTTAACCCTTGTACTGTGTTAGCTTTCTCAATACCCGCTCCACACTAGGATTGAATTTTACCCATGCCTTAAATCATCTGTAAATTACACTAAAAACAATTATCTGTCATGCATTTTTTCCCTCATCTCTTTCTACCTTGTCAGGCTTCATTATCCACGAAAACATAAATTTTAATATCTTTTGGCGTGGTGTAACCTGTTTGCTACCCTATTAAATTGAATTAATTAATTACTAATTAATAAAGTAAAGATAGCAATGCTGTTGTTCTCTGGGCTAGGTCAGAAGACTAGGCTAGACTCTAGGAGTGAAGAGGAAGACACTGAACACATTCTAGAATTTTAAACACCATATATTAAAAAGTTTTGCAAGAAAGTGCAAGAAAACCCACAGTTATTTACATAGATCTGAATGGCCATTCCAAAACACTATATACACTTATACATTCAGTTAATCTGAGATGAGTTCAGGAAATTCATGAATTCTCAATTGTCACAAAGGAAAGGAAGAAAGTCACTTCGCCTTGAACAAAAAAACAAAAAAATAATCTTCAGGTGCAACGGCTTAAACAGTCCAGTGTTTCAGTGTCCAGTGGGGAAGGGAAAAAAAAGTCTGATTGTTGGGCTTTGATTGTGTGTAGTTTTTAGGCTGTTGATGAGTAAAGGGGGGAAATAAACTAGAAAAACTTAGAGGAGCGGCTGCATAAAGGAGCCTCCGACCAGCCCGACCAGAGCAGTGGAGGTTCAGCTGATCAACCGGTGCAATTCTTCAGGCTTTGCGCCCAGGCTAGGCTCAGTAGCTCGCCAACATCTGGCCAATTCTATGATTCATTAAGACTCTCCGAATTCCACACTGACAGTCCTGGGTTCTGGTAGTCAGCTCCTGTGTTAACAAGTCATGACTTTAATGACAGAACGTTGAACGGTGAAATAACGCGAGTGAGACGACGCCTACCTTTACAAACAAATCCTCCTCGTGCTCCCCTCACAACACCGGCAGCACGCTGCAGCTCAACAGACTGAATGAAAGGAGTGAACGCTCAGCGTGATGACGTAAAAGATGCTCAATGTGATAACGTAACGAGTTGCGTTCAAAGGGAAAGGGTTAAATTGATTTTTCTACCCGGGTTACAGTGGACCTTTGGGCCTTTCTTTGTCTGTATACCCCTTGATTTCAATAAGAAAAGAAAAATGAACCTCAAGAGAGTCATAAATAAATAAGAGTGTTGTTGGTACACATATTGTAGAAGTACATGTATCTACAATTTTCAATCTAAAATTATTAAAGCTAGGGTTGGTAATATGATTTAGATACACTTTTCTTATACTGGTTAAAATGGATTTTATGACCCAATGGCAATCAATTCATAATGTGTTTTTAAAATAGAGCCAAACCTATCTTCGATCTACAGTAGGAGTAAAACAGGGAAAACACCGACCGATAAAAATGTTGTGTCACCAATTTTTAAACCAATCATATTCCATCTCCATTCTGCCTGCCTCCTGCGCATACATTTTGCCGGCATGCACAGTGTAGCCAAGCTGAGAGGGATCCAGATACACTGGAGAATGCTTACCTGTCAAGCTTTGTCTTTGAAAATAAGGGAAGCCCGCTACGAGCCGTCCCACAACCCCAACCAAGCTCCAGTATCCCTCACACTTTAAGACAGGTGTACAAGAAATCTAAAATAAACACTTTGTTTTTCTTGGTTTGTTCTGTTGGCTCTAATCTCGCGACAGCTGCCACCCAGGCTACTGCAGGTGGACGTTCTCACGAGGCTTTTTCTTCTTCTTTGGTTTTACGACGGTTGGCATCCATCATTTTGGAGCATTACCGCCCCCTTCAGGCTAGAGACAGAGTTCAGTTTGGAGAGGCAGAGAAATGTTTTTTATTATTATATCATCACACTGGAGATTTACAGGAGAATACTGATACGGGAGGACGTCTGGAAAGAGGATAAAATACATAAAACACGGTAGTTTCACGGCCAAAACGGGAGAGTTGACAGCTATGTGGAGAATGGCAGAGGAACTACCTATACCCCGATCAACATCGGGCTTTGAGCGCTGACTAACTTTACATGTTTTTTTTTAACTTTACTGCGATAATGTTTTGGTGTTTTCTTACCGCTGACTGAGACATGACTTGTGTAGTGTAGAACGTAAACGTTGTGCCGAGGGTTTGGAGTTGAATCAGTCTTCTGGTTGTGACGTGAGGTGTATGGACGTATAGTGTGAGCAGTGAAGTCGCATCAGAGCATCGGGTCGTATTGTGTGAGAACATGATTCGTAGACTTTTGAATTCAGCGATCAAGTCCAGTGAATCAAACAATTAAAATATCACAAAGTGTTTGCCCAGCTTTAGGCTGCTGCCTCCACAACCCGACCATGGATAAGTGGATGAAGACTGGACGGGAATTTTGACCTCAATTTTGACGATTGACCCCCTTATACCAGGATACATGCTCTAAAAAGTTTAAGAAAATACCTTCAGGGTTTTTAATCAACAACAGCAGAGCTCTTCAGACTTTAATGCACATGCAAAAACTTGAGGAGAAAACAAAGAGTCTCTCGTGTTCCCCTGCCCTCGCTCTGATACTCTCATTTCTTCTTTGTTTCTCCATCCCGTTACTTCCTCTTCCTCGCTGATGATACATTGGTGTTGCAAGCTGCTCCTCGGAGACAATCTGTGGATTCATGGCGTTAATGTGACGCCGTCAAACACACCGTCTGACAGGTTTGTATGAATGAAGCGCAAATTAAAAATGACAGCTGAGATGGATTAATCACCTGCAGGCGATAAAACACATGAATCACTGAGAGATTATTTTAATCACTCGGCCTAACCTATACGTCTGTGTGTGCTGCAGTGATGTGACCGCACATCGATGTTTGTGATTGATTATCGCCCGATCGATGGCTGCGTGTAGGCGAGAGGCCGGCTGACCTTCACGGTCACCTTTGAATTATCTAACATGTTGCATGATGGGATCTCTGTCAGGCCGAAGTGTTAACAAGTTAATCTGGTTAAACTGGGTGTCTGACTCCTGCTGAGAATGATGTGGTGATTTATTTCATTATATCAGCATAAAAAATGCAATTAATGTGCCGAATATTTAATCCTATGGAGCGCCGAGAGGAAAAGAGCAGTTAAGCCATCATTAGAGAGAAACCTGTCATCATATAGGGATGATTCACATTAACGGATCACCTGCATTTGTTCTCCCTTGGAAAAAGCACTTAGCTGTATACAAACCACAATTCTAATAAAATTGGGACTTTGTGTTGAAAAAAAAATTAAAACAATGGTTTAGAAATCAGCTATGACTGAAACTCTATTAAATACACCCCAAATACAAGACATTTAATGTTCAAACTGATCCATTTTCATTGAAATCTTTGCAAATATTTACTTGTTTAAATTCAGCCACAGATGCAGCCACTTTAAATTTCGCCTCCCAGCCAAATGCCAGCCGAGTTTCAGCAAGTTACCAGCCAAGGAGGGTCCAAATGAGTTTTTTTTTTTGTTTTTCCTCTCAAATTTCTGCACTTATTGGAATTTGCTGTGGTAATCAAACTTTTTCATGTACAAACTCTGTAAAATAAAAGTAGTTAATGTCACGTGTCCATCACATCATCATGAGGGTCTTGCTACAACATTGAAGGTGGGCGGGTCCAAGCCCTTTCCTGTCAGGGATCAGTCAAGGCTCTGCCAAGGAAATATATAACAATAATAATAATAATTTGTAAAGCAATTTTCAAAACAGAAGTTTACAAAGTGCGTGACATTGAACACACATTTGGAGCTAAGGACACTTAAGTGTTGAAGCTTTGTAGCTGGACTTCTTCCACATTCTTGCTTGATACTTGACTTTTTGGCATATTTTGTACTTCATAATGCTCCCCACATTCACAAGGGGAGACAATTGTAGACTGCAGCAAGTCAGTCTAGTAGCTGCACAGTTTTACTCTAAAGCCACGCTGTTGTAAAGATGGATAGCAGCAGGTTGCCCCTAAACCCAAGACAGTCCAGCTGCAGACCTTCACTCTCAGCCGACTGTCTTAGAGACTCTAATGTCAGAAGGAAGTGACGTCATGATATTGAAGTAAAATACTACAAAATAAAATAGAGGTCATTGTCTCGAAAGCTACCTTGGGAAGACACTTCAGTTTTTCTGCATTTTGATTACCTTGGTTAATCTGACTCCTCAGTCGTGTTACATTAAAAAACAAATTTAAAATGCAGGTCGTCAGTAGAGCAACATAAGTGTGTGGGCACCTCCGTTTGGTGTAATGATCTTGAGCACTTTCATTTCCTAGAGACACAATTGTTTTATTTGCTTGACAGTCCTATCACAGCCTCTGTGTTTACAGTCACTGCTGTTTTAACTGTAAAACGGCATTAAAGGGAAACTCAGTTTTTTTGACACCTGGACCTTATTTTTAGGTGTGTGCATGCTCATTTACTCACTCAGACAAACATCGTGCAGCTCGGAGTCCTTCAGAAGTTATTTAGATCCAACCGATTTAGCCGCACTTAGCGGGGGCCACGGCAACGGAGCTTCAGCGCGGGACGTAATCGCTGCAAAATCGCTCGTCTCTACCACAGCCCGGTTTGTCATTGCAGAGAAATCCTCCAGAGTAGTCAGACATATATTCCTGGATAGATCCATACGCTTGTCAGCCGGTTTCAAGTCCCACTCTGAGCAGGAAACACACTCCTCTTCTGTTGCTATCGGCGAACACTGTCCACAAGCACACCACCAGTTAGCATTGAGTCGTGGACGTGCTCCTGTTTGTTGTTCTCGAGCCAGCTGTTTGTCTCTCTCCCTCCACGTTCTTCTTTCATGGAGCTCCTTGTCCATGTACTCAGACTCAAACCGGTCGTCGTAGTCTGACTCTTCGGCATCAGATAAATATTCTGCCATGTTGCTCAGCACTGCCGGCTAAAAGTAGGTCAGCTGTACCTTTGTGTCGCGCGGCTATGACGTCATCAAAAGTTTGTTTACCAGGTCAGCTGACCCACCTGAAGACGGTAGACGAGCTGACTTTATGATAACACTGGCGATGGATGAAAAAATATAGCCGAAATGAAATGAAATTTTGCAGAGATTATGTCCCACGCTGAAGCTCATTATAGGGCATCAATTCAAGGTTTTATTTGTTAAGCCCCCTTCACAACGCCACACGGCAACCGCCCCAAAAACATCCACCCTGCCGGATGAGTCCCCCAAATGCAGAGTTTTTTAAAGTGTCTGCTGCCACCGGGGTACGAGCATAGAGTCCAAGGCGGCAGTGACGAAGAGGTGATACGACAAACGTCCCAGCAGGGCCCGCCTAAAAGTTCTTCGCAACACTCCTCCTCAAACACTCTGAAGTGAAATGCCGTCTCATGCCAAGTTTTTCTCCTGATTATCTTTATGTGAAGGTAGTTTGGAAGAGCTCATTTAATGTTTGCTTTGACCCGAGAAGTCTACTATTTCCAGGTTCGCTCCCTCCTTTGATGTGCACGCTCAACTTGTGCACGCTCACGTGGGCGACAACAGCTTCTCTGTCCTACCGCCGCGGTTAAAGCCGCTTCCCGTCTGTCACCTGTCCCTCATTAAAATGACTGGAGGTGGCGCGTTGCCACGGGGCGGTGTGAAGGGAGCTATATAGTTGTTTATATTTACGTCACGTCCGTCTCACATTGGAGGAGCCGTTAGCCGACTGAGAGTGGAGGTCTGCAGCTGGACCCCTCTCCCGAAACCTGTATGCACCTTAAGCATGAATGGTGCCTTCACAGATGTGCAAGTTACCCATGCCATGGGCACTAACACCCCCCCATGGCATCACAGATGCTGTCTTTTGACCTTTGCTCTGATAACAGTCTGGATGGTCCTTTTCCTCTTTAGCCTGGAGGAGACCACGTCCATGATGTCCAAAAACAGTCTGACATGTGGACTCAGACCACAGCAGACTTTTCCACTTTGCCTCAGTCCATCTCAGATGAGCTCGGCCCAGAGAAGCCGGTGGTGTTTCTGGGTGTTGTGGACATTTGTCTTTGTCTCTGCATGGAGTTTGACCTTGACCTTGTAGATGTAGAGATAAAGGGCTCTAATTTCGTCGACCAGGACAGAGGCTGATTGGCAGAGGCAGACTGATTGGTCTGAATGATCCCCGCCACTGCAGAAAAAGTGTGCTGGAAAGACCCGGTAGCGGAGACGGTCAGAGCCGCTGTCCCTTCAGCAGGAGAAGGGACAGCGGGGCGCGCATCGGAGGCCACGAAGCGCGTCACCGTGTGGGTCAGCTCCCGGGACAGATGTAATCTGTTTCTTTGTCATTAATAGTTACAGTTACACAGCAGCTGGCTTATCCATTCAAAATACTTGTGATCCACCTGCACTCCTGGTTTGTCATCGCCAAATAGCAGAGAATTTGGTGATATACTGTGTACTCTCCCGGTGTCTCCGCCTCATCCTCCTTGCAATAATGTACTCCATTATTTTAGATCACATTAAAAGTAAAGACTAAAACAGAGAAATATGGGAAATCACAGTTAAATCCTTAGTGACAGACATTTATTTCTCTCTTTTTTCTGTGTCTTTTTTTTCTCCCTCTTTTCTTTGAATTTAATGAAATGAGAGAAGCCAGATATATACTCAGTATCAGATGTCAAGGGTATTTATTGTTGACTTGTAAGATGTGCATCAAACTTCCAGATGCCGTCAGGTTAAGTTTCCATTATGACAAATGGCTTTAATCCGATATCAGATGTGACGGGACAATTAATATAGATACAATATATTAATATAGATAGTTCTACCTTTATTTCATCTAAAGATTTAGATTCCCTGACCATGAAAACATACCAATAGCAATTGGATTCATAATGATATCTATTTTAGTTTAGTAGTTATTCACAAAAATTGCACCTTTCGTCATGGCGGATCCAGACTGTGATCCGGATCACTACCAAAATCTAATCATTTTTTCCTTTTACCAATCTGGAGATTTCCTAAAACTTTAATGAAAATCTGTCCATAACTTTCTGGGTTATGTTGCTAACACAGAAACAAACTAACTAACAAACAGATGCCGGCAATAACATAACCTCTTTGGCGGAGGAAAAATGGTTTGCAGATCACGTTTTCACAACATTCAAACTCCATTAGAATTGTGTTTGTAAATCCATTTAAGTCCAACCACTCCCACACACACTCTTCTCCATGCTGCTGAACATGTAGGACCACGTTAGATGCATTTTGTTTTCTGCCTTGTCCGTCCGTATTGATCAGTTTAAACCTGGCATCGTGTTATTCAGATCAAATCAAACAGACACAAAGAGACATCACAGTGCATCACCTTTAATCCATGTTCTCACTTCTTTGGTCATTGAGAACCTTATAAAACTAATTTCAAGTCCACAAAGGGCAGAGAAAGTAGGTACCCACATCAGTATCTTTTGTTTGTATCCAAACAGGTAGAATTCAAACTCACTTTAATTCAGCCACAGAAATGCTCTCACAGTTTTATTCATCACCTCAAACGCCATCCAGCTCCTCAGATTAAAATCTCTGCTGGGTCTTTGGGGGTGGATATTACATTTTCTGATTAAAAGACACCATGGAGGGGATTTTGTGCCTTATTGTGATGAGTTTTATTAAAGGGTAAATGAAGCGAAAAGTGGGAGTGTCCACTGATGTTGATGCTGTTTTGTTATGACAAACATTAATTAGAGGCTGTTTGATCGGAGGCGTCAATTCACAGAAACCTACAAAACTTTTCTGTTATGTTTGGTTTTCATTTTGTTCTTTTAAAGGCATTTTTTTAAATAATTGATCCATTTATTGACCTGTGTACTACTATTTAATGCTACTGGAATCTTAATTTCCCTGAAGGAGTCTTCCATAGGAGTAAAGAAGTTCTAGGGGTGTGATGATCCATCAATCTGGATCGATACATCGATTGGTTAAGCAATGATCCAATCACATCGATGGAAACTTAAAACATCGATCAACATCTTCATCTTTAAAGGTGCTATGAGGAGAATATATTTGCGGTGACATAAAGACTCTGCTACCCATGAGTACGCGCGGCGACTGTCGTAAAGACCTGACCCAAGCCAAAGCCTGCGTTTGTTGTGATGCTAATGAATGCAGCTCGGACCTTCCTCAGAACTCTGCATTGCTTTACAACTTCTTTTTTCAACAACTTACAGGATGCAAAGCGACGAGGTAATGTATCTCTTTCTAGTTACGCAGCGGTAGTTTTTTATGTGTGACAACAAGCAATTTTTGGAAAACTTAGGATCGTAGTTTTGTAGCCGGCTATATATCACTACTTACAGCCCGGAGCTCTAAGCAGCACAGCTAGCTGCTGGAGAGGAGCAGCACCGTAACCAGGAGGCCGCTTCTGTTATCCTCCACAATGAAGGGAAGGACATGTAAAAGTTTCGAGAAAAAGGCTGAAGTAAGGAAGAAATATGAGCAATACAGGTCCCAATGGAGACTCAGCATTGGAGAATCGTACGGTGGAAAAAGCTGCAGAATGATCTGGGACTGAACACTGCGCCGGCTGCCGAACGGCCAGTGGCAGGTGCAGCACTGGCCGACCAGCAGCACTGGCTGACGGCTGCCAAACAGCCGCAGCACCGGCCGTTCTCGTTTACTATAGGACGTTCTGTTCTCGTATAGAACGTCCAGATGACCAGCCCGACCCTGGTTGAACGGGTAATAGTTTACTACAGTGTTTACTACAGTGGGAGATGTCTGCTGAATAACTCTGGTTAGTCTGTGCCTATAATGGCTAATGACTGAACGTTGTTGGTCAGAACGGGTAGGCTCTGTCAATAGATTTAGCATAAGTTAGCCACGCATCATTAGCATTGTAAACTGAGCTGGTGAAGACACGCAGAGAAACGTAAATCCTCGCCCACAATCGGCTCTGCTCTGATCGGCTAATAGTGGTGACGCCAGACCCGCTTCACTGCTGGCCCAATTGAAATGGCTACCGTTGTGTGTTACAAGGGGGATGACTGTCGTGTTTGTTTCTTCCTGCTATGAGAAATCTCATGGTTGTTGCTGATGATATATGCTGCCGGCTTATTGCTGTGCCAGAGGGGGCGTGTTGTTTCGAAGGGACACGAGCTGGGGGGCGGGCTCTTTGAACACTAAGGGGAGGGGTGAGTGAAGGGGGGCAGGCTACATTTTTCAAATCTGCCTCAACAGCCAAACTGGTTTTCAGATCGTAGACCCTAGCTTTAATAGTGCTAATTTTGAACATGAAAAATGTTTTGATTTAATTAAAATCAAAGCTACACATTTTGAGTTTGATAGAGCATAGTCAGAATAATTCAATAATTTGTATTTTAATGTTGCATCATTACTTGATATAATATACAAACATTACAATGTAACAATCAGAGAGGTGAAATGTTGCTGATTGTGTTCAGTGAGTACTTAATATTGTCTTAAATCAATCAAAGGCCCCTGAATCGTATCGAATCGACCTTGAATTGTGGCAGAATTTGATATCGCCAAATATTGTAACGTTGTCCAAAGAATCGACATCGTGTCGTCATGAAACTGGTGATTTACACCCCTACTATCGAAACAGATCACTTCTGGGAAGGCTGTCCGTAAGGTTTAGGAGAGTTTATGGGAGTTTTTGACCATTGTAGGATGTTGGGTGAGAATCCCATAGGTGATCTGTCGAGTTGACATGAGGACTTAGCGCAATACTCGTTTGTTGACTAATTATTTTCATCAACGACCGTTTTTCCCCTGATGAGAACAAGACAGTAACTAATAAAAACAAGTGCACGTGGACAAAAACTAAATTAACTGACATTTTCATCAACAAATAAAAACTAGACTAAAATGTCTGACAGCCTTAATCCAATCAGACCTAATTTGGTCATGTAAAAAGTAGAGACGTTAGGAATATATACAATCACAGCTACTTTGGTTGTGTTAAAGGTTGGATGAGTTCAGAGGGACATCCAATCACAGCTGCCTTAGCCTGGTGGTGGTGGGATAAGTTGTGGAGCGATCCAATCAGAGCTGCTCTCTTTATGAAGTGATATATTCATGTAGAGCAGGTTCACTGTTTGTTGTCAGTTCTGGTATTGTAACTGAGATGCTCTGCCAGGTAGTCTAAATAAGGGTGACTGCATTTCACACAAAAGGAACATTTGTTTCTGTTCATTAGGGCTAGGCAATATGGCCTAGAAATAAAATCCCTAACTTTTTTCCACAACACTCGATTAACGATTTTAATCGATTTTTCCCTCCCTAAAAGAAACAAAACTCCCAGTGACATAAAAATGAAACAAATCAAGTTTTGCCTTTATGTTGTCTAAACGTTTCCCTCTTAAAGTCAAAGGGCCCTAATTTCGTGGTGCAGCGCAGGGGGCCCAAGCCGGGCGCACCCCGCGCAGTGTTAATTTCGTCCGGCGCATCGCCATGCGCTGCCAATTTGACAATTTGGTAGTCTGCACAGAGATGGGTGTGACAGCGCACTGGAGGGAGGTGACAGCGCACCAGGGGGAGGTGCAGACAGATTCAGGTTGGCGCAGTGACAATTTCGTGCCAAAAAACTGCGCGGAAGGTGCGCTGAAAGCTCGCCAGCTCCAACCTGGTCTATTCTCGGCGCAAGCGGAGCGCACCCTCCCCAGCTGTAATTTGGTGACAGGCGCACATGTGCGCACACGTCAACAAAGCCTCAGAGGCAGGTTTCCAGAGTGTCAGGCACATTTTAATGTAATAAACAATCACAGCAATCACGATTTAATGTAACTGTCTGAACCAGCATATACATTTGTATCAATATTAACTGTCCTGTCACATCTGATGTCGGATTAAAGCTGTTTCTTATAATGGAAACTTAACCTGACGGCAGCTGGAAGTTGGATGCACATCTTACAAGTCAACAATAAATAGCCTTAACATCTGATACTGAGGATATATCTGGCTTCTCTCATTTCATTAAATTCAAAGAAAAGAGGGAGAAAAAAGACGAAGAAAAAAGAGAGAAAATAAATGTATGTCACTCAGGATTTACCTGTGATTTCCCATATTTCTCTATTTTAGTCTTTATTTTTAACGTGGTCTAAAAAGATGGAGTACATTATTGCAAGCACGATGAGGCGGAGACACCGGGAGAGTATACAGTATATCCTTAAAGGCTCTGCTATTTGGCGATGACAGACCAGGAGTGCAGGTGGATCACAGGCATTATGAATGGATAAGCCAGCTGCTGTGTAACTGTCTCTTAATTTTTTACTCCTATTAACGACAAAGGAACAGATTACATCTGTCCCGGGAGCTGGCCCACACGGTGACGCGCTTCGTGGCCTCCGATGCGCGCCCCACTGTCCCTTCTCCTGCTGAAGTGACAGCAGCTCTGACCGTCTCCGCTACCGGGTCTTTCCAGCACACTGTTTCCGCGGTGGCGGGGATCATTCAGACCAATCAGACGCTGCGCCTCGGCTGCAGCGCATTTAAAGGCAAGGAGAGGCGATCATTTGATTTGTGAAGACAGCACTCGGCTGTGTTAAACCCACTTGTGCCTTTTCTCCTCCCTCTCTGCCACTTGCGCGGAGGGGCAGGACAGAGGCGTGGATGCGCCTCTCTGCACTCCTCTGCGCCCTTGTGTGCGCCTCTCTTGGCACTGCAGGAAAATGCAAAGTGTGCTGGTCACACCCTGTCCCGGCAGCGAAGGCCGGCGCAGGGCACGTGCGCCTGCGCTTGGTCTACGAAATTAGAGCCCAAAGTCTGTGTCATAAAGGGTTGACTATGTAGTATAAACGTAGGCAGGTTTGTCTACATAAACACTAAAAGGCTGAGGTATTATTACAGTATTAGCATGAAACTCTCTGATCAATATTTATCGGGTTAAATAACACATACAAGCTTATAAAAGTGCTTGTGCAAACCCTACAAGGTCGACCATCATAAAAATTGTAATTTTTTTCAAAAATTGCAACTACTTACAATTAGACCAAGGCAAGAAAAAAAATCTCGATATTTAATTTTTTAAATCTTCTGCAGAAAATAATTCGAATTTATTGATTTAATTGATTTTTTGCCCAGCTCTACTGTTCATTTAGACATTCAGACTTTACTGGCATAGGACCTTGAAAACTTTTGCCTTAAAATGTAAAAAAAAAGTGATTTGGTTTGAAAACAGGGTAACTGTCAGAACTTGAGTCGCCCATTGGTTTATTAATCTAGTTTTTCATCTTTTTCTTCAAGTTTCACGCTTCACAAGCCGATTCCTCCTGAGAAATTTACACAAACAAGTGGCTGTCACTTCCACCACTCTTTAACTTCTCCGCCTCTGAAGCTAACGACATCGAGCAAGAGAGAATTCGGGGATTTGCGGGGTCGCTTTCGGCGCAGAAATGAAATCAGAGCAGGCGTCAGCGAGCTAGTAGAAAATCTACACGAGAGAGTACGAGTTTAGAGTCGTCTCAGCTGAGCCGAAGCGACACCAATCTGTCAGCCGTCCCACACATAAACACACAAACATGTAATAATGAAGATAAAACGAGGAGGAGGAGGAGGAGGAGGAGGAGGGGCTGAGGGAGGGAGGAAGATGAGACAAACGGAGTCTGTCTGTCATTCAATGCAGAAATTATGTGTTTTCAGCCGTGAATCCTCCTCCCGCTCGCTCCTTCAGGCCATTCTGCTCCCGATCTGTCTTGTTTGTCTCATTGTTGGCGGTGACAGCCCTCCGCCCTGACTGCATTCACATTTAAACCCTGAAAATGTTTGTTTGTGCTCGCCGAGGTGACAGCTCTCTGATCTAATGAAGTGTCTGACGGTGGGTATAAATATCACTTCAGTTCATCAAGAAAATGAGCCAAAAGGGGGAGAGAGATTTGTGGAATTGAGATAAGTGAAAGCGGGCGTGTCGTGGTACGTTCAAAGACACTCGTGACATGTTTAGATGCAGATCCAGTAGGTGATGTATGCACATGTGCTCCGTGAAGGTCTCAAAGAATTCATAATACAAGTAAAAATGACTAAAGTAGGCCTGAAATAAATATTAAAGGATCGGCGTCCTGCCGTTTGTTCCTCTTCATGAAAGTCAACACTTTTGCAAATGTTTCACAATGCAGGCCTCCGGGGAGAAAGATGCCTTCATGAGACGCTTCAAATGTTTGATGCAGAGCCGGCCCTACACAATGTGGTGAGATTTTACATGCCCACCCCTTCCATCAGCGATGTACATTGATTTAAAAAGAAATCGCATTATTTGTACCATTGTCTTCATTTATAAGAAAACATGTCACCCAACGGACATGCTCAAAAATTATACATAAATACAAAAAATAATGATAAAAAATTTGTTGTTACAATTTGTAGTAAGATTAATTGGGCATTGCTTTACATATAGATATATTGAAGGTGAATTTTTCCCAGATTTTGTGGCGCCCCCTGGAGGCCAGCGCGGCCAGTGCACAGGTGACTTTGAGTGTTATAAAATGCACCAACAGAACGCTGGCAAAGATGGCAGACGCCACGGCGAAGAAAAGTAGATACAATCAGGCAGAGGTGAAACGCCAAGGGGACAAAGCTCAGTCTAAAAAAGTGAACTTTTTTTAAAATTTATTTATTTATTTGTTCCTTACAAAATAGCTAACAACAAAATCCGTACACAGGTGCACATGACACCCTCAAACAAACACATTCATGATAGGAAAGGAGCAGCAAGAAGAGGCATGTCTCTTATATTTGGCTGCCCGTACTTGAACAATTTTAAAAAAAAGAACAGATGACCTGACATCACATACAGTTGATTTTCAATAGCCTACATAAACCAGTCATTGATTTTTACAACAAAAACAAACAAAACAAAAACAAATAAGTAAAATAAAATAAAGAACCCATAAAAATACAAATTTAAATCTCAAAACATGCATAACATCCAATGTAAGTTTCGAGTGTGTATTGACATATTTTTTGCATTTGTACATTTTTTTTAAATTGATGAGTCTCTGCACAACCCTTTAAGTCCTGTGATTGTGAATTCCATATTTTTACACCTACAACCTAAGTACACACTTGTTTTGAAGTAGTTTGAGCGACTTGGTGCTTAAAATCAAATTTTCCTCTATGATTTTGATCTTCTGAAGTAAACACAGACAGCCTTATAGGTTTTTTGGTAAAACTCTGTTTCTGGCTTTGAAAATAATTAGCAATGTCTCGGGTTGACTTTCACCGGGTTCCGAGCTTTAAAGGACCATCTCGGGATGAAAAGCGATGCAAAGTTAGCCGACGTGCTGTTGGAAACGCAGGTTATATACACAGGCGGTAGCTTGTGCTAACTTGCCAAATTATCCGTTTTCCATCACAACATAAGTAATAATCCCAGGTAGCTTGCTGCTGGAGAGGGTGGGCACCACATCAGGTGGTGAGGAGTTCAGGGGGAGGGGCTTGATTTAAATGTTGTGTTTAAAAACATTAGCGAAAAATCCTGCAGACCATTACTTTAAGGGTTTTTATGCAGACACTTAATCGTACATCAATAAAGTCAAGCCAGTAGAAATTTGTATGTCCATTGTGATCACTTAATGTCCATTATATTGTGCGTCCCTCTTCCATGTGTCCATATATCTTTCCGTTTAAGTCTTTGCCCATGTGGTGGGTTGACACAGGCAGGGATCGTCGTGACTTCATGGCTTGTTCGCTGGAAATGTTGCAAGACTTCGACTGCACATCAAACAGCCGTGCAGAAAGGTAACTGCAGGATAATATTTTGAAGCATATGGCCCCTGACAGAGCTGCTGGATTTGACAAATTGGAGGAGCGCGGGTACAAAGATGTGTTGTTTCATATATCTCCCGCACCTTTTCTTCATCTCTCAGTCTTTGTCAAACAGGTGTCAGTCACGGGAACATCAAACGGGCGCTGCAGCGGCGGAGAAACGCAGCCGAGAACAAGTGACGCTTTCTTCCCCTCTTCCCCGCTTTCATTCCGCTCATGAATAAAACTCGCGGCAGAATCTGGAAGTTCTTTATTTGTTTTTCACGCCCTTAAAAAGTGTGTTTGTGCCACTGTGACGACAAACGCCCAACCAGCTGTGTGTCCTTCAGCAGAAAGAGCTCAATCAACGTCTGCTTCAGAGCCTCACATATATGAAAGGGTGTGTGCGTGTGTTTGATGATATTTCGGCGCGTTGCATCAGAGCTCCACCAACGACGCTCTGATGGACACCCAGTCCGTTAAGAAAGGGCCCGTCTCTGCGTCACTCATGGCTGGATTCGCCGTTTTGGGCTCCAGAAATCCTCCCTTTCGCCGGTGCGTTCTCTCGTCCCCGAGCGTCGTCTGTCAGGCTGAAGCAGGCCGCCGTCATTGACCTTTCCTCCCGAGGACATCCCGAGACATGAAAGAGCCATAGCACAGCAGTCAGGGATGTTTTATCACCTATTTGAGGACACTTTTAAAGCCTTGTTCAGCCATTAGAGCCCATTTTAAAGATGTGAAGCTAAAATGTGGCACTCAAACCCCCGTGCAGGAGTGGTTTTCTCTGCTGCTGCGGCCGCACAGCTCCTGCTTTTTGAAGAGTTCAAAGCGATATTTCAATCGCCCCTCAGATGAAATAAGGCAGGATGCATACGGGTCATAAATGTGTTAGAAATGTGCATGAGTCACTCCAAAAAAGACGCTATTTTCCCCTTCATTTAGAGGAGAATGAGCAGATTTTGAGGGTAATCTTTGTGTGTTCTTGCTCTGTCTGATCTCTTCTTGTTGCCAGTTTTGTGTTGTTTTTCTCGTCGTGATGTCGTTCTATTATTTCTTCTTCTCATAGTTTTGTCTGAAATACAAGTGAGTAAACTCACTGGTTTTACCTCAGCTGAGTTGTCGTGCAGCAGCAGGGAACCTCCATATGCCGACTTTTCAATCCACTGATTTCCACTTTTCCTCGTCTCCCGGCTGCACATTACATCTGATTACAGCATGTGTTAAAGAGCAACAGAAGCGCGCCGTTACAGCATCATGAAGGCTTTTTTTTTTTTTTTACAGGTGGGTTGCTGACGGGTTGCAGGATCACTTCCTCTCCCTTTGTGTGTTAAGACTTTGGTGTTTGCTCTCAGGAAGTGTCAGAAACTTTGGAAAAAAAAGACACTTCAAAATACATCTGTTCTCGTCTACAGTAATAGCTCCAAAACTTTAAAGGGCAGTCAACCTATTTCTAAATTTCTTAACTTTGCCACAAACCAGTGCTCATTTTGAGAGCACTTTTTAATTAAGTTTTAGTTATAGTCTGTTGCCCTAGACATCTTTTAGTTTTAGTCATAATTTAGAGATCTGTAAATATAGTCGACTAAACTATTAAGTGTAAAGTGTAAGGCATTTTTTATGTTGCCTTGAATTTCTGAATTCATGTTTTACACTTGAATAAAATGAAACATCTAAAAAGTCCTTATTGAATAATAGTAAAGTTTGAATGTCTAAAGCCTGGCTCACACTACAGGATTTTAAAAATCTTGTAAGAAATTTGAAATCGGGTTGAATCACACACATAAAGAGAATCCTGACAGATTATCTTTTCTTAAATCTTAAGCACACACACACTACAACATTTGAAAACCGTGACCAGCGCACACTACAGGATTTCATCAAGATTATCGGACCAGAGCGACGCTCAACATGATCCTACGTCATCTCACCATGTAAACAAAAACACAAAATATTGAGACTAGTGCGGTACTGCTGGCTGTGGCCATTATTTGAAGCGAAAAAAGAAAAAAAGGACTAGACGCATCTGGATAAAGAAGTGGTTGGGGAGACACGGACAAATATGGAGCCAAATAAATGATTATATAAACAAATCATTATTCCTTCTCACATATTATTGTTAACTAATAAAATACGCTTGTATAGCTGATGTATACAAGCAATATCACATGAGAGCAAGTGCTGTTGTCCTGGATATCAGCGCAGCGTAGCATATGTAGCAGCAAATTGTAGCGGCTAAACGTAGCGGCTAACTGCTAACATAGTGGCTAACTGCTAACGGCTTACAAGGGCAAACAACAGTTCATGGCCATTAGCTGTGGCGGCTTATTGTTGTTAGCGACTAACTGTTGTTTGCCGTTAAGCATTTAGCCGAGTGAAACTGTTGGACAATGGAGGCTGGCAAGACGGAGATGCAGGATTTCAGAATCAGGCAGGTCCATCTGCCCAGCAAGGCCAAGGGAGCACTGTGCAGTCGCTCAATATTGATAGGGACGTGTTCCTAGTGTCCGTACCCAATTCTACGCCCCTGACTGAATCATTGGCACATCCGGATTTACAAGGCTTTACTTGGTCTGCTTCCATCTTACTTAAGTAACTATATTCATGTGAAAAGTTCTGGAAGCTTCATCCTTCGTTCTGTGACTCAGTCACAAAATAATCTTTTGCTCTCTGTCCCCAAAGTCCATTTTGAAATGGATAAAAAAGCTTCAAATATGCTGCTCCTGCAGACTGGAATCTGCTAAAAGAAAGACTGTGTCTTGGAGAGCTGCTCTCTTTAAATCTTTTTGAATGCAGAGTAAAGGTTTTAGAAGAAGATGAAGTGGGCTGTAAATGCTTTGACTAACAATGTACTGCTCTGTGACTCTTGACTTAACTGGTTGATATGTTTATATCTGTGACTAAAATTGTTTTATGACTGTAACTTTGTAAATGTGCTGCTGCCTATCTTGGCCAGGACACTCTTGCAAATGAGATTTTTAATCTCAATGAGGTTCTCCAATCAATCAATCAACCAATCAATCAAACTTTATTTATATAGCACTTTTCCTACGACATATGTAACTAGGAGTGGGAGAAAAAATCGATTCACGCAAGTATTGTGATTTTTTGTCCGACGATTTTTATATCAATTTTTTTGCTCAAAAATCCCCCCCCCCCCTTAAACTCTTTAGGCGCTAAAGCCGCAAAATTGCGGCAAGCGGCATTGCTGGTTAAAACAGGCCATAGCTGTTTAAATCGTGCTGAATGGTGTTACTACTTATCACCAGCAGACAGTGGATAGGTAACAGGTTTCAATTCAATTCGATTTTGGTGTATATTTATTTTTAAACATACACCGGACCGAGGGACGCGAGTGTGGCTGTAGTGGCTGCAGAGCGGAGCAGAGAGAAAGAGGGAGAGACACGCACAGAGTGATAGAGTGAGTAAGAGTACTCATGATGCTGAGAGTACTGGCTAACTCTGAATCTGAGGAACATTTACTCTCTGAGGATGAGGGTCAGTCGTCCAGTGAGGACGAAACTGGCGGCATGTGTGTGCGCAGCAAAAGCGGGTCTGCGCACCATTACAGTCCCAAAGCAGCACATACTGAGGCTGATGCTTTGCCTCTCCGTGGCCAGGGTGGAAGTAATCAGCGAGTGCCGAGGAGGGGACGTGGTCTGGGATGCAGGGAAGCTCAAAACACCACGAAAGTGATGGTGTTAGCGGCAATGAGAAAGACCGCAGAGCTCTGGGCAGATGAAGGAGAAGCGGGAGTAAAAAGGACAGGGAAGGCATCAGAGGCATTCGCGCTCGGCCCGTAAATTACAGTGGTGATGATGATGGGTGGGTAACTAACCACTTTGAAACTAAAGCCTTTTCAAATCTTGATAGCAAAACGTATTATTTTCTTGAAAAAACTGGTGCCTAAAGGGTTAATAAGCCACTTTTAAATGCACTTCAGGCTTTTGAAGAGAGAGTATAAACAGCTGTTTAAAATATATTGCTGAATAAATCCTAAAAAATCAGCAAAATCGTAGAATCACATTTTAAATTGAATCAGCACCTAAAAAATCTTAAAAAATCGAATTGGGAGAAAAGTGAATCGGCCCAGCCCTATATGTAACTCAAAGTGCTTGCAAAAAAGAAACAAGAGGAAAAGAGAGGGGAAAAAACAATTCCAAACGAGGCACCTGTCAGGGGAGCACAGTGTGGGATTGGAAAAAAAACACCTCAGCACATCAGCAACATGTGACAACAAAGACAGAGACGAGCACATGGGGTCAAAAGGGTGGGGGCATTGATTTGAAGGAGCAACCTGCAACCTTGTTGTAGCTCAGATCCCACAAAGTCTGTATTGTCTGATAAGGTGACTGTACGGCCTTGAGAGAGAGAGGAGTTTTAATCCAACATATATTTATTCTGGTTAAATAAAGCTTCAAAAACACCAGCTACATTGATCTATGCAGGATGGATGAGTAGAATCATTGATGTCATTGGAATCAATAAACTCGTATGAAATCCCACGTCCATTCAAAATAACGATGGTATGGTGGATGTAATGTTGATACCCACAGAAACACCCTGTCAGATTTGTTGTCTACATGTTGCTCTTCCTGTTCTGTCACTATCGCCTTGTGAAGTTGAGGATCTCCCGTGATCTTTATGATCCTGTCTATGGCTCCTGTCTTTGCATTTAACTCCTCTTCCTCTTTACTCAGTTTTCGATTCTCCTCACAGTCTCACCTCCCAAATAGATCCATAAAAGCTCAAAGTAAATCTTTAAAAAGACAAATACGAGGCGTTTGAGGCTCCGACAGTCACAACCTCCCTCCATCACCTGCAGACACACTTTGATGTGAGAATCCCTCTGAAATATTCAGAAACAGAAATGTGTATTTAGAAGTACTTAAGCTGAGGTTATATGGAGAGGAAGAGACACAAAAAGACCAGAATCCTGCACCGATGAGAGCCTGATCTCCTGAACCTTCAGTCTGAAGACAGAGTTTGAGTCGACGCTTTGACGTCACGTTCAAAGAGTCGATTCACGAGGCCTTTATCCTCTGTCAACAAAAGAAAGAAAAGTGAAGCTAAAGGACGAGAACAGAGACAAAAGCATTAAAGATGACGGTG
This sequence comes from Scarus forsteni, assembly GCA_036419115.1. Lineage (NCBI taxonomy): Eukaryota > Metazoa > Chordata > Actinopteri > Labriformes > Labridae > Scarus > Scarus forsteni. The sequence goes on along the minus strand of JAZDUH010000341.1, from coordinate 22,055,202 downwards.
GTGACAACTGTCAGAGAAAAGAGGAGAGCCTGCAGATCAATGAGAGAAAGTGGAGACGTCGCTGCAGGTCTGACGATGGGAGGGAGATCAAATTCTTAATCAAACCAAACCTCTGGATCTTCTAGAAAACATCCATCACCGGGAAATTCAAGTCATCTGTAAAGTGAAAATCAGACATTATTCCTTAATCTTCCACCAACATCAGGACAAACAAATGGCTAAGCTCTCCTCAATGAGCCGCTGAAGGAAATGAAACTTAATTCCACTATCTAAATAATGAGATTTATCGACTGGACGCTCTAATCAGCCTCTCCAACACAAATAAAGTCCTTATTAAAGCTGTGACGGGGACAAAAAGAGCTGCGGAGGGAGTTTAATCAGTGGCACAGACGCTGGAACAAGTGCTGAGGGAGGAAATCAGAGCGACGATAAGGGCCGACGACTCTAAAACAACGAATGATTTCTTTTTAAGATTTAATTTTTAATAATTTAGAGGTAAAAGAAAGCACAGTCAAAGTGCCTCTTTGGGATGTTAGGAGATTTATTTAGATTTTTTGATCAATAAAGCTGGAAAATAATCAGCGGATTAACAAAGATGCAGTTCTTTATAATTTCAACAAAAACCATCATCGGTGGTCACTTGGGGCGAGTGTGACTGTCCTTTTCTTGGGGTCAGCTACTTGTGGGTCCTCAGGTGGGTGTAGAAGCCGATCCAGGATCCACATATTTTTGTGCAGTGTGGACAGGGGAAAGTGGTGCTGGGTTGTGGTTGTGCTGGAGCCTGTTTCTGTCTTTCCTTATGGAGTTGTTGTTGTTGTCCTGATGTTGTCCTTGAAACGTTTCTTTTGCTTGCCTGGAGCTCATGGACCTCTCTCCAGTTGGGAGTAGAGCATTTGTTTGGGGAGACGGGTATCGGAAATGCGAATGAGATGGCCCGTCCATCGGAGTTGGTGCTGCATTATTAAGGTGGTGATGCTGGGTATTTTGGCTTCCTCCGGAATGCTGACGTTTGTGCGCCTGTCCTCCCATTTGATCCTGAATATGTTTCTCAAGGTTCTCTGGTGGTGTTGTTCTGGAGCTCTCAGTTGCCTGCTGTACGTTGTCCTGGATTCTGCCCCATAAGGCATGGTGGGGAGGACCACAGCCTTGTAGACCAGGAGCTTGGTGTCAACTCAAAGGTCTTGGTCTTCAAAGACTCTTTTCTGGAGTCCAGTACAGAACTGATGGCAGGCTCTTCAACCTGAACAGATTCAAAGCTAAGGTCAGAAACACCACCATCATGGAGCTCCAGTATGCAGATGATAATGCCATCGCAGCACACTCTGCAGAAGACCTTCAGGGCATCCTGAACGCCTTTGCTAAGGCATACAGAGCCCTGGGTCTGGCCTTGAACATCAAGAAGACCCAGGTGCTACATCAGCCCCCTCCCAACCAGCCATCTACTCTGCCCATCATAAATGTGGACAACACTGCACTTGAAAATGTTGACCACTCCCCCTACCTTGGCAGCTTTCTCTTCTCCAAAGCAGACATTGACTCTGAGGTCAACCATCGCCTGAGATGTGCCAGTGGAGCATAACAAAAACATAAAGTCTTTGACAAATATAGAGTTATAGATTAATCCAGGAGGAGCTACAGATCCAGCCATGTCAAGTTTCATCTTAAGGGCATCCAAAACATCGTATCTGTGGACGCCTACATGATTAAAAACTACACTCGTCTCCATGTGGACGGTATCTAATCAAACTTTTGTCAGTCACATTCGTTACGGGTTAGTTGCAGTAACTACAACTAACCTCCAATCAACTTTCCTTATCATTAAAGGAAAGCTCCAATATTGTTTTTTCTTTTCATGTCTAGCCTCACTCTTGAGTCCATGACAGGCAGATAGATTCTTGCTCAGTGCTTGCCCACCGCTAATTAGCTTAGCTCAAACACTAGGAGTCAATGGGAAGGTGAGTCAATCCAACATTTGTTGGCAATTTGCTTTTAACAAAAAAAGTTGGCGTATCCCTTTAAGGATGCTGAGAAACCTGGCCGTTTTCTGACCAGGAACAATTATTGCAGCTTAAAGCTCTGCAGGATGGATCAGTTCACATTGCATCCAACCAGGATGTGACCAGAGCAGTTGACATAATGGCCAAACAGAGGACTTAAAAAATAATTGTAAAAAAAAATAAATAAAAAAAGACTAAGATAACGGGCATCACTCGCCAGGGGTTGAGTTGGGACAGGATGGTATCAATTTGGCAGGAGTGGAACAAAAGTAGACTGAAACATCTTTACCATGTCGCCATCGTCACTGAGGGTAGACATTTTTTATTTATTTAATGTTTTTTTGTATGGGATAGTATGCAAGAGAATGATGCCATACACTACAGTGTTCATAGCCTGAGCTGATTTGCAATGCTGTCCCTGTTGGGCTTAAAAGACATGAAAATCAGTTAAACTATTAAAACAAACAAAATCAATAATTACAGACTAAACAGTACCTACAAAAACATACAACTATACAAAAATCAGGTAAAAAAGGAAGCACTTGATCATTTTTGACTACAAATCTGAGTCCTCTTTAAAAACTGTTTCAGTTAAACCTGTTCAACCCCTTTTTAAGGCTTCTGCTTGAAAAGAACATACTCATAAAGAAAAGAGTGTATCTCTGCAACCACAAGGTCTGTTTGAATAATTTTGTGTCTTAATAAAGTAACACTCGAGAGATTTGTCCAAATGTGGAATTATCAGTAGATGTGTAACTGGGACAGAGTAAATGAAGATTCCAGTCTGGATGCAGTTCAAGTTCTGAAAGTCAAGCGTTTCCACATGTTGACGCCTTGTTTCTTGGTGCTTTTTATGCCATACATACTGTTATTTTCTCAGCGAAGACCCTCGAAGTTCAAGAAAACATTTAGATTTATTCCACAGCTGTTTGAAGTGATTTGTTGAGTAAAGAAAGACACAAGCAGAAACGTCAGGAGATGCAAAGCAAAACCTAAAATCCCCCAAACTGCAGTTCATAAAGCGGCCACTAGAGGCTGCTCCAGATGTGAGTCACTTACCATTTGGTCCCATGTTCAAATTCCAAACTTAACAGCAGAATTAGACCTGCTTACACAACAAATAATTGACTCATTTATGGAAAATCCAGGAGATAAATCTGAATTAAACTTAGATTCGCTTCCAGGCACCAATGCCTCTTTAGTCAAACTCTGTTTTTACCCCTCACAGCGTACTGCTGCGTGTGCATGTTTAAAATCTCCTTTTTTGACATCAGGATCATTTTTCCAAACCATTCCCCCTCCATCAGTATTTTATCGATGACCATCAGCCCCGCGGCGCGTCCCCCTCTGAGGACGGATCCCTGCCCGTCCCGGGACAAGGTCGTCTGCATATAACAGGTTTTATTCCTGCAGTGAACTGGAGTGATGCAGATGACTGCAGAGGTGAGGACGACTCATTCAGAGTTATAAATGATGAAGCAGGCAGCAGGGGCTCAGAGGGCGTCCTCGTCCTCGGGCTCACCGAAAACACTTTTGTTCATTTATGAACAGATGTGGTCACATGTCTGATTTTACCATCGAGGTGATTTTAGACCATCTGATGGCGTTTATGCTAAATATGGACCTTCTGTCTTCTGTGCAGGGAGTTAACTGCTTTAATTCACAACATAAGAAAACAGAGTAATAATATTTTTAGGATGAGAAATGTTAGCCCTTATGAATTAGTGAAGCAAGTCGACTGGTACAGAGGCTGAAAGCTCGAGCTCGCTCATGAATCTGTGTGTAGATTTGTTTCATTGAAGCTTTATTCATAAGATGAAGTTCTTGTTTGGATGTTTAAGCTTCTGACTTACCTCACAGTTTACAGGGCATTTCATAGATTCGATCAGTCAATCAAACATTATTTATGGAGTAGTGAGAGTGCCAAATTACAAAAATAAATCTATAAAAGAATAAATAAATAAATGAATAAATAAATAAATAATATAAGAATCCATAAAAGAAAAGGCTAATAAAAGTAGAAATATAGACAAATAAAAAAATAAGTAGAAAAGTGCTTAATAAATAAATAAATAGTAAATAAGTAAATTAATAAATAAATAGATAAATAAATAAAGTAGCTATATAAAGTGCTATTGATCAAAAAATAAACCCTTAAAAGAAAAGGCTAATAAAAGTATAAATATAAAGACAAATAAAAGTATTTAAATCACATTATAATGTCACTTTGAAAGCGAAGGAAATATGCGCAGAAAAATATGCGCAGTAGGAATGTGGTTGCGTCACAAGCACAGGAGGAATCCCAATCGAGAAGAAACATGTCGGCGGAAAACTTGATAGAAGATCTCGTCGAAGTTAGAGAACAACATAATGACGGAGAATATGTTTTGGGGACGGTAGAGGATGTCATGGAAAGTGCTGGTACTATGTGTGCTTTGACCCACACAGACATCGATGAGCTCGTGTGGCGAAATCTTGAGAATGTAAACAAAGCATAACCCGACATATTTGTCCTTCTTCCTCATTTACTTATTTATTTTTTATTTATTTATTAAGCACTTTTCTACTTATTTTTTTATTTGTCTTTATATTTCTACTTTTATTAGCCTTTTCTTTTATGGATTCTTATATAATTTATTTATTTATTCATTTATTTATTTATTCTTTTATAGATTTATTTTTGTAATCTGGCACTCTCACTACTCCATAATTACTTGTAAAGCACTTTTCATTCAAAGTCTTGAGACACAAAGTTCTTTACATAAAAAACACTCACACATAAAGATTAGATTCAAACAGAAAACAGAATCAGAGAACTGAGGAAAAATCTTGAATAAAAAATGAGAAGACACAGGAGCTAGGACTAAAATGATCATTAAAAATCATGATAAGAAATCGGATTTAAAAAAAACTACTATGGGAATTTAAATAAGAAATGAAATAACCATTTTGATTTGATGGATCCAGGGATTTTCAGTCCCAAAATCTAATAATTTGTTCCTTGTCCCAATCCGGACATTTCCTGAAAGTTTTACCGAAACCGTCCATAACTTGTTGACTTATGTTGCTAGCAGAGAAACAAACAAAGTAACAAAAAGATGCCGGCAATACATACATACATACATACATAATGTCCTGGCAGAGGTAATAAAAATGAGGAAACACAGGAGCTAAGACTAAAATGACTAGAACAATGCATGATAACAAACTAGATTTAAAAAAAATACTACAGTAATATAAATACGTAAGTAAACAAAATAGTCATTTTGATTCAATAAATGATACCTCAGTAACACTAAACTAAAGAGTAACTAAATTTTAGGGCCTTTGCAGCTTATCCATTGGTCTAATTTATCAAGTTGTGACACGTTTGTATTTAGGACCCAGAAGCAAGTAGTTGAAGTGAACAATGAACAGTCTTTTATTGACAGTAATTCAAGCACAGTTCAAAGTGGGGTTTGAACCCGCACACTTGGGAACGGCAGGTGAGTGTTCTCTCAGGTGAACCACGGAGGAGACGTGCAGACCTAGGCTCACAAGATGTTTTACAGGAAAGAAGCTGTGGCTTGAGCGGGGGTCGAACCCGCGACAGCAGGCTCTGTAAATGGGCGCTCTCTCGACTGAGCCACACAGGAGATGTACAGGCAGTGACTCACGTGATCTTTTCAGGAGGAAGCTGCGGCTTGAGCGGGGGTCGAACCCGCGACAGCAGGCTCTAAAGGCGAGCGCCTTTACAACTGCACCACACAGAGATGTTCCAAAGCTGAGGTTCACACAGTTGAAGAGAAGAAAGGCTTTGGCTTGAGCGGGGATCGAACCCGCGACAGCTGGCTACGTAGACGGGCGCTCTATTGACTGAGCCACACAGGGGATGTACAGGCAGAAGCTCACACAGTCTTTAAAGGAGAAGGCGGTGGAGGCTTGACTCACTCACAGACGAGCAGAGGCGTTCAGGAACACTCAGAGAAGTGATACAGGCCAACTCACGTAGTCGAGGACAGGCAGGGATCAGATACCAGACGGATAGCACAGCGTAGGACAGGCAGGACTCGGCGACAGGAGACAGGCTGGGATCAGTTACCAGGCGGATAGCACAGCGTAGGACAGGCAGGACTCGGCGACAGGAGACAGGAACAGGATCGATAGCCGGGGATTCAGACAGGCGGGTGAATGCAGGACAGAAGCTAGTCGATACCTTGAAGTCAAGCCGAGGGTCAGGCGTATGAGGCAAAGTCTGGGACGAAACTTGTCGGCAACGGGTGATCAATCCGGGAAACAAGTCTGGAGTGCTCAGCATGAGTGCGAAGACAGTCTGACAAGGACTGAGAGTGGAGCTGGGGCTTTTGTAGCTGGCTTGATTGCAGCAGACGAGGTGCAGCTGAGAGCAGGAACACAGGTGAGTTGAGTTCGGCTGATTAGAGTGCAGCAAGGAGTGACAGGCTGCGGATGAGGCTGAGGCTGAAGCTGAGATGTGACAGAACCCCCCCCCTCAAGGGGGCTCCCAACGTCCAACAACATCAACAGGGTGGAGGGGTGGGAAGAGTGCCTAGTACTCTTCCGAAGCGGAGTCAACACGGACGTCAGGTGAAACGGCGACCTTCTCCTCCTCCTCTTCCTCTTCAGAAGAGGGAGGATTAACGGAACTGACGGGAGGAGACTGCTGCGACGGGCGTCCTCACCTTCTCAAGGATGACTGCTCAGGGTGGACCTCGTGGAACTGTTTGAAGAGATCCTTATCCAGGATGTCTCTGGATGGCACCCAAGATCTCTCCTGGGGACCGTAACCTTCCCAGTCCACGAGGTACTGCAGGCCTCTTCCTCGACGATGAGAACGAAGCAGATGGCGGATGGTGAAGGCCCCCGTCGATGAGTCGTGGAGGAGGAGGAGGAGCCACATTCGGAGACAGGGGACTCTTATGGACAGGCTTGATCCGAGAGACGTGAAAGGTGGGATGGACCCTCATAGACCGGGGAAGCGTCAACCTCACCGCCGTCGGACTGATGATTTTCTGGATGGGAAAAGGACCCACAAACTTAGGGGCAAGCTTCCTGCTCTCAATTCTAAGAGGTAGGTCTTTAGCAGATAGCCAAACTTTTTGACCCACCTGATAGATTGGAGCAGGAATCCGACGACGGTTGGCAGAGGAGGAGAATCGCCTGATGGCCTTCTGGAGGGCCACTCTGGCTCGGGCCCAAGTTCTACGGCAACGACGGGCGAAGTCCAGGGCAGACGGGTAGGTGACATCTTTGTCCAGGGCTGGTAACAACGGAGGCTGGTAGCCATAGACGCACTGGAACGGGGACAGACCAGTAGATGACGAGACCAAGGACTTATGGGCGTACTCAACCCACAAGAGCTGCTGGGACCAGGATGATGGGTTCTACGATACCGTGCAGCGAAGAGCCGTCTCCATCTCCTGGTTCATCCTTTCAGTCTGCCCATTGGACTGCGGATGGAAGCCCGAGGACAGACTGGCGGTGGTTCCCAGGAGATGACAGAACTCCTTCCAGAAGGCAGACGAGAAATGGGGCCCACGGTCCGACACCACGTCCACAGGTAGACCATGTAGACGGAAGACGTGTTGTAAGACCAGTTGAGCGGTTTCTTTGGCAGATGGGAGTTTGAGCAGAGGGATGAAGTGTGCCATTTTGGAGAACCTGTCGACTACAGTGAGGCTGGTTGTGTGTCCATCAGAGGGAGGCAGGCCAGTGACAAAGTCCATGGAGATGTGAGACCACGGGCGATGAGGGATGGGCAGAGGTTGGAGGAGACCAGTAGGAGCTTAATGGGAGGACTTGTGCTGGCTACAGGTTTGGCAGGCCTTGACAAAGTCCCGTGTGTCCTCCTCAAGAGTGGGCCACCAGAATTTCTGGAGGAGGACTTCTTGGGTGCGATGGGAACCGGGGTGACAGGATAGGTTGGATGGATGGGCCCACTGCAGAACCTCTGACCGAAGAGCCTCAGGAACAAAGAGACAGCGAGGAGGACAGGAACTAGGACCAGGCTGATCCTGGGTGGCAGCTTTTACTCTCTCCTCGATGTCCCAGGTTAGGGTGGCGATGACACAGGGAGAGGCCAGGATGGGTGCAGGTTTCTCCTGACTGTCGTCATCATGGAGATACTGACGAGACAGGGCATCAGGCTTGGTGTTGAACGCCGTCTTCCACTCGTCCCCCTCCCTGATGCGGACGAGATGATAGGCGTTGCGGAGATCAAGCTTTGTGAAGACAGTCGCTCCCTGCAGTAGCTCAAAGGCGGAGGAGATCAGGGGCAGAGGATACCGGTTCTTAACTGTGATCTCATTCAGTCCTCGGTAGTCGATGCAGGGCCTCAGGGAACGATCTTTCTTCTCTACGAAGAAGAACCCTGCACCAGCAGGAGACAAGGAAGGACGGATGAGACCAGCTGCCAGAGAATTGCCAGTGTACTCCTCCATGGCCTTTCTCTCCCATGCAGAGAGGGAGTACAATCGACCCTTGGGAGGAGAGGTGCCCGGAAGGAGGTCGATGGCACAATCATAGGGGCGATGCGGCGGCAGGGATGTAGCCTTTGTTTTACTGAATACTGGGCAGAAGTCGTGGTACTCAGGGGGCACCCGGGAGATTTCAGGTGGAGACTCGGTGCAGACTGGCTGAAGGGGAGACAGGGCGTCTTTCAGACAGGTGAGGTGGCAAGCAGTTCCCCAACCGCGGATGGAGTTGGTGGACCAGTCGATTTGAGGGTTGTGTTGTCGAAGCCAGGGGAAACCAAGGACCAGAGGCACATCTGGATGGTTGAGAACATGGAACTGGATTGTCTCCTTGTGGTTGCCTGAGATGAGCATGGAAACAGGAGAGGTCTGATGTGTGATGACTCCCATCTCATGACCGTCCAGTGCCTTGGCAGGAATCGGGTTACTGAGAGGAATCTGATTCAGTCCAAGTTGGTCTGCCACCCTTTTACTGATGAGGCAGGAGTTGGCACCAGAGTCGGTAAAGGTGGCCAGGGTCTGAGGTCCGTCAGGCAGGAGTAGGCGGGCAGAAAGAGAAGGACGAAGGATCTTAGGGGTCTTGAGGGAAGAGCTCACCCGTATCCCCTGTTCTACGGATGAGCTCTCTCTTTTACCGGGCAGTTCTTGACAAAATGTCCTTGTCCAACACAGTATAGACAGAGCTGGGAGGACATATGTCGCCTTCGTTCAGCTGGGGTGAGGGAGGTGCGCCCCAGCTGCATGGGTTCAGGTTCCCCTGCCGAGGGTCAGGCATATGAGGCAAAGTCTGGGACGAAACTTGTTGGCAACGGGTGATCAATCCGGGAAACAAGTCTGGAGTGCTCAGCATGAGTGCGAAGACAGTCTGACGAGGACTGAGAGTGGAGCTGGGGCTTTTGTAGCTGGCTTAATTGCAGCAGACGAGGTGCAGCTGAGAGCAGGAACACAGGTGAGTTGAGTTCAGCTGATTAGAGTGCAGCAGGGAGTGAGAGGCTGAGGCTGAAGCTGAGATTGTGACAAGTTATCAATCAATCTTTATTTGTTTAGCTCCAGTTCATAACAAGTGTTATTTCAAAGCAGTTTACAACAAAGACAAGACAAACTCTTCATCTCAAGACTGAGACCAGACCACATTTTGATGGTCTTGGAGCTGCGGTCGAATAGTCCTTTTTGTTTAGGAAGGTTGGTGACCGAGTGAAATGATCCGGAAGTAGTTCGTGATTAGAGCTGTTCGAATAGTCTTAATGCTTAGGAAAGGTGGCTCATGCTTCCATTATTATCTCCCTTAGCAAAGGATACACTGGACCATCCTTTACAAAAGGAAAGGAGATTATTCTGTCTCACAATTCTTTGCAGCAACAGCATTTATAAACAGCAGCTGCTTCTGAATTCAACCGAATAATGACGAACAAATCACACAGACCAGGTGAGTTACCACTGCTGCTCGATCCTCTCTAAAGTTTACCAAAACCTGCCTTAACTTTCCAGTAGTCTGATTCTCTGAAGAGAGCAGGATATGAGACTTTTGATGTTGATTATGTTTTAAACTTGGTTCAATATTAATAATGTGTACACCATTAGATTGTGGGCTCAAAGGATAAGTTCGGTTTCTGCAGCTTTCACATTGTTTATAGAATGAAGTAGAACAATATACTCACCCAGAAGGCTTTCCTGATCCAAACAGTGCTTCAGGAGATATTTAGATCCAAAATCGAGCGGCGGACATCCGTATAATGGTTGCACATAGGGCATGTATAGCGCCGCTCCTAAAACTGCATTAATCGTCCAAAAACTCAGTAGTTTCACCAATATTCCATTATGGTCCGTTCGGGCTACTCCTCCAAGACAGTCTGTCACTCCAGACATGTTTTTGTGACTGTACTGACCTCTGAACTGAAGAAGAAGAGCGCTTGCTCCGCGCAAGCGCAGTGTGGCTCATTGTTTCAGGGGAAGACAGACAGCTACACAACGACTTTCTTCTTCCAGTTTTGTGCAAAATGGACCGATATCTATCGGATGAAGATGTTGTGGAGAACTTTGAATATGATGGGTGTCCTTACAGTTTCGAGCCAGAGTTTACAGATGAGGAGCTCATGGAAAGGAGGACGCGGAGGCAAAGAGAAGAACAGCTCTCCAGAGAGTACTGCGCATGCGCGGAGGCAAGCGTTCTTCTTCAGTTCAGAGGTCGGCACAGTTACAAAAACATGTCTGGGGCGACACAGACTGTAATGGAGGAGTAGCCCGAGTGGACCATGATGAAATATTGGTGAAACTAATGAGTTTTTGGACAATTAATGCAGTTTTAGGAGTGGCGCTGTATGCCCTACGTGCTACCATTATACGGAAGTCCGCCGCTCAATTTTGGATCTAAATTTCTACCGAAGCACTGTTTCCATCAGGAAAGCCTTCTGGGTGAGTAGATTGTTCTACTTCATTCTATAAACAATGTGAAATCTGTAGAAACCGGACTTTTCCTTTAACAGTTTCTGCCTTTCTTTCATTCAGTTCACTTATTTTCATGCACTGATTGGTGTTCATGTTGATAATAAGAGGACAGATTTATTTAAATCCTCACTTCAACATCGGTTATGCAGACGTAATTTTTACCACATTGTTGATGTTCAAATTGTCAAAAAGGACCAACATTGTCATAATACACAAGCTCTTTGTAGCCCAGGTCACAAAATGTATTAATTGTTGTATTTAATTTTTGTTGTATTTAAAATGTGTTATGTATTTTATGTTTGTTCATTTCTACATACCTGCACTGTAAGCTCGGAGAAAAACGGAGATCTCAGGTAAAGTATCGCGTGATTTACAAAATCACGTTTATTCCCGTAAAGTATCGTTTGTTAACGCGAGACTTGGATAAGCCAATCCGTGAGCAGCATTGCCGTTAAAAGACGGAAGTGCACTAGATTCAATCTCTCACGCCAACACAGACGCCGACACAGATTGCTCCTCGATAAAAACTTTGTACAGATAAAGTAAAAGTTCAATTAGATTGTGAAGATCGTCAGCTCCAGCTACAAAACGTATCTCAACTCCGAATTGGTAAGTTAAATGGCGTTATATTTTGTTTAGTTTAGTACTGTGCTCGACTGACATTACCTGAGATCTGCTGTGTTTTTTTTCTCCATGTAACCTGATATTAATGTAACTGCAACTAGCTGTTTTATACGCAGTGTGGGGCAATTATGTAAATCTCGTTTTAAGCTTGTGCAACTACCTGTTCATACGCAGTGTGGGGCGTCAAGTGATATGTTAATGAAAGTTGTGGATTCAGAATCTCATGATGCTGGTCTGTTTATACAGGCCAGGTTTTTTGTCCATACTAAAGGATCCACTGAAGATGGCGAGCTGAAAAGGACGAGAACATCACCGTGGAACTCCACCATCATCATCATCATCATCATCACCACCGCACCGTTATTCAATCATCATCAACCCCTATCGTTTGCCCAGCGGTTGGGTATGAAACTGGACCCCTTATTCCTTATTTTTTATTTTTTGAAATTGTATTGACTAAACGACTGAAAACTGAAAAGAACTGAACTGAAAACTTTATTTTGAGTTTTGATAAAGCATCAACTATTTTTGTAACTTAACTGTCTGCTTGAAAGTTTTGTTGTTTACTTTAATTTGATTTAATTTCAATACAAACAATATTTTGAAAAATCTGTTTGAGTCTCCTGAGTTTTATTAAGTGGTGTTATCAGTTATTTATATTTCCTCCTTTCGAATTTAGTTTCTGCTGGTTTATTTGTCTTTAATAATCAAATGATAGTATAAGTTTATGTTAAATAATAATTTTAAGGTAAACAAGTGCTACATCTTCTAAGTTGTAGTTTCACCGCAGCAGTAACATTCGCTGTCACGTGATGACGTAGCGTAGTGAAAGTGTAGTCGGATTCTCTCTTCACAGCAGTTTTCCTTTCCTAAGTCCTTCTGAATTCTTATTCCTCCTTTCCTTAACCTCATGACGTTTCCCATCAGGGTTAAGGAAAAGTAGTTAGGAAAAGGCTTACGAGGTGACTATTCAACCGCATCCTTGGTCTTGTTTCGGTCTCTGTATATTCTGGTCTCGGGCAAGTCTTGGTCTTGGATAGTTTGGTCTTGAACACAACACTAATACAAATACACGTAATAAACATATTTGTTTACACATCCACCCAGAGATGATCCATCCAGGCAGAGACATGGGAACTAAAAATACGAATTTATGATGGAGGCAAACCCAAGGACGCCCAGATCATAAATCTGTCCTGATCGCATTCATTTCTATTGAATTTAGAGTCAATAAATCAATATCTATTTGTACAGCACCATATTTGTAATTATTGAATCTATTGAACACATTTAGCATTTAAATATGACTGCAATCTGGAGATCATTAGAAGTTTTTTCTCCACTTTTCTTTTAACAAACTTATAAACAAAAATTAACAGACTCTCTGTGCCATGTAAATCAGTAAAAATAATAATATACGATATAATAAATTGTCACTGAAAACCCATTAAATTAAACATACTAACAAAGGATGAGAAAAGTAAAAAGAAAACAGAACAAATTAAATATAAGAAGTTGATTTCTTTAAGTTTTCATCAGACTTTGCTCAGATCTTCATCTTCATGGACGGATGATCTTTTGCTACGTCTGGTCACATAATCATCCCCTAATTTGATGGCTCCTTTAACTCCCCGAGCCTTCCCCCTCGACTCCCCACTGTACTCTCACTGTCTGGCATGAGCATTCCTCTGCATAAATCTGCCAGCTGGTGCTTCCACTTTGTTTATGATGCAGCAGGAGCAGGTCAGAAAATCATATTTCCACCTAAAGTATTTTGACAGAAATTGCCGACGCTCTTCCAAACTAGCAGAGCAGAAATATGCAAAAAAATAAAAATAAATAAAAAAATACACTCCCTGCTCCCACGGACCAAAAAGTAAACCATGAAATACTGAAACCAATTTCCTCTGATGGATCCAAATATTTACCGGCATAAATTAGACAGAATATGTATGAATTTGAACGTCACAGGAGGCTCTCTGCCTACACGGGGGTGCACTTTCCCGCCTCTGTGTGTGTGATTTGGAGTCTTTAAGGGGATTTCGGTGAACATACTTGCATGCAGATTTTTGTAAACATTTCCACGCAGCTTGAATACCAAACGGGGTTCAGTCGACCTGCAGCAAATGCCTGAAATAAATCAGGTTCACCTCTGAATGGAGCTGAAATTAGGACCTAAGAGGACGCACATGCAGCCGGTCCTCCCACGGCACGCTGGTGTGTATTTGACGTGTGCTTGATTAGATATGTAAATATGCGTGTGTGTTTTCCATGTCTTCTGCGGACGAATATTAAAGTGTCATTTGTTGGAGCGTGAGTGTTTTTTATGATGTGTCAATGTCTAATACCCGACCATGCAAATCAAATCTGTTTGTGTGTTTGTGACGGCAGACAGGACTGCAGAGCTGTGATTTCCCTGCAGGCTGTTCTTACATTTAACCGTTCAGCCCACTACATTCACATGGCATCAATTATTCATTACATCCACCAGCCGTGCGCGTGTGCGTGGGTGAGCACATGTGTGTGTTTTAGTTAATAACTCTTTCATACAGCAGCTTGTTGGCGCATTCGTCTTTTACGTTGTGGGTTAAAATCAGCTCTGAAAGCCGAGTTTGTATTAAACATGAAGACATTAAGCCCCTATGGTGTGTATATGAGTGTGTTTGTGTGAATCGATATGTTGCTGCAGGTTTATTTGGAGCTCTCAGTCGACTCAAGCTGCTTGACGTCGGCTCTACATAACCTTTAAGTACCTCATAAAAACACAATATTTACACATGAAGGGGGCTTATGGTGCGAGAAAGAGCTGCAGAGAGTCCTCAACATGATTAAAATGTAGAAAAACAGAGTTAAATGTTCTGTAGGAGTGGAAGCACATTTCTGTCACTTCTTCATCCTCCCCTGATGAAGCCTGAGCTGAGGCTAAAACATTATCATACATCAAACACAACAGGGAGCGAGCAAACAGAGAAGAGGTCACAGGTATGAGACTTTTTCTGCAGAAAAGACCGAGACTTTTGGAAATTGAGATCAAGACAAGACCAAAACTTTTAGGAGACGAGACCAAGGCCAAGACAAGACCAAGACTTTTAGGATTTGAGACCATGACCAAGACCAGACCAAAACTTTTTCGTAGTCGAGACCAAGGCCAAGACAAAACCAAGACAAGACCAAGACTTTGGGAGTTGAGACCAAGACCAAGACATGAACAAGACTTTTGGGAGTTGAGACCAAGACAAGACCAAGACCAAGACTTTTGGGAGTCGAGACCAAGTCCAAGACAAGACCAAGGCTTTTAGGAGTCGGGACCAAGACCAAGACTTTTGGGAGTCAAGACCAAGACAAGACCAAGACCAAGACTTTTGGGAGTCGAGACCAAGTCCAAGACAAGATCAAGACTTTTGGGAGTCCAGATCAAGTCCAAGGCAAGACCAAGACTTTTGGGAGTCGAGGCCAAGACAAGACCAAGACTTTTAGTAGTCGAATCCAAGGCCAAGACAAGACCAAGACTTTAAGGAGTCGAGACCGAGGCCAAGACAAGACCAAGACAAGACCAAGACTTTTGGTAGTGGAGACCAAGACAGGATCACGACTTTAGGAGTCGTGACCAAGGCCAAAACAAGACCAAGACAAGACCAAGACAAGACCAAGACTTTTGGGAGTCAAGACCAAGACAAGACCAAGACCTTTGGGAGCTGAGACCAAGACCAAGACAAGACCAAGACTTTAGGAGTGGAGACCAAGGCCAAGACAAGATCAAGAAAAGACCAAGACTTTTGGGAGTCGAGACTGAGACCAAGACAAGACAAAGACCTTTGGGAGTCGAGACCAAGACCAAGACAAGACCAAGACAAGAGCAAGACTTTTGGGAGTGGAGACCGGGACCAAGACAAGATTATTACTTTTGGGAGCCGAGACCAAGGCCAAGACAAGAACAAGACTTTTAGAAGTTGAGACCAAGACAAGACCAAGACTTATAGGAATCGAGACCAAGAACAAGACAGGACCAAGACCATCAAAATTCATTTTAAAAACCATGATAAGGTTGAACAGTTAGGGAGGAGTCCCTCAGTTACAACACCAGGAAGGTTGCAGTCATCACAGGTGGAAATAACATGAATTGAAGCTTTTTGATGTTTTAGCCCACCAAGTGTTCCTCCTCATTCACATTTTGAAGTTAAAGAACAGCAGATCAGTGCTGGTCTTGATCAGTCTTGATGGAAAATCTAGAGCACGACCAGTCCGAGGCCGAGACATGACCAAAATCTTGAAAATGTGGTCTCAAGACCAAGACCAGTCTCGAGTAAAGCAACAATAGTTAGCAAGCAGCACAGGAGTATTTTTTGGTTGTCAGAATAGAAGTATTGGGCCACTCGTTTGAGTCAAGCTGATATAAACATACATTTTAACAGAATTAAAACAGCTTTAGGAGTTTTTTTTATGGAAAATAATGTAGTTCCCTTAAAAACCAAAGAGTCCTTTGAGGGCAGCTTCTCTGTTTCATTCCTCTGCCTGTCATTTTTCTTTTTTGCTTCACTGAAGCCTCAAATCCTGAAATCAGCAACATGTCAGACAGCCAGCGGGAACTGAGACAGGGTCAGAGGTCTCATCTGTGTGAGAGACAAACAAACGAGATGCCAACAACTAAAAAATAATAAAAAAAAAAAAGTGTGAAACATGCTTCAAATTTATAACAAAAACAGCCTCATATGTAGAAGTCTTTGGGGCTTTTGGTTCATCAGTTTAGTCCGGTAGTAATATTAGTAAATATTAATGTAAATAATGACCCGTCTGTTGTTGAGTATCTTATTATAATGAGTCATAATTGCTCATAAAAAGTTTCTAATGCCTCCAAACTTTGTCTCTTCTTTCCAAAGTTTTAATGAGGAGCTAAGTGAGTGTTTCTCCCACATAAACTGAAGGTTTTTTTAATGCTCCTGTTTGAAATAAAGTGATGCGGATCATTAAGATGGATGCTCCAGCGTGGGCGTCGTTTTTAATTAAGAGAGAAAAGTGTAAAAAATCAGTTTGACTGCAGGGACAACTGAGATCGGGCTGAGGCGGACGGCTGTCACTGAGGATTCACAGAAACTTTTGAGTTTGGTACGAAAAAGGCAGGAAATTGTTGTTATAAAAAATATTATAAAATCTGATATGATGCAAACAAAACACTATAACATAATGCAGTATAATAAACTTTACACTGAAATGGTCACCAGCCAATTACAAGATTATATTCACACTCACACTCGTACCAAAGGGTATGAGCATGTTATTGGTATGTGGGAGGAAGCCAGAGTGCCCAAAGAGAACCCACACATGCACAGGGAGAGCATGCAAACTCACAGAGAGGACTTGACTGACACAGGGATCGAACCCTCTTGCTGTGCACTACCTGCAGCACCATGTGTTCTTAAAATAGAGCAAAAAATACCTGCTATCTACAGCAGGAGTAAAACAGGGAAAACACCAACCAATCACATCTTTGTAACCCACATTTTAAACCAATCAAATCGCCATTTTGCCTGCCTCCTGCGTGTACATTTCACTGGCGTGCACTGGCCCTGGTTTTAATGAAGCCGAGCTGAGAGAGACGCAACTATATAGGAGAATGGCAGAGAAACTACCCAAACCTCGATTACTGGTAACCACTCCTCCAGCTAAACAGAACAAGAGAAGAAAAACCGAGGCAGAGAAAGCCGAACCAAGAAAGTGTTGGGAAAAAGCCAGGCCGAAAACGAGAGTCATCATTGGGACAGCTGTTCTTCCGTGGATATTCTCACAAGACTTTTTCCTCTTCTTTGGTTTTACAGTGGTTGGCATCCATAATTTTGGAGCATTACCACCCCATTCAGGCTCGTGTAACAGAGTTCAGTTTGGAGAGGCAGAGGAATGTTATTATTGTTATATCAACAAACGGGAGATTTACAGGAGAATACTAATATGGTAGGACGTCAGGAAAGAGGATAAAATAGACAAGACAAGACCAAGACTTTTGGGAGTTGAGACCAAGATATGAACAAGACTTTTGGGAGTTGAGACCAAGGCCAAGACAAGACCAGGACAAGACCAAGACTTTTGGTAGTCCAGACCAAGACAAGATCAAGACTTTTGGGAGTCATGACCAAGGCCAAGACAAGACCAAGACTTTTTGGACTCGAGACCAAGTCCAAGACAAGACCAGGACTTTTGGGAGTCCACATAAAGTCCAAGGCAAGGTCAAGACCTTTTGGAGTCGAGACCAAGACAAGACCAAGACCTTTTGGAGTTGAGACCAAGACAAGATCAAGACTTTTGGGAGTCATGACCAAGGCCAAGACAAGACCAAGACAAGACCAATATTTTTTGGAGTCAAGACCAAGTCCAAGACAAGATCAGGACTTTTGGGAGTCCATATAAAGTCCAAGGCAAGGCCAAGACTTTTCGGAGTCGAGACCAAGACAAGACAAAGACCTTTTGGAGTTGAGACCAAGACAAGATCAAGACTTTTGGGAGTTGAGACCAAGACCAAGACAAGAACAAGACTTTTGGGAGTTGAGACCAAGACCAAGACAAGACCAAGATTTTTGGGAGTCAAAACCAAGCTCAAGACAAGACCAAGACTTTTGGGGGTCGAGACCAAGTCCAAGACAAGACCAAGACTTTGGGAGTCCAGACCAAGGTCAAGACAAGACCACGACTTTTGGGAGTTGAGACCAATCACATCTTTGTAACCTACATTAATGACGTCGGGAAAGAGGATAAAATACGTAAAATACGGTAGATTCATGGCCAAAACGGGAGAGTTGACAGCTGTGTTGGAAAGTTCCCGAGCTGGATATGTCTCAAAGTGAAAAATAAAGTAGGAATTTTTCACTCGACACACTTGCTGTCATCAGCTAACATGGACACAAGTGAAGCCGTAACACCAGTCAGGTTGGTGGTATTAACAGAAATTAAAATTAAATAGCTCTTGCATAGAAATTGCAGAAAAGGTGCATAGTTAGACACAGTCATGAGCTTTTAAACAAAGAAACCTGTGTTATTAAAACATCAGCCTTCAGGTGGACAGAGTTCATGTTGGCTACAGTATCTCAGTCCTTAACTCTGAGTTTTTAACACATTTGAAGTCTCCAATATGTTATTGTTCGGTAAATTGTTGTTGAGCACCGTGTAAAATCTACATGGAGCCTTCATTTCTGTTTCCCGCAGTACTTTAATGCCTCACGAGTATGTTTGTGTGGAGGCTGCACATTTTTGTTTTTAAGAAAGTGCTCAGAGAGTGGACCACAGCTGTCACACCGCTGAGGCTGTAATCCTTGGAGTGTGTGTTTGTGTGCAGCTCTGCCTCAGTGGCTCTCTGAAGGTGCGCCTCCATCTTGTATTGCGGTCGACACTGAAACCTTTTTAAGCTGTCAGCCCTGATATCTGCTCGCCACAGGAGCCGCTAAGAGGTGTGTGCGCGATCCGAGTGTGTGTTCGCTGATCGTATTCTCTGTGACGGTACAGCAGGACTATAAATGGAGTGTAAATTTTGAATGACCTTCGTGCCCTCGGACTCACTTCCTTTTATATTTGGCGCACACGCACACACTGGCGGTTCGTCTCCCGGCGGTGTGACAGCTGTGGTCGTGACCTCAGATGCACAGAAGCGTTTCCTCAAAACAACAAAAATCTGCTGCAGACACATGCAGAAAAGAGAGGAGAGGAACATGAGAAAGTTTTTTAAAGTTAGAAGCTGGACTCAGACTCCGCCTACTCTTACATCATACTGGATGGTCTGATGTTAAAATAAATTGATTGGCAGGTTTGTCAATCACATAAATGATAGTTTGGAGCTCTTAAAGGTACAGTGTGTATTATTAAATGCTAAAATAAAAAAATAAAAATAACAGACGGTAAAAATGGAATAGATTACTTAATAATATATTTAAATTAGTTTCTAATCAGCCTTAAATAATTAATGTTTTGTTTTCGTTACCTAAGAATAATTCATTTATATCTTAATAGGAACGGGTCGTCTCTTATGGGGGCTACCATCTTGCGTCGCCATCTTTTCTACCGTAACCCAGAACGGACAAACTAAACGCTTTCGCATTTTTTTGTTGACGCCTATCGGAAATGCACAGTTGTGAAATAGACGAAGAAGAAGAGAGTGATTACCAAGCAGCTGTGCTAATACAAACAAACATGGAGGACCACACGTACAATTTGCCATCAGTGGAGCATGAATCATTGTCAAAGAAACAAAAACGGGATGAAGCCAAACGCAATCGGGAAAGGCTACGACAAAAAAAACAGGGTCAACATCGGCGCTGCCTTTCCCAGATGGAAGTCCCTGAAGGATAAGTTTGCAGACAGACGCAGAAGTTGCCTGTTTTTTGCTGGACAGGTAAGACTAAGTGTCGAATTGTACTCTTATATGGAGCCGAATTTATTTGTTTACTTTCGGGAGAAGTCGGAGTAAGACGCAGAGAATGTATCTGCTATGAGAGGCTTATTTCACGGCCACAAGCAATTTTCTGTGGCAGTAAGACAAAACATAGGCTGATAACTAAGCTATATAGCGCTGTTGATGAGACAAATATAAAGATTTTCACCATACTTCTTAATTGTATTGTTTGCTCCTAATTTGTCATTTAGTAGCACATGTACACATTGGTAAGGTGTATATTTTAGGACATCCTCGGTCTCAGGAAAACCTCTGTGTCATTTCTCAGACCAAATGGCATCAGAAAACCCCCCCTCAATAAAACCTCAGTCATTAAAACATTTGGCCTCAGGCTTCAAAATGAAAGTCATCAGACAAAATACTGGAAAAACGGACTCAAATAAAAAACAGCGTCAGGTCGTAACAATATCATAATCACCGTAATATCATAAATGTCAAGTCGTCTTGAGACGGCATTCGGCTAAAAATCAGCCACCAGCAAACTTCCCATTTTCAAAATAAAAGCATTCTTCATTATCTCCTATTAGTTCTTTAATGCTTTTGTAAATTAGGCTCTTGTTTTGGAGCTGACCGGAAGTTTCTTCGATAGCATAATGGCGCGCATAACAGAATGTCCGAAATACCGAAATGAAATTTGTATCCGTGCGTTTTATGGCTCAAATGACCACATTTTGGTATTCTACGTGGTGACTTTCGCACCTGAAATACTCTCTGAATTTTCAAACGTGGCGAAACAACAGAGATATTTGATAGCCTGGTAGCTGGAAGCACTTATTGACAACGCCATGTTGAAAAAACACATTTTGTCCTTGGAAGGCCACCGTAGCTCCGGGGTTCTCCATCAGGGAGGGGGGAGCGCCGGAGTGCTGCAATCTCAAACCTCACCTTTAGATGTTGCTAAAAACTACACACTGTGCCTTTAAATTATGAGTTTGCACTCCTGGAACGGAGAATTTAATCCTCCAGAAGGTGCCATGGGTTTGTTTCTAAACCAAAACAAAGAGAGGACTCACTGTGTTTTTATCAGTTGATTAAAAATGACGTTTCTAATAATTATCAGAATAAACTTTATTTGTATGGCTTTTTTAAAAACAGAGGTGCTTTGACAGCAGGCAGGAACATAAAGTCAGCAAAGCACAAGAGCTTAAACACGAAGGAAAAAACAGCCGAAAAAGGGCAAATAAAGCATACCATTAGCAAATGGATTCATCATGATACTTTTTCAGTTCAGTAGTTATTCACAAAAATCACATTTTTCGTCACGGCGAACTCCCACATTTCCTGAAAATTACATTTAAATCCATCCTTAACTTTTAGAGTTACTAATAATAATACATTTTATTTAAAAGCGCCTTTCTGGTCACTCAAGGACACTTTACAAAAAAAAAAACATAATAAAAAGTTAAAGTTACGTTGCTAACAGAGAAACAGACGTCAGACGCAATAACATAACCCCCAGGTGGAGGTAATAAGCAGCTCAGGCTTTTTTTCTTGATTTTATATCCTAAAATAAGATCTAAATTCTGACATTTCATGAAATTGTGGCTTAGAATCTTCTAGTGAGGCATTTTAGACTTGAAATTGGACAAATACTCTCACCTAGGTCTGAGTTTTTGTGGTGTTGTTGCTGTCCACGTCCCATCACTACAAAAGAGTAAAAGAGCCATGTTACATGGAGACAATAATTTGGGGGAAGTCGAGATTGAAGGTGAAATTTTGAGATAAAAGTTGAAATGGAGAATGAAAACATAATACAATTTTGTGATAAAAATCTTGAAATGTTGAGAAAAAAGTAGAAATGTTGACATTCCTTGTCCCAATCCTGACATTTCCTGAAAATTTTATCGAAATCGGTCCATAGCTTTTTGAGCTATGTTGCTAACAGAGAAACAAACAAACAAACAAAAATCAAACAGACGCTGGAAACAACATAACCATAATGATGAGAGCAATGCTATAAAATAAAAGGTTAAAAGAAGACTTAAAGATGCTATGAGGAGTTTCTAAGTAATTACAAAAAAGTCTCACTTTTAGATATATGCCTGATTAAGATACAAACTTTAAGATGAGTTTTATAGCATCAAAATAGGTTATCTATAAATGCTATTCCTTAGCTTCGCAGTCGGGTCGGACAGGGCTGGACTGGCCTGGATACTCAACTTTGGGAACAAGACAATTAAAACTAGAGCAAATTTATATTATTGGGACACGTCTTAGAGCACCGGGCTGTAAGTAGCGATAGAAAGCTACAAAACTACGATACAAAGTTTTCCAAAAATAGCTTGTTGTCACACATCAAAAACTACCGCTACGTAACTAGAAAGAGATACATTACCTCGTTGATTTGTATCCTGAGAGTTGTTGGAAAAAGAAGTTGTAAAGCAATGCAGAGTTCTGAGGAAGGTCCGAACTGCATTCATTCGCATCACAACAAACACACGCTTTGGCTTGGATCACGTCTTTACGACAGTCGCCGCGCGTGCTCATGGGTAGCAGAGTCTTTATGTCGCCGAAAATAGATTCTCCTCACAGCACCTTTAAACACAAATAAAAGGCTAAAAAAACAGAAAGAAAGTAGATAAAAGACTATAAAAGACAGCATTGTATAAGAACAATTCTATTAAAGTGAGTTTTTAAAAGTAACTTAAAAGAAGCAACAGACAACACAGTCAGGTTCAATCAGAGCTGCTCTCTTTATGAATTAATATATTCATGTAGAGCAGGTTCACTGTTTGTGGTCAGTTCTGGTATTGTAACTGAGATGCTGTCAGGTAGCCTACATAAAGTTCCTTTGTCCAAAATGGGATGTCACATCTCAAGAGGCCTTTAACACACTTATATTTAATGGAGACAAACATGGTTGGGATGCACTTGTGGTCTGGGTACCCATGAGTTCGTCACTACCATAAATTCTTATTTCAGTAAGAATATCTAAGATTATACTTCTAGAAAATGATCACCACAACCATTCAGACATGAGGACCCTCTTGAAAATGAGATGTAGCATCTCAAGAGGCTACCCTCTAATAAATCAGACGACAGGTCTATGGTACATGAACCTGTCCCTAACTTTAGTTCTTATTCTAGTCCACTTGTCTCCTCTTACCTCCCTTCTTTTGCCCTCACACCAACACAGCATCGTGTGGATTTGCTGTTCATCATGAGACTGGGATCCACATTCAAGATTTCCTGCTGCTTAACAGAAGGTTTTTTCTTGCCGCCATGATGGAGGGATCCATGATTGGCTATATGGATTCATATTTGTATATATATATGTATATGTGTATTTTATATGTATATATGTATCTATGCATATATGTGTATCCATAAAATGAAGAGCTTTATGCTCTATTGTAAAGTGTCTTGAGATAACACTTGTTATGAATTGGCGCTATACAAATAAAGATTGATTGATTGATAAAGGTGACTGCATTTCACACAAAAGGAAAATTTGTTTCTGTTCATTTACACATTCAACCTTTACCAGTATTCAATAAAGGGTTATTCGATGATTGATTTTATCCAAGTATAAAACAGAAATTCAAGGAGACATAAAAATGTCTTTTAACTTTACACTTCATACTTTAGTGGACTAAATTTACAGCAGATTTCATCGACTAAAACTAGACTAAAATCAACAATTTAGATGACTAAATTATGACTAAAAGTTAAAGATATTTAGGCAAATGACTCTAACTAAATCCAAACCAGGAACTGAAAAGTCTGTTTGTTATCACCGTTTCAGCAGCTCTTTCTTCACCATTTACAAGTTTCTTTAACCTTCAATCAACAGTAAAGCTTCCATAGGCGCGAGCTCGCTGTTCTTGACCTCCACCTCTTTACCACAACAAGGTCGGAGCGATGATCAGCGGCGAGTAAATGTTCTTTTAGCCGCTCCTCCGTTCACTCCACAGGTCACACGGTTCACGTCAGACGCGCTGCAACATGAAAACACGTCATAATTTTAAAAGGCGAGCTAAATCACTCTGAAGGTGCTCTTCAGAGTCAGAGGTCCTAGGTCAAAAAACAAGATTTCTGCACTCTTTATTCTGACGCCTACGTGGAGCGTGTGGGCGGCGTCCATTAAAGATTAAAAGCTTTCAGAGCAGCATGGACTCAGAGACTCAGCTGGCTATTTTTACTCCCAGTATCAGAGAGGAGAGTTTTTACTGTATGAAGATGAAATGTGTCCAGTTTTATTGTTTTTGATCAAGCCACAGTCAGTGTATTTACAGATTAATCAGGAGGATGCATTGATTTTGAAATTAAATTAGCAATAAATCTTTATTTGTGTAGCACTTTTCATACAAAATCTTGTAGCACAAATCATTTTACATGAAAAATAAATTACAAATTTACATTTAAAATCAAAAATGAACAAAAAACTGTACACTGAAAACAATGAAAATTCAAGACCAAAACCACCCTCACTATCCACATACAGCACACAGAGGGCTCTAATTTCGTAGACCAGGCGCAGGCACGGTGCACCTGCCCTGGGCCGCCTCTGCCCCATGCCAACAGAGTGTGTCCAGCGCACTTTGCAAGTTTTTTACAGTACGCAGAGAGGCGCACTCCAAGCGCAGAGAGGCACACCCCCTGCCCCTCCGCGCAAGTGCCAGAGAGGGAGGAGAAAAGGCGTGAGTGGGTTTAACACAGCCGAGTGTTGTCTTCACAAATCAAATGAACGCCTCTCCTTGCCTTTAAATGCGCTGTGGGAGAGGCCCAGAGACTGATTGTTCTGACTGATCCCTGCCACCGTGGAAACAGTGTGCTGGAAAGACCCAGTAGCGGAGACGGTCAGAGCAGCTGTCACTTCAGCAACTGGGAGAACGGACTGGCCATCGGGGCGTGCATCCGAGGCCACGAAGTGCATCACCGTGTGGGCCAGCTCCTAGGACAGATGTAATGTGTTCCTTTGTCATTAATAGGAGTATAAAATTAAGAGACAATTACACAGCAGCTGGCTTATCCAATCACCATGCTTGTGATCCACCTGCATTCCTGGTTTGTCATCGCCAAATAGCAGAACCTTTAGTGATATATACTGTATACTCTCCCGGTGTCTCCGCCTGATCCTCCTTGCAATAAGGTTCTCTATCTTTTCAGAGCACGTTAAAAATAAAGACTAAACAGGGAAATATGGGAAATCACAGGTTAATCCTCAGTGACATACATTTATTTTCTATTTTTTCTTTGTCTTTTTTCTCCCTCTTTTCTTTGAAAGAAACCAGATATATACTCAGTATCAGATTTTAAGGCTGTTTATTGTTGACTTGTAAGATGAGCGTCAAACTTCCAGCTGCCGTCAGGTTAAGTTTCCATTATAACAAACGGCTTTAATCCGACATCAGATGTGATGGGACAATTAATATAGATACAAATGTATCTGCTGGTTCAGACAGTGACATAAAATAGTGATTGCTGTGATTATCTTTTTGCATTAAAATGTGCCTGACACTCTGGAAACCTGCCTCTGAGGCTTTGGTGACGTGTGCGCACATGTGCGCCTGTCACCAAATTACAGCTGCGGAGGGTGCGCTTCGCCTGCGCCGAGAATAGACCAGGTTGGTTTTGGCACGAAATTGTCAATGCGCCAAGCTGAATCAGTCGCCACCTCCCCCTGGTGCGCCATCACAGACATCTCTGCGCAGACGGTCTACCAAATTGTCATATTGGCGGTGTGCCAGACGAAATTAACACTGCGCGGGGTGCGCCAGGCTCTGCGCACCCTGGGCCACCCTGCGCTGGGCCACGAAATTAGGGCCCAAAGACTTTAAGGGGAAGTTCTATAAAAAACAGAAATACAGCAGAGCGGAAACACTATCTTAGTTAAAATGAGAAAACAGGGGAAAAAATCATAAGAAATTAGATTTAAAAAAATACTGAAGGGAAATAAAATAAATAGATAAATAAATAAATATTTAAGGAATAAAAAAGTACCAGATAACCAAACATGAAATGTGTTATAAATTATTAAATAAGAAATATATAAAATTGTATAAAATCAAAATTTAATACACCCCAAACCTCCACCAACTTGAATATTAGAAGAAAATCAGTTTACTGAGAAGAACTTTTCAAAATAATATAACTGAACAGAAATGGAGAAAAAAAAACAGATGAAGAGGATTAAAATAAAAAATATAAATAAGATGAAAGACTAATGATATAAAATCAACTAAAAGCCAGACTAAAATGGTAGGTCTTGAGTTTACTATTAAAAAAATACTACTTAAATTTTAAAGGACCATTTTGTTCACCTGCCTACAGAATAAAAGTTAATTTATGAGTTAAATTCTATTTTAGCTAAAATGAGGACACAGGCAAAAAAAAATCACAAGAAATTAGATTTAAAAAATACTGTAGGGAAATAAAAAAAAAACATTAATAATTTAAATAATAAAGTACAATGAAATCAATCAGATTTTATTTGAATAGCACTTCTCATACAGGACTTCGTAATACAATGTGCTTTACATGGGAAATAAGATTTAAAAAAAATACATAAATAAAATGAAAAGTAGAAAATCGCATAAAATTAAAATAATTTGACTGAGAAAAACTTTATGAAATAATATAACTGAACTGAAATTGAGAACTAAAACAGATGAAGAGGATTAAGTTAAAAAAAATGTAAATAAATGAAATAATAATTATATCTAACCAGTTAAAAGCCAAACTAAAAAGGTAGACCTTGAGTTTGCTACTCTTGGGTTCACTTTTAACTTTATACACCAATTATCAACAGAACAAATTCATCTCTAAATTGGTCCCTTAATTTTATAAACTTTATAGAAGCACTTTATTTGCCTACCTGCAGAATTAAAGTTAATTTTTGAGTTAAATTTCTCTGAATTATGATATAGTTCATGGTTAAATGGAAAAGCTCTCTCAGGGTGAATTTGATTAATTCTTTATCTGTCATGATTAATGATTGATGCGGCTGACTGTAAGTTGTGTAAGATTGGTGTCTTATTAAAAATGTATCTGCTAAGTCAACATGTGAACACCTTTAATAATTAAAGAGCAGATTTACACCCTGTATTTGTTTAACCTTTGGACTCTGTGGATGAAGAGGTCATTGAGGTCTTCCTCTTGAGTGTCTTTTGAAAGCTTTTAAAACATTTAACCTGCACAAAAATCACAGTATTTAACAGCTGATCAACGAAAGTTGCTGATCAGCCAGTTATAAGCAGTGTTGGGACGAACAGTGTTACTAACGCCACTACTTTTTCCCAGTGACGGGTAATCTAATTAATTACTATTCAAAATGTTATAACGCCGTTACTGTTGCAGACAGTGAAATGTGGCTCGTTACTTTACTTCAATGTCAAGCAGCTGATATCTGACCTGCCTCGCTCAGCCAGACACAGACAGACGAGGAAACTCAATGCCAGAGTTGCCAGGTTTGCTTATTATAAGCGACTTTCGGCTTCTTTTTCTAGCTTGCATGTGTATATTGGGAGTTGTGGTTTGCACTTTTTTGGGCTTGTTCCAATAGTGCAGTTACTCATTTGGCCTTGTACCCCCAAACCATCAATATAAACCCAATTCAGAAGTTATTGAAATTGTTTTAACCCACCCTAACACAGATTTAAATTTTACTGTAATAATGGCGTTTCCACCTAAAATAAATTCTTAAAGCCAGAATTAAATGGATTTCTAATGTGGCTACGACTGTTTTCACCATAATAAAGCCATAGAAGATTAAGATACAACTTAGATAAAACCCTGACATGTCTTTTTGGTTACAAATTCAAGGTTGGACAGACTGTTTAACAATAACTGAGTTATAAATAACAGCAGCCCCTCCCCTCACTTCTGTTTAACCCTTGTGTGGTATTAGAATTGTTGTTACTTAGCCAGCGTTTATGGGTCTGGTGGACCCGCTTGAGTTTTGGGCTTTAAAAACACCACAATCCAATAATTTTCTCTTAAAATACTAAACAGATGTTCACTACATGCCAAGTACAAGTTATATGAACAGTAAACATGGTTAATATTTGCTCTTTACCTTTGTTAGATCACATTTGTGAATTAAAGGAAAATCAGTTATAATCAAGAAGAGTGAGTGGAAGAACACATTTACAAATGAAGAAAGATGTTTCACAACTATTGATTTTGATTCATTTGAAATTTTTGGTGCTCAACCTCATCCTCTTCTTCAGAGTTACTTTCAGACTCTGAATTCTCAGAAATATGATCTTCATATTCTGAAACCTCTTCCTCGATATCACCATCAGAAGCTTCTGTCTCTTCTAAAATCAATTGGAGGGCCCTCTCAGCAGAAAATCTTTTGGCCATCTTGATCAGTCATGATAAGTAACCATACTGGCAGAGTCAAATTTACAGTGTAACACCCCATTTGCAGGTGGGATAGTATATGAGAAAAAAAAGTTTGGTTCCCACAAGACAAAAGGGGAAAATGTGCGGGAATGTAAGAGAAGATGGTGTTTGTTGAATTTTCAACAATGTTTCAACTTTCAAGCACACACGCACTCATGCATGCACACACACAGACACATACACACACAAAGACACAGACACACACACACAGACACACACAAACACACACACCATTTGCAGGTGGGATAGTGTATGGCTGTGTCCGAAATGGCATACTAACGTCCTACTCATACTAAGTGTGACGTCAAAATGAGTATGTAGTGTGTTCACATTAGATAGTATGAAAAGATTGAGTGTGTGAGAAATACCCGGATGTATACTATATCGGAAAAAATTTAAGTATGTCAGGTGGGTATACTAGTCACACTCAAACGCCCCATAATGCATTGTGAGCCCCATAATGCATTGCGCCAAGCAAGACTGACCAGCATTCAGCTAAAAATCGGCCACTAGCAAACTTCCCATTTTCAAAATAAACGCCTCTTTTATTATCTCCTTTTAGTTCTTTAACGCTTTTGTAAATTGGGCCTCTTTTTTTTTCAGACTCTGAATTCTCAGAAATATGTCTTCATATTTTGATAGCCTGGTGTGCTTCTGATTTTTGTCGTCGGAGGTTTGAAATGCATCATGGGAAACTTAGTAGTATACTACAGTGTGAACGGTTGGCATTCTCATCCTACTTATAGTCATGTAGTATACAGTATATACACATGACTTTGGCAGAGTACTACAGTGTAACACCCCATTTGCCATTTTGGACACAGCCTATGAGAAAAGAAAGTTTGGTTCCCGCAAGACAAAAGGGGAAAATGTGCGGGAATGTAAGAGAAGATGGTGTTTGTTGAATTTTCAACAATGTTTCAACTTTCAAGCACACACGCACTCATGCATGCACACACACAGACACATACACACACAAAGACACAGACACACACACACAGACACACACAAACACACACACCATTTGCAGGTGGGATAGTGTATGGCTGTGTCCGAAATGGCATACTAACGTCCTACTCATACTAAGTGTGACGTCAAAATGAGTATGTAGTGTGTTCACATTAGATAGTATGAAAAGATTGAGTGTGTGAGAAATGCCCGGATGTATACTATATCGGAAAAAATTTAAGTATGTCAGGTGGGTATACTAGTTACACTCAAACGCCCCATAATGCATTGTGAGCCCCATAATGCATTGTGAGCCCCATAATGCATTGCGCCAAGCAAGACTGACCAGCATTCAGCTAAAAATCGGCCACTAGCAAACTTCCCATTTTCAAAATAAACGCCTCTTTTATTATCTCCTTTTAGTTCTTTAACGCTTTTGTAAATTGGGCTCTTTTTTTTGAGCCGACCGGAAGTGTCTTGTTATTTGATAGCCTGGTGTGCTTCTGATTTTTGTCGTCGGAGGTTTGAAATGCATCATGGGAAACTTAGTAGTATACTACAGTGTGAACGGTTGGCATTCTCATCCTACTTATAGTATGTAGTATACAGTATATACACATGACTTTGTAGTACTATATGTAGTACGTTAGTATGCCATTTTGGACACAGCCTATGAGAAAAGAAAGTTTGGTTCCCGCAAGACAAAAGGGGAAAATGTGCAGGAATGTAAGAGTAGATGGTGTTTGTTGAATTTTCAACAATGTTTCAACTTTCAAGCACACACACACGCATCCACAAAAACAGACAGACACACACACACGCACACACACACACACACACACACTTGTGCAGGAGCAGGAGGGGCAGAAAAAACGAAGGAAGACAGAGTGGGGTACACAGGACCAACACGTTCCACACTTTTATTAGCCCCGGGTCCAGTGGACCCAAACACCCTGTATGTAATATAAATGCGTAGGGGGGGTGTACAGTATGCGGACAGAGAAAATGTGTTTTGATTTATGTTCTTCACAGAAAATGAGTCAAAGCCAATGAATTTCAGGTTGAAAAAATAATTAATTGTTTCCTTTTTCTTTCGATGAAAACTGAAAACGGGTCCCACAGACCCGAATACCATACAAGGGTTAAAGAAAAGGATGTTCCACCTCCAAACTAAAGGATGTTGAATAAGTAACTTAAAGGAGACATATCATGCCGATGCATGATTTAATACTTACATATAATATAATAAATTTGAAAACAAGACCTTACACCCCCTTAATTTTCAAAAAACGAAATATTATATTTTTTCTTATCCTAGAACGAGATTTGATGCCTCTGAAAATAGGTCATTGCGAGATGTCCACAAGATTTCAAACGTCGTGACGACACGAGGTACCTTTCTTTTTATTGGAGTAATCTGATAAAACACTTCCTCCTCTGTGATGTCCATTAGCCACAAAACCGTCACCAAGGAACACATCCACCAGCAGGGGTCTATAGTTCCCTAGCTCACACTCACTCATTACCAGCTCTGGCCTGTAGGGGGACTCAATACGCGGTCGCTGCTTTGAGCCTGCCGGAAGATACAGTAGAAGAAGAAGGACAGGCTGGCTCAACCCCCGATACAACTGACCAATCAGAGCACAAAGGGCTGTGACGTTACAAGGTAACTTTAGGTCATCCTCAGATCCGAGCATTTCAATGAGACCTTGTTAATGGCCTAAAATGAGGATTTTGAGAACGCTATTGTGGGGCAATGAAGGAACTAAATGACTTGTACTGAGGGCAGAAATGCTTTATAGGCATCCTAGTCTGGCATAGTGAAAAGGAGAAACAAGCATGACATGTCTCCTTTAAGAGACAAAAAAGAGGAAATATGACTTTGAAATTGAAATGTAACATGGATAAAAATTAAAACAGCTTCATGTAGGTTTCTCTCTTTGAAAATGTTTATTTTAATCGTAAAATCTGGCAACACAGCTAGCTGCAGCAACGGCGAGTTTGGAGCATCTGTGGAGTTAAAACTGGAGTTTTCAGGATGGAAGTAAAAGAAGTTAAAGGCAAGAGCACACATGTGAAGTGTACATTATGTCCTGAAGCAAAGTGTTTGTCTGTTTTAAGTAAATCTTAAATCTAGTGACCAAAAACACAGAGAACTCCGCTGATGATGTCAGAGCTGCTGCAGCAGGTAACAACAAGTACACAGAGACGGAGACACACTGTTCAAGCAGAGAAAGCTTTTTCAAAAAAGTAACATCAATTACTTTACCTGGTAACTAATCACATTTATGAAGGAGTAATTCTGTTAGTAATTCAGGTACTTTTTTGGGAGAGTAACTCTAACTAATTACTTTTTTAAAGTAATTTACCCAACACTGATTATAAGGCATCAGCTAAGTGCATTTATGCATTTTTCTGTAGTCGAGATGAACTGCTGAAGTTCAAACTGACATTTGACACAAAGAGCTTAACTGTGTTTGTGTTTGTTCTGCTTACACCAGCTGATTACTGTAATATAGAAGCACTGCAGGAAACCTAAACTGGAGCCTGAAAGCGTGAACGCTGAGGCTGAAAAATGTTTTTAATATGAAGCAGAGAGACTCGAACTCACCAGGAGCAGCACACAGCCTGATCGGAGGCTGTGTGAAAGGAAACGTCGCTCTGCTGCGCCAGGCTGCTGCTGGAAATTGATTTAAAATGAGAGGAAGGACTTTTACAAACAGGACAATACAGATCAATTAATGGACCTTTGAATGGATCCTGGATCTTTTCATCACTACGATTCAAACCCCTCAGCCCACCCGAGTGTTCACTGAAAAAACTCAGATCTCAGCAAAGGTGTGTGTCGATTTTAAAGTCAGAAATATTTAAAACGCTTTTCTAATCTCCACTCAATAAACAAGTCCAGATAAATATCTTACTACAAGGAATAAAAGGCAAAAATAAGGCATTGAACTGCTTGAAATGATAACAAAACATCCTCCAATGAAACAAAAAGGATTATAAGAACGTGGAAGTGTTTGGGAACGACAGCAACTCAGCCACCAAGTGGTAGGCCACGTAAACTGACGGAGCGGGGTCAGTGGATGCTGAGGCACATAGTGAGAAGAGGTCGCCAACTTTCTGCAGAGTCAATTACTACAGACCTCCAAACTTCATGTGGCCTTCAGATTAGCTAAAGAACAGTGCAGAGAGCTTCATGGATGGGTTTCCATGGCCGAGCAGCTGCATCCGAGCCTCACATCACCAAGTGCAATGCAAAGTGTCAATGCAGTGGTGTAAAGCACGCCGCCACTGGACTCTAGAGCAGTGGAGACGCATTCTCTGGAGTGACCAATCACACTTCTCCATCTGACAATCTGATGGTCCAGTCTGGGTTTGGTGGTTGTCAGGAGAACGATACTTGTGGGACTGCATAGTGCCAAATGTAAATTTTGGTGGAGGGAGGATTATGGTGTGGGGGTGTTTTTCAGGAGCTGGGCTTGGCCCCTTAGTTCCAGTCAAAGGAACTCTGAATGCTTCAGCACACCAAGACATTTTGGACAATTCCATGCTCCAACTTCATGGGAACAGTTTGGAGCTGTCCCCTTCCTCTTCCAACATGAGAGCACAAAGCAGGTCCATAAAGACATGGATGACAGAGTCTGGTGTGGATGAACTTGACTGGCCTGCACAGAGTCCTGACCTCAACCCAATAGAACACCTTTGGGATGAATTAGAGCAGAGACTGAGAGCCAGGCCTTCTCGTCCAACATCAGTGTGTGACCATACAAATGCTCTTCTGGAAGAATGGTCAAAAATTCCCATAAACACTCCTAAACCTTGTGGACAGCCTTCCCAGAAGAGTTGAAGATGTTATAGCTGCAAAGGGTGGACCGACGTCATATTGAACCCTATGGATTAAGAATGGGATGCCACTTAAGTTCATATGTCAGTCAAAGGCCAGTGATCAAATACTTTTGTCAGTATAGTGAATCTGCATCCCTGAAAATTCGGGCTGATCTCCAGTGTTGTCGGGCTCCATAGCTCCTCCTCAGAGACCGACAGCTGAAGTAACCGAAGCTGAATCCACCCTGTCTGAATAAATCTCTTAACGGCTCTCGTGCTGCCTGTCGGGGTGAAATCCGGCACTTTAAAGCTGACGTTGCTGCACTGTGACTTTCTGACCGGACAGGAGCACGTGTGGGGTCTGAAGTTCAGCTGCTGCAGAATACTGATGTGAAGCTCCTGCTGAGTGTTTGCTTCATTTAAATTCAGGAGCAGAACCTCATGGATGTTTCTTCTTCTACTACTACTGCATCTGTTTGCTCTTCCTCCTCCTCTTCTTCTTCTTCTGTTCTTCTTGCTCGTTCCCCTTCGCTCTGAAGTTCGCGTTGAGATAAACTTGTGACAGCCGAGGAGTCGCAGTCAGAGCTGTCAGCACTCCGGTCTTTATCTGTGTCTGTGTGTGGGCAGGCAGCATGGTTCTGCTTCAAAGCCCGATCTGTCGACGGGGGTGTCATGACTGTTTTTGTCGACCCCCTTCCCCCCCGCGGTGGTACCAGACCCTCTCAGCGAGTGTGTTGGTGTGTGTGTGAGAGCTGACTCAGTTCCTCGGGGTAGATCCCTGAAGCTCAGCTGTCAAACTCTGTTTCTTTGTGCTTTTCTCTTACTGTACGTCTGTTTCTGTCTCCCGCTGTAAATCCTACAGTCACAGAAAGTGTGTCACCAGAACTCAACAGGTTTAAATTCTGCAAATAACCAAAGTTTTGTGACAGAT
This sequence comes from Scarus forsteni, assembly GCA_036419115.1. Lineage (NCBI taxonomy): Eukaryota > Metazoa > Chordata > Actinopteri > Labriformes > Labridae > Scarus > Scarus forsteni. The sequence continues at coordinate 22,021,179 of JAZDUH010000341.1, read as the reverse complement.
TGCTTGTGTTGTGTACAGTGTTGGGAGTAGCTGCGTTAGAAATAACGGCCTTACTAACGTTGTTATATTTCCCAAGTAATGGGTAATCTTATGAATTGCTTTTTCAAACGTTACAACGCCGTTACCGCTACTGACAGTGAAATGTGGCACGTTACTTTGCACCGATATCAAGCAGCTGATATCTGACTTGCCTCGCTCAGACAGACACAGACAGAAGCTGCGCCGCTAACAGACACACGAGAAAACTCATTGCCAGAGTTGCCAGGTCTTTTGGGCCTCTTCTTTTTCTAACTTGCATGTGTATATTGGGAGTTGTATGTTGCCGAAATTGTAATTTTGAAATTTGAAATTGAAATTGAAACGTAATGTGGATAAAAATTAAAACTGCTACTTCTTTTACTTCCATCCTGAAAACAACAGTTTAAACTCCACAGACCGCTCCAAACTCGCCATTGCTGTAGTTAACCACGTTGCCAGATTTGCAATTGAAATAAGCATTTTTAAAGAGAGAAACCCACATGAAACATGTTTTGATTTTTATCCACCTTACATTTCAATTTCAAAGTCATATTTCTTCTTTTTTGTCTCTTAATTTACTCATTAAACATCCTTTTGTTTGGAGGTGGAACATCTCTTTCTTTATACAGAAGTGAAGGGAGGGGCTGCTGTTATTTATAACTCAGTTATTGCTAAACAGTCTGTCTAACCTTGAATTTGTAACCAAAAAGACATGTCAGGTTTTTATCTAAGTTGTATCTTAATCTTCTACGGCTTTATTATGGTGAAAACAGTAGTAGCCACATTAGAAATCCATTTAATTCTGGCTTTAAGAATTTATTTTAGGTGGAAATGCCATTATTACAGTAAAATTTAAATCTGTGTTAGGGTGGAATAAAATAATTTTAATAACCATTGAATTGGGTTTATATTGATGGTTTGGGGGCACAAGCCTAAATGAGTAACAAGCCCAAAAAAGTGAAACCTACAACTCCCAATATACACATGCTAATAGAAGAGGAAGCCAAAAGTCGATTATAAAAAGCAGACCTGGCAACTCGGACATTAAGTTTTCCCGTCTGTCTGTTAGTGGCGCAGCTCCTGTTTGTGTCTGGCTGAGCGAGGCAGGTCAGATAACAGCTGCTTGACATCAGTGCAAAGTAACGCGCCACATTTCACTGTCTTAACGGTAACGGTGTTGTAACATTTGTAAAAGTAATTAAATAGATTACCCGTTACTGGGAAAAAATAAAGGCATTAGTAACGCCGTTACTCCCAACACTGGTTGTATCTACGTCTCTTCAGATGTAGAAAATCCTCTTTAAAGCATTTGAATAACAGAATACATGACAGTGAATCTGCTTTAGTGGACCCTCAGTCCTGGTTCAAGACTCAGCAGCGATCAAACAGCTGATGTCACTCAGCTGTTATCGTAAATGAAGAATATGAAGAGCGGCTGAGTCGGAGGTAAGCCGTGCCTGATGAAGTTCAGATGATGAATGAAGACGGCCTCTGAATGTTCAAACACCTGAGCCTCTCTGCAGAATCACTGCAGGCCTCCTCACCAATCACCTCGGCTCTGCAGCACATTTAATGATTTTACATTTTTCAGCCCGATCTGAAGAACTAACCTGGGACGTCTTTTGGGCTGAAGGGGGGGGATGAATGATGGGGAGAATAATGCAGCTTTATTGCCTGAGATTAGGGGCCTCTGCACCTGTTTCCACAGTTTGGGATTTTTCTTTAAAGTGTTCAACAAAATAGTCAACAGGAGCCCAGAGTGAAGCCTCGACCAAACTTAATTAGAGAAACGCAAGATAAAACTGTTTCATCAGATAATATATCACTCATCTGTCAATCTGAGATTTCTTTATTTACTTTTCTGTTAACTATCTTTTGGCTGTTATACGTTGAGTTTCGCTGAGGAATGAGGAGATAATGCGGGGGAGGCAGGAAGTGCCACATGGATAAGAGGGATTTTAGAGTAAATCAGGAAACACAAGTGACAAGGGGACACGCGGTGGAAACACTAGGAAAAAAAACATACTGAATAAAAAGTAACTTGCCATGCCATAACATGTATTATAAAAGTAAAAGGTAAAAGAAAATAAAATAAAAGAAGGATGTTTACAACACTTACTGTAGAAGCCAGAATTCCCTTTTTTTTTTAGTTGTAATATGATTTTGTGCCAGTAGGCGCCAGTGTAGGCTGGGGTCCTTTGTCCATATAGTCAGGTGGGTTAATCAGTGCAGGTGCGCACAATGAGGAAGCAAAATGGTTTTTGACCGTGCCGTGGTTTGTGTTAAACTGATTTATGGAATGCTATGTCTTAAAATAAATGAGCACAAAGGACTAAAGTGTGTGTGGACATTTGATACGTTTGTTGGTTTTGGTTGGCACACTTACACACAGGACGCGTTCAAGCCCTTTAAACGACTGTGCACCGATAGTGACAAAGGAAGTCGCTATACTTACATTATCTAATGTTAATAGAATATAAATTAAATTAAGGATAATCTTGACAACACCAAAGTGATCCGAGGCTAAAAGGATCAAAATGGAAAAGGATAATCTTTATGACACTAGTATAATCTTAGGCTTATACAATTTAGATTAAACATTTGAAATTATTTTTGACACCAACATGAAGTAATGCTAATGAAATCTCAACAAAAAGGATAATCTTACAAAACCAACATAATCTTAGGCTGATGAAATCATTGAAAATTGGGATAATCTTTTCAAGACTAATGAAAACTCTCAATAAAAGGATAATCTTCACAACACCAGCATAGTCTAAGGGAAATTAAATCATGAAAAAATAAGTGTAATGTTTTCAACACTAACATAGTCAGGCTACTGAAATCATTGAAAATTGGGATAATCTTTTCAAGACTAATGAAAACTCTCAATAAAAGGATAATCTTTACAACACCAGCATAGTCTAAGGGAAATCTAATCATGAAAAAATAAGGGTAATGTTTTCAACACTGACATAGTCAGGCTAATGAAATATGGAAAAAAAGGATAATCTTTTCATCACCAACATAATCTTAGGCTAATGAAATCTCAATAAAAATACTGATAATCTTTTCATCACCAACATAATCCAGGGCTAATGAAATCTCAATAAAAATACGGATAATCTTTTCATCACCAACATAATCCAGGGCTAATGAAATCACAATAAAAATGAGGATAATCTTTTCATCACCAACATAATCTTAGGCTAATGAAATCTCAATAAAAATACAGATAATCTTTTCATCAGTAACATAATCTTAGGCTAATGAAATCTCAATAAAAATACTGATAATCTTTTCATCACCAACATAATCCAGGGCTAATGAAATCACAATAAAAATGAGGATAATCTTTTCATCACCAACATGATCTTAGGCTAATGAAATCTCAATAAAAATACAGATAATCTTTTCATCAGTAACATAATCCAGGGCTACTGAAATCTTGATAATAAAGGATAGTCTTTACAACACCAGCATTGCCTTAGGCTAATGGAATCTTGATGAAAATAAGGATAATGTTTTCACCACTTACATAATCTAAGGCTAATGAAATTATCAAAATACAGATCTTTTCAACACTAACATAATCTAAGGCTTATGAAATATTTTCAAAAATAAGATAATGTTTTCAACACTAACATAATCTAATGCTTGTGAAATCTTGATAAGTAGGATATTTTTTCATCACCAACATAATCTTAGGCTACTGAAATCATAATGAAAAGGAATAATCTTTGTAACACCATCATGATCTAAGGCTAATGAAATGTTGATAAAAGTAAGGATAATGTTTTCATCACCAATATAATCATCGGCTATTGAAATCTCGATAAAGAAAAGGATTATCTTTGCAACACCAACTTAATCTAAGACTAATGAGATCTCTATAAAAAATAAGGGTAATGTTTTTAACACCAACATAATCTAAAGTGAATATAACTTTGAAAAAAATAAGGATAATCTTTTCAACACCAACATAATCTTAGGCTAATGAAATCCCAATAGAATTAAGGATAATGTTTTCAAAACTACCATAATCTAAGGCTAAATAAATAATGACACCATGAGTGATGGATGTACAGTTTATTGACAGAATTATCTAAAGTAGCTCAGATTTTCAACGAAGCTTTTGTGAGCACTGTTAGCTAAGGCTTGCAGTTTAGGGGCTTTTTTTTTATATCAACAAGTGCACTATACTGGATGACCAGCTAACAAGCAATAAAGACAAACAGTGTGGTCTGTAAATTTATAACACTTGGTTAATTTTGCTCTTGTATCATCTGTGTTTTGTGGAGTATTTCTTTCCCGGATTCGTCATTTATTTCAATGTTTTTTTGGGAAAAGTGATGTCTTTTCTGTCTTTGTTTTATTATGTCTTTTTTGTTCTTTTGCCAACTCAGCCTTGTTTGCAAACGTCAGAGAACGTAATCAGCAGTCTGAGAGTCGAACAAGCTGCAGCAGGGATAAAGGAAGGAAGTTATTATTAAAATGTTGTTGGATGAATCTGTGTGTACGCGTGTGTGCGTGTTGGTCCAGCGGTCGAGTCAGCATTAAATCTCATTAGGAAGTAAGGATGAGAGAGCCGGTCCGCTGCCCGAGGACACGCACACACTCTTCTGATTTACTCCTGCGCTGAAGCTAAAAAGTTCAGCACACACACACTCTTACATCCTGGCATTCAGATGCTGCAGGGGTCCATTTGGAGTGGAACATCCCATAATGAGTGTGTGTCGGTTGCCAAGGCGATGAATAATATAGTGCTTTTGGTAAAGAAATCAATTCAAACAAGAATATGAGAGTGGGAGCAGAGGCAGAGGAGAATTTTAGGCTGAAGTTTGAACATTTTCTACTTTTTTTGATCTTTCTTTTTATTTCTGCTCGTCTTTTTCCATCTCATTGATTTTCTTCGTCTACCTTTAAGTGGTTAAACCTCCACGTCGGCATCGCTGGAGGCCTGAGGCATCGTGTTTCCGGGATGTCCATCTGGTTGTCCACTCAAAGTATGACTGCCATGACGGGCGTCCTCGTTAACGTGAAAGCTTCAGAGCACTTTGAGACGTTTCTGCAGAGGAGGATGAAAGGCAAAACTTTAAAAAAAAATCATGAAATGTCCCTTTAAAATCTTTGTCATATTCATCCTGGACTATCACTGTGGTCTCCAACGACTTCTTGTAGACCTCATGGCGGCATAAATCCACCCGGCATGGTTCCACTTTCCTCCATGTTTCTTATTTTTTTTGACTTGTTTTAGTTTTAAAACATTTATCGAGTCATTATCTTCGTGTCTGCTGCAGAGAAGTTAGCACTTAATTAACAGGAAAAGTAAAAAAAACTCCAGTAAACTGACATTAATTACCCTGCAGCAGCTCTGAATCTTACATCTTTTTATGTCTCTTTTGGTTTAACGCCAAACTCCAGCTCCTCCGTGATGTCTGCGATAATAACATCTCGTTCTCTGCCAAGATAATTCTGTTTACTCTGGTGAGTGTCCAGGAAAACAAAGAAATTAGACTGAAGAATTTAATGTTTGCAGGGGTGCAGAAGGGATAGGGCTGCCCAACGAACAATAAACAATAAAAATATAAAAGTAAGAGCTGAGTAAAAAATGTAAGTTATAGTCATGAGATAAAGTGACAGAATTAGAAGATTAAAAACTCAAAAATAGGGAAAAAAAAAACTTTTTTTTTTCATTAAAAAGTAAAAGCTGTGAGTTAAAGTCAATATTATGACATAAAAACTTTAAATTATGAAAAAAAGACCAAGGTTAGGAGAAGGTAAAAAGACAAAATAATCAGATTAATTTTTAAGATTTCATTGTCAAATTAAAAACTATTACGGGATGAGATGTCTAAATCGTGAACAGCAAAATGTAATAGTTATAACATTTAAAGCTAAAACTATGAGATTTTTTCATCAGAATTAGGAGATGAAAAGTTGTAATTATGAGATAAAATATGATTGTTGGATGTTTAAAAGTCAACATCATGTAAAAACAGTAACAATAATGAGATTAAAAAATAATGAAATAAAACTCAGTATGGTTATATTAGAGGAGAAGGTATCTTATTAATTATTTAAAGTGAGAGAAGGGACAAAATTATGAAACAAAATGTCATGATTATGGGAAAGAGTCTTATTTAAGAAAATTAGAAGGTCATAAACCACAAAGTTCTAATTATTATGTATTCTGAAATAATCATGCAATCAAATGTCATAATTTTGAAATAAAGATAAAAACATGAACTTTTTTTAGATTTAAGTGAAGATTATAAATTACTGGGTGATTATTATAAGATAAAAGTTATAAGTTAGATAAAAAAACAATCATATCTTTAAAATATTGATTGTTAACTTTTAATAAATGATGACATTATCATTAAGAATAATGGGATTAAAAAATTCAGAATCAACAAATACAAAGAAATTGAGATAAAGAGTCAAAATTAGAATGTGTAAAAATACTTTATTATTTTGAAGTAATAGTCACGAGGTAATATTTCCAAATCACGCCTCTTTACATTTACACTATAAAAGGCTTTTATTTAAATATTTATAGTGCACATGCTCAGATATCAATGAGCTTCTGTAAACTAAAATGAAGCTGTCCTGACTGAAGGTGCCTTCAGCTGATTCATGACCAACAGTTCTTAGCAAGTCCTGAAACAAAAACAACTTTGAGTTGGCGGCCATTTTGAATGTTCTGATTGGCTGTGATGTTTGCGCCATTGAGTGACAGTCTGAAAAGCAACACCAGTATTTATTGATAGCAGTGTTAATTTTGACTTTTATACGTAAGGGATAATGCTCGACGAGATGTCCATTATCAGAAATTAATGGACTTCGCGGAAGCAACCATCCTCCGCTTCACGTCGGACGGTTGCTTACGCGAAGTCCATTAATTTCTGATAATGGACACCTCGGAGGGCATTATCCCGCTTATACCATGGTCACTTATGAAAAAAATACATCTTTAATTAACTATTAACACGTTAATGTTGTTTTTACACCGTTAAAATCACTCGTTTTAAACAAGAAGCGGCTGAGCGGACTATTTAATATCTCTTGTTGTGACACGTTGCTAAGGTAACCTCCTCTGGCCACAGAACCTGCTGCTCGGTCGGCCGCAGTTGTTGTATTAGCCCTAATCAGTGGAGGAAAGTGAGATGATTGCCTAACGTGATGTTACGTGAAAAAAGTGTGATTTCAGAAGGCAAGTGCCCCTTTTATCGTTTGTGTATCCAGAGGATGATGCGATTTTTTTTTCAAAGAATCAAAGTCAACAGATAGTTTACTAAATAGTTTTGATTGCAAGAAATATTGTCCACCATTCACTCTGATCATTAAATGTGCTATCAAGCAAGTAAGTCTATCCTACATCGTTTTTATAAATAGGATGTTCACCTCATCTTTGTCCTCCTCTAAATTGTTCAATTCCTCCGGTGTCACCTCCTTGTGTCCCATCTCCTTATTCTCATATTCTTTTCTCTTCTCATCTTCTTCTGCTGCATCCCAGTCTTCAAAATTATCGAATTCACCAAACATGTTGAAGGAAACCGTGAAATCGTTCATCTTGTCTACTGTCTATGAGCTAGGCGATGTTAAGAGTTTCCGTTGCCACGGTTACCAACTACTGTTTGATCCAGCGCAGTAATTTAGAACCATCAGGCTATTTGACCGGAACTTCTTTTCTAGGTGTCCATTATCACCTTTTAATGGACACCCTGCAGCCAATCAGAATCGAGTATTCACCCAGACCATGGTATAATTAGTTTTAGTTATCGTTTCAGTCATAATTTAGTCATCTAAAATGTTTTAATTTACGTCCAGTTTTAGTTGACTAAAATATGAAGTGCAAAGTGTAAGGCATTTTATGTTTCCTCGAATTGAAACATTTAATAACCCTTTATTGAATGTTAGTAAAGTCTGAATGTCTAAATGAACGGAAACAAATGTCCTTTTGTGTGAAATGCAGTCACCTTTATTTACTCTACTCTGGCAGAGCATCTCAGTTACAATATCAGAACTGCCAACAAACAGTAAACCTGCTCTACATGAATATATCAATTCATAAAGAGAGCAGCTCTGATTGGATCGCTCCACAACTTATCCCACCTCCACTAAGCTAAGGCAGCTGTGATTGGATGTATTCCTAACATAACCAAATTAGGTCTGACTGGATTTACATTTATTTTTTGTCCATGTGCACTTGTTTTTATTAGTTACTGTCAAGTTTTCATCAAAGGAAAAATGGTTGCTATGACGACAATTAGTCAGCAGCGATTGGTAGGCAGCGTCACATCTTGAGGCCTTTGTTTTCAAGATGGCTGCTGCTGCGGTTGGACTTCATTCAATGACAATATGGCCGACACCACTCTGTCTTCTCCCCTCATTAAGGCCATCCTGCTCCTGTAATTCCCTCCTGCTGCTCACAAACACTGAACAGCTTCTTATTAAAAATGGAGGCTCTGCTGCTAACGTCCCAAACTAACTTTATTTACGGATTTGAGCTGAAAGATTTATGAATGCAGACACAATCAGTGTAAACATGAACACTCCCTGAAGTATAAAAATAAACCCAAACAGCATCAGAGGCTGTTAAAAATAAAATATTCAAATTCATAGAATAAATAGATTAAAACAAAGAGTGCAGACGACCTTGACTCAGCTTTATTTAGATAACCGGGGCTGCAGTCAGTCAGGAGATAAAGAGCGAGCGATATCGATCCCCCCCCTCTCTGTTTGATGAAGGATTTATGGCAGAGCGGAGCAGACAGAAAAGGATGGAGTTATTTCAGATGAAGCTTTATTTAACAAGGTTAGTCCCACAGGACAGGAAGTCACAGAGAGAGAGAGAGAGTGGGAAAGTGCGGCCGAGCGAGGTTGGCTGTCGAGGGTTAGGAGGTCGTCACGCTGCGCCGATCGTCTCAACTTAAAAGAAACAGAAGGGGGGGAGAGATGATGCTCTCTGTTCTGCTGGAAGAGGTTTATTTTTGTTCTGTTGAAGACATGGCTCACTTTTAGTATTTCTCTGATCAGCGTTTTTTTTTTATCATAACTGTTGAACAAAGTCTCTGATAACAGCAGGGCTTTCTGACGTTGCACCAAGGTGACCTTAACTATGCCGACTGTGATTAAAAATGATGATTCACTTAAAAAACTGAATAATTATCATCAAGCACCATTTCTGATCTCTTCATTATGATAACAACCTTGATATTCATACATCCATTCATTCACTTGTTGCAGAGCGTAGTTCAAAAGCAAAGTTCAAATCTCTTCGCTATAACAAACCCATATTCCAATGAAGCTGGGTCACGATGTCTGATGTAAATAAAACAGAAAAGACACAAAGAAATGCATGATTTATTCATCCCTTATGAGGAATTTAATTCTTTACACTCTCTTGTTGCAACATGCTACACAAACATGGGCTGATTTGGACTGTTATATGTGATCTGAGAGATCTGTGGAATATCTGCACTAAAGAAATGAAAACATGTACAACAACAAGTAGGCTCAATAACATATTAAAAAATACAAGACCGGGATGGTATAAGCCTTGCAGAGCAAACGGACCTGCCTGATTCTGAAATCATGCATCTCCGTCTTGCCAGCCTTCATTGTCCAACGGTTTCACTCGGATAAATGCTTAACGGCCCAATCAGGGAAGAGAGGCGGGAGCAGTGGGCATGACGACAACAGGAAGTGACTTAACAGGAAGTGAAGTCACTTCCTGTTGTACAAATAATGGAGGCTAATGTAAGTTAGCTATCATGATTACTTAACTATACTTAGCGAAATATGCTCTCCTCATAAGTTTACTTAGTAGGGATTGTCTTTGACAAGGTTCATGTCCCATATAAGTTTTAAATGATACATCTGTGTGGGGTAATTTAATGTGAAATGATAGTCTCAAGGTAGTTAAGCTATTGGCGAGTGGCCATTAGCCGCTATGGCTAGCGTAGCAGCTAGCGGCTAACCTTTTGCCGCTACGTTTGGCCACTACATGTGCTACGTCATAGCAGCACTGCTTGATATGGATTGGTCCGCGATGAGTGTGATGAGCCAAACGATCGTCCAATCACAAGCTGCTGTTGTTTTTGAAGGTTCTGCCCCTGAAAACATTTTCACAGGGCTCCTCCCCAGATGGTTTAGTGAAATAGTTTCAATATGGAACTGTCCATCTGGCATATCAGGTTAATGGTATGAAGGTGAAGACAAAAATGTGCCTGTAGTGTGTGTACATCAAATAAGATTGATTTGTTGTGTGGGTAGTGTAAGATTTCCTGCTATCTATCTATCTATCTATCTATCTATCTATCTATCTATCTATCTATCTATCTATCTAAATCGTACCCATGTGACTTGTGCTTCCAACCCAACACAAACAATCAGATCTTGCCTGTAGATGCTCTGTTCTTTTATGAGGTGCTATCAAGAGACTTTGGATGCAAAGCTTTTTGTCCAGGGGCCACTAATGATTGATTATCCTGGGACAATGTCTTTTTTCAGGACAAAAATTGCCAAAATAGTCTTTGAGAAGTGCTGAAAGCAAGGCATCAGAATCCTAACAGCCATCGTACCTGCTCTACTTTTCTCGCTTGTTTTGCTTCCTAACAGGGACCCTGCTAACGTCAGCCTTTTGTCATTTTTCAGTTTTATTTTGTCCCTCATCTCTCTGCTGTCGCTGCACTTCCTGTCTTTGTGAGCTTCTTTGCTCCGCCCTCACTGATTATCACCTGAGCCTCATCAGTCTCACCTGCGTCTGGTTTACCTGTGAGTATTTAATCTCCTTGTGTCTTTCCTTCTGTAATATCCAATCAGTCGACAGCCTCGTGGATTTTCCAGCTTTTCTCTCCTTTGTGTTGGATTTCGATCTGGACCTTTGATTCCTGGATTATTCACAGTGAGTCTCACCTTTTTGAATTCTTGAAGAGAAAAATCTCCAAAACTCTGCAATTTGATCCTCTTACTGATGCTTTTGAAAAGTCGCAAAGAAGCCAGAAAAAGAATATTTATACTTCAAGTATTTATCTTTCTTACACACTGCAAAAACTCAAATCTAAGGAAGTTTGTTCATCCAATTTCAAGTCTTAAAATCTCAAAAGACTTGTTGTAAGCCAAATTTGTATGATGTACAGCCACACATTTTATTTCAGTATTTAAAAACAAAGAGTAAACCCTGAATTGCTTGTAATAAGTTAAAAAAAAATGCAAATGTGGCAAGACAAATTTTACTTGCATGATCGCTTGAAAATAAGATGGACTATCTTAAGTAGTTTCTAAACCTGCTTTTAAGACCTTCAGGGAGTAAGATTTTGCTAGTTTCATTGGCAGATATTTTCTCACAATTTTTAAGTAATTTAGTGCTTTTTGTGTTTCTACTTCCTTCTAATAAGATATCCATCTTGGCTTGTCAAATGAATCTGTAGTTTTGGGAAGTATTGTGGATGTTTTGGACTTGAAATTAGACAAAGTTGCTAAGATCTGAGTTTTTGCAGTGCACAAAGACCAGCCTTAAATTAAAGGAGATATGATTTAATACTTACATATAATATAATAAATTTGAAAACAAGACCTTACACCCCCTTAATTTTCAAAAAAATGAGATATTGTATTTTTTCTGATATCCTAGAACGAGATTTGATGCCTCTGAAAATAGGTCACTGCGAGATGTCCGCGAGATTTCAAACGTTGTGACGACACGAGGTACCTTTCTTTTTACTGGAGTAATCTGATAAAACACTTCCTCCTTTGTGATGTCCGTTAGCCACAAAACCGTCCCCGAGGAAAACATCCAGCAGCAGGGGTTTATAGATCCCTAGCTCACATTCACTCATTACCAGCTCTGGCCTGTAGAGGGACTCAATACACGGTCGCTGCATTGAGCCTGCTGGAAAATACAGTAGAAGAAGAAGGACAGGCTGGATCAGCCCCCGATAGAATTGACCAATCAGAGCACAAAGGGCTGTGACGTTGCGAGGTAACTTTAGGTCATCCTGAGATCCGAGTGTTTCAACGAGGGCTTCACAATGGGCTAAAACGAGGATATTGAGAACGCTATTGTGGGGCAATGAAGGATCTAAATGACTTGTACTGAGGGCAGAAATGCTTTACAGGCATCCTCGTCTGGCACAGTGAAAAGGAGAAACAAGCATGATATGTCCTCTTTAACAACATGAGAACCAGTTTATTGGGACATGCTGAATATTTTTGTTGGTAGTTTTTGCTCCAGTACCTCAAAAATGTGTCCTTGTTTTTGGTTGCAAAGTTTTGTACATACATTTCGCCACTATACAATGAAAGAAAAGCTAAATGCAAGATCTGAACTGCTGAATTTGTCAAATGCTCCACACTAATCGCATTTTTAACTCTATTCCTGCTAGTAAATGTTTTTCTTGTACGTTTATAAAATATTCTTCTCATAATCACATTTTGATGTCCTTGACATCTCCTACAATAAAAGTAAAGGTTGCCTTATGCAACAACATTCACAATTTATTCACACTTTTATTCCTATTTTACATCCATAATCAAACTTTTATCAGATATTTTAACTCTAAAGCCCTTAAAAAGTCCACATTATGCTTGATTTATGTATTTTGAAGTTAACAGTTTGGTAACTTGAGTATTCTTGTTAGTTAAAGTTTAAAAAAAAGTAATATTTGGATTAATTTAGTGCTTGGTAGTTTTGTTGCTTCTCAGTTTTTCTTCTTTGTGGGTATTTTGGTCTTTATGATCTGCTGTTTTTTCTACTGGATGCATACAACATTTCTTTTTACTACAAACATTTGCTCAACAAAAACATCCCAGCAGCTGCGCTCTTTATGTCCCAGAATGAATTTTCCCCAAAAGTTCTCACAGTAAATTGAATAAAAGCGGCCGTACATCTGCTTCTCCTTCTGCCGGGGACCCACGACAATTACATTTAAAATGAGATGATTTAATCTCCCCATGCGAACGAACGACACCGACACACAAACTGTGGATTCTGTATTTTTCACTGCTTATTCTTGGTGTGGCCTGGGAGATAATCTAAATGTTTGGAAGTGGAGTTGTGCAGTTTGAGGCGGCCAGTGTAACTTTAAAATCACTTCAGTGTTTTTTATCAGTTCGGTGCTCAAGTGAACTTTATGAGTTTTAGAGACTTCATCAAGCAGCTATCACACTTTTATAACCAAGAACCATTTAAAGTCTGTTTGATGTAACTACAAGTGATAAAGAAACATATGAATGTGCTTTCAAAGTCTCTTGTTTGGACTTTATAAAAGCAGGCCATGTTGCTCTGAAAGCAGGTGCACCAACATACCTGAGAGGTAGATGCTCAGTTTGAGAGGCTGATCTTCAGTGAGTGATTTCCCACCATCAGCAGCCTCATACACATGCAGGAAAAGGATATATAGTCTATTTATGAAGACTTGGTGGAGACTGATTGTTGCTGACATCACACGGGAGGACAGGATAAGCTTGGTTTTGTTTCACTGGTTGATCATGTCGACGAAGCACAACTTTAAGATATTAATTATACAAACATATTTAACGTGCTGATCAAGTCCATCCGCACATATAAGAAACTTGACTTGATAAATTGGTGCAAAAACAATCAACAGATAGTTAGAATAAAAATAGAGTCAGGAGGATTAAAATAAACTAGAAAATAGTGCAAATATATACTTTTATATATATTAAAAATAGCTACACAATATATACAAAAGGCACAAAAAAGACAAAAAACAACACAAAGGATGATACAGAAAATCAAGTAAGGGAGCTTTACAGATGAAAAAATAAATATACATATTTACAGCGTGCAGTGGAATAAAATATTAAAATATAAACGGATATTAATATAATATAGTCATGCAGCTTGTACCACAAAATACAGAAACAAAATGCTGTTTTGCAGAAAAAAGAAAATATCCAATAAAAATATTTCTTGCTTGTCACTGATTGTTATGCAGAAAAAGTTTTTAAGTAGAGATCCCATGGATTGCAATGAAATGAGCTCACTGTTTTTTTGTAAACTCAACCGCATTTGACCCTAAAATCTACAGCTACTTACTGAAAAAGTTTTCTACTGTAAAATGTATATTCAGTTAATACTGAGAGGGAAAATGGCTCAAGGGAAATTTTAGTTTTAGGCAGGAAAACTGACAAATAGCAGCTTTTTATGAGTAAATGTTTCACATTTTTGGTTTGAGTAAATGTATTTTATTGGATAAAAAATATGTGTGTGATTTGCTTTATAAAATTATACTTTACTAATAAATTATCAGTAAAATAATTTAATAGATCATAATATAAACCAAAACACAGCAAGTTCACTAAACTTTAAAATGTGTTAAAAAAGTTGAAAAAAAAATATGGCAATGACACTGTCAATGGAAGAGAAGTAAGAATACTGTTTTTGAAAATACAGTAATTTAGCTGTTAATTGAATAACGATACCTTAAAAATATGGTTGCAAACACTTGCAAACACAGCGATGATATGGTGAATGGAAAAAGGAATCATGCTACTAATGACATTTCCAGTAACTTATTGGCCTCTTGTTGCCATATACCCCAGCTTTAACCTGTTCAGCCCCAAAGTACCTGATTTGGGAATGCATGCCTGCTCTCCAAAAAAAAAACAACAACAATCAACAACATAAAAAGTGAACTATTCATGTCGAAATATAGTCATGCTGCACATCAAATTAAACACAAGTTTTTTCAGCTATACAACCATATAAGCCGTTTTTACACACACCAAACACAACACCAAGCAAATGAATTATCAAATATCCAAATCTGTTTCACTTTGATTCAAACTTGAGTTGCTTTTTATGGATTTCTTTGAATGGGAAAATGTAGAGAGTTTTGGTTGATTTTTACCAAAATTAAAAAAAAAAAAAAAAAAATTCTTAAATATGTTTAACAGTCATAAAACACAACAGTCAAAAACTGCTCAGGATAAACAGAAGAAGATAAAAACTGTTGTATTTGGGTGTAATGAACACCAAAAGTGACATAAAACTGAAATATAACGTTTGGTTTATCAGAAATGTCAAATGGGACTAATGGAGCCAAACTGTGCCAAGATTGGGCCTGACCACTCTGTGATAAAACCTCTCTAACTTTGCTCTGCATCACTTTATCAGGCTCAAACTTGGCAGAAGTAATGTTCACATATTTTGACATTCATTCATAGAGTTCTAAAGCTGCGGCTGCATCATTCCAAAAGGAAATTCACAATAAAAACTTATTTTTAGGCGAGGATGAAATGTTCAAATGATTCTGCCTTCTATCTTCATTTACTCTGTCCCAGTAACACATGTACTGATAATTCCACATCTGGACAGATCTCTCAAGTGTTACTTTAATGACACCAAAATAATTCAAATAGACCTTGTGGTTTTAAAGACAACAAGCCATCAGGCTTCACAAAAGCACCAAATTCTTTATTTTAGCTTAGATGCTGCAGCAGCGGTCTGCCTGGTGATCTCTTCTTCATCACTCTGGTTTGTGTTTACAGAAAACTGCCAACTGGTTGTTTTTGGGTCTGAGGCTCTTAAGCTGCTACAGTTTGACCTCCGGTTGAGTGAAGATGACTGAACAGTTTGTATAAATATCTCGCCTCTGCAAGGCGATCCTTCAGAGTGTGAAGAGCCAGTTTTGCACGTTTACTCTGGTGTTTGCAGAGATTTGGCCGTCGGAGTCGGAGTAATTGAACTCTCTTCAGGGGTTAGAGCTCCTCCACGGGTCAGCTGAGTTTGGAGGCGAGACCATTACCACATTTCGTGTTCCTCTCTTTTGGAAATGTTCTTGAAGCTTAAACCGAGCCGGCTTCAGACCGTCTCTGTGAGCAGTCTGAGTCTCTGAGGGCAGAGAAGTTGCTCAGACTTCACATAAAGAGAAAGAAGGCGGATGAATATGCATGAATGTGATTTCAGACCTGAATCCATGAAGACGAGCAGACTGTCGGCACTGAATTCAAATGACGAGGGTCTGGTTTTTGTTCTCTGCAGTGTTTTTCAGCTGAGGATAAATCCTGCATTATTGTGCCGTGTTTTATTAATCATTAAAATCTAATTACACTGCAGCAGCATGGCATTAGTTACCACAAAAGACAACACTTTATCACTCATATATACAGCCAATTAAACAGCAGAGGAGATAAATATGTCCAATATCGGAGCGAGGCAGTGGATAATTGGGTCTGGATGTGACCTGGAGAAGTGCACTTCAGCTGAAGGAGGAGGTTAGACGTCCTTTAGATGCTCTCCAGGGGAAACTAAAAGTATCATTTCGTGGTTAAACACCTCCAGAGGATGTTAAATTGACAGTCAGACAGAAAGCACAGTGATGGACCTGGAGGGGCTTTGGTGGGTTTTGTGTTTTAGCAAGAGAAAAGTCTTTTATTCCGGAGGAGATTCCAAGACCTCCAACCTTAAAGGGATGGATCAGTATTTCTTAAGTGGGGTTGTATGAGCGCCGTGTGGTCAATAAGTACATTAGATGCTGTAGAAAGTTTTCTCCCCTCCCTCAGTAAGCCACAGTCTGTAAGAGTCTGTTACGCTGAACCAGCCGCTAACAGGGAAGTATTGTACCAGGAACAAAGGGGATTTTCTCCACTCACAAGAACTCCCATCAAAAAATAATACCACTGCTTAAGAGGACGCTACCTAGAAATGTTTTAAAGTGCATTTACTTTTTGGAAATATCAAGTTTATCTGGAACTAACCGACTCACGTCACGTATTCTTCCGCGCAGCGCTGCTGTTAGTCGCGCAATGCTAACACACAACAGTAATGGTTGTTTATGTGTGAGAAAGGAACAAACACACACAAATTTTGCAGTCAGAATAAAAAAGAGTCAGGAGGATTAAAATAAAACTGGAAAATGGTAGAAAATAGTGCAAGATTAACATATATATATATATATAGATATAGATATAGATATAGATATAGATATATAGATATATATAGATATATAGGTGGAAAACAGGCTAAAAACACAACACAAAGGATGATACAGAAAATCAAGTGAGGGAGATTTACTGATGAAAAAATAAATATAAATATTTACAGCGTGCAGTGGAATAAAATACTAAAATATAAATGGATATTAATATAATATCCTCATGCAGCTTGTACCACAAAATTCAGAAATAAAATGCTGTTTTGCAGAAAAAAAGAAAATATCCAATTAAAATATTTCTTGCTTGTCACTGATTGTTATGCAGACAAAGGGAGTTTTTAAGGAGAGATTGCACGCACTGCACTGAAATGCTGACTCAGCACACTGTGTTTTGTAAACTTAACCGTATTTTACCCTAAAATCTAAAACTACCTACTGTAAAAATCTATGCAGTACAGTAAAATTGTAAAAGACCAAAGGAAAAATTGTAATTTCTGTAAAATAACAGCATTTTGCAATAAAATCAGCAGTTTTCTATGCATACACACACACACACACACACAACAGTAATGGTTGTGTGTGTGAGTAAGAAAGAAACAAACACACACATAGTCTGCAGTGTTTTGATAAACATCCTCCTCTACTCTGCTTGTTTGTCACGGACAGATCTTTATTACTTACTTTGAGGATAAACTGTCATGAGGTCCTTCAGGTTTGTGACATTTTTCCAGTTTATCTTTGGTAAATTGAAGAATGTCCACAAAACTCCAGGATTCAGAGGATCAGGAAAATCTGTGTGTTGAGTGACTCAGACAGTGTGAGAGTCACCAGTGGGAGACGCAAACTGAAGATGCGCTACAAACCAAAACACGTTGCTTTGGCAATTTATGCCATTCTTTGTGGGGAAACAACGACAACAAAAAAAGAAGACATGTGTGGGGCAATACGGTCTCTCAATTCTTCAGCGAGAATTGGAGGTAAGCAGCACTTTTATTGCACTTTAGACCAATACAACCTGCACATAACTTTTGACAAAATCGCACATGCTCTGTGCAAGAGGTTGGGGCAAGTCGGCTCGTGACACTGCTTCTACTGTGCAATACCTTCCTGAGGAGCGACCAGGATTTCAAACATGTTTGATTTTCTTGCGATCAGCGATCTTCTGATGGGGAGCATGTTGTGAGGTGTTAATCTCGTCTCGTTACCCTACATATACTGCACAAAGCACGATGCAAAATTAAGCGGAAATTCGGCCCAATTCAGAAAATATACTGGGAGTGGCAAATTGGCTCAAAATGACCCGAAAATCGCACAGTGTGTGCCCGGCTTCAGCTCCAAAGTAAATGTAACTTATGCGTTACTGTCATAATCACTTGTTTTAAATTCCCCATGCTGTCTCTTCCTCGTGCCGCTAAGCCAGAACAAAAGAATTATGATACTTGATAAAAGTCCCACAAGGTTAAAACTGGCTTCTGAAGACACTAGCTTGTTATGTTTACAACAGCTGATAGAAGGGCAGAGTGATTTAGCAGCTTGCGACAGCGCTGCACGGAGGAATACGTGACATGAGTCGGTTAGGTCCAGTTAAATTTTGTATTTCTGTAAAGTTAATGCACTTAAAACATGCCTATGTAGCCTCCTCTTTAACTGTGGTATTACTTTTTGATAGGAGTTCTTGTAGGTGGAGAAAATACCCTTTGTTTTAGGTACAATACTTCCCTGGTTCTGCGTAACAGACTCTTACAGACTGTGGCTTACTGAGGGAGAGGAGAGAACTTTCTACAGCATCTAATGTACTTAGTGGCCACATGGGGCTCATACGATCCCACTTCAAAAAAACTGAATTATCCCTATAAAGTTCCAATCTAATACTTCAGTAAGTTTGAACACTTGAGCAAAATTTGACAAAGAATTCAAAGAAGAGCTTTCTTGGGATGTTTAGGATTTTAGGTCTTTAAACTTTTGACCTCATTGTTTTGACATGCAAAGCCAGGATCAGGGCTCAAAGGGGGATTTTGTGCTTTCTGCCAAACTTTGTCAAAATGTTCTCCCCAACCAAAGGGTGATAAGGTTCATTTTTAAAGATCATTGGTCAAGGATACTATAGGTTTATCTCTTTTCCTTCTCTTGTGACCTCCTGTCTTTACTTTCCATTTCCACTTTTATTTATTCGATCCAGTCTTTTGGCCTTTTTTCTCTCCTCTCAGTCTTTCTTTTTCATTCCCTCATTATTTTTTCAATAATTTCCTCCCGTCTTCTTTAGATCAATCCATCTTTTTCCATTTTCCCTCTTTTCCCTCGCCCTAATCCATCACTCTTAACCCCTTCCTTCCTCCTTCCTCACCTTCATCTCTCGAATTATTCCTTCCTTCCTTCCTTCTTCCTCCTTTCCTCTGTGCTTGGAAGGCAGAAATTGATTTGATCACTAATTGTGCTGAAACAAACAGAAGTTGATTAATTCATGTTTGCGCTCGTTCGTTCTGATAAATGAGTCAGCGCTTGGAAAAACAAACTTGTTAACATGACGAGAGCGAGAGAGAGAGAGAGAGAGGGCGAGCGAGCGAAAGAGGAGAGGAAGTTAAACTGCAGATTGTGGGCAGTAAATGGGATCAGTGCTTCGTTTAGCCCGCCGGCTAATTAGCATTCAGCATGTGCATCCATTTGTTGGTATTCACCGAGTGTGTGTGTGTGTTTATATTTAATATGTGTGTGTGCGGTCATTGATCAGACTGACAAAGACTTATTATTGTGTCACTCTCTCTGACCCCTTTTGACCCCGCCGCTGGTTAAAGTGTGTCTGTGTGTGCGCGCCTATGTGTGTGTTTGTCCCGCTAATGACTTGTCAGCTTCCACCACGAGTGCTAAAGGTGACGCTTCCTCCCCGGAGACACACACACACACACTTTCACTAACATAAACACACACTGAATGCTAAAGCAGGCATTAATTTCTCTGGCAGTGCTTCCTCTCAAACACAAACACAAATATTAACAAACGCTGAGGTGGCGAGGAGAATTAATAACGAAGGAGCGAGACAGAGTGTTAAGTCAGCTTCTCACCTGCTCCAGGAAGTAGACGGTGACGGCGGGGAGGCTTTAATTAATGAGCCAGCAGGTAGACGGGTGCAGAGTGGAGGGGGGTTAAACTTAAACAACAATGGATCCGTTAGACGCCTCCACAAGGCGGAGACCTGGTTGGGGTTGAGTGACTGATAAATATCTCATAGACAGGACATAACCATCCATCAGACCTCCAAACTTAAATCATCCCTAAAAACTTTAAGAGAATCCCTTAAACTTTCTTCAGATACTGGCCACCAGTGATGGGGACGTTACTTTTACAAAGTAGTGTTTACTTGTTACTTCTCAATAAACTAACATTACGTTACTTAGTTACCCTCTGTGAAAAGTACCTTTTCACATTACTCGTTACTTCTACGTTACCAGTACATTGCTCAACTTTGGACAGAACCCCATATCTGTTCCTAGAAGTGAAGGCCTACAAAAAGCTCTACTACAGAAAACATTACAGTTATTTCTTTTGTGGTCTTTATTTTACAAATTATGTCACATACTGTGTGGAATGAGAGCTCCTGTCCAGTGTTTCCAGGTTGATAAAAACAAGCCCTCCACCTATTTCCTGTCCTAATGTAATATATTACTTTTTCAAAAGAGAAATCTACATGAAGAGTGTTAATTTGCAGACCTGGCAACTTTGCTCTGGTGCATGCTCCATGTGCGTGAGTGTGTTTGGGGGCGTGCATGATAACCAGGAAACAAGGAAGTGGACAAACTGCAGTTGTGTTTTGCTTTAAGAGCTCGAAGATAATCAGGGGGATTCACACAGACAGAAGGGCCCCAAGAAGCAACTTCACGTTTAGAAACAAGCCCAAAAAAACACGACTCGTGGCCGTGGCTGAATCCAAATCTCTGGACTTCACCGCACTTGTGAACTCACGGACTTTGCAGGTGCGTTGTCCGGGAGTGCTGCGGGCTGTCCAAATCCACAATTCATGTAGTCCACAAGGGGCCTCAAGCGGACTTTCTGCAGACTTTCAGAGAGTCTGCTTGGGGTGTAGACTTCTGTAGACTTCACTCGTTTGATTACCCACAATTCATTGCAATAC
Organism: Scarus forsteni; assembly: GCA_036419115.1. Taxonomy (NCBI): domain Eukaryota; kingdom Metazoa; phylum Chordata; class Actinopteri; order Labriformes; family Labridae; genus Scarus; species Scarus forsteni. The sequence goes on along the minus strand of JAZDUH010000341.1, from coordinate 22,000,128 downwards.
GGACGTGACGTTTTAATTTTTTTATTTTTTTTATTGCGTCTGGCCTATAAAAGCTGTGCAGTCTGTTTTTTACAGTCTATGGTCTGAAGCCGAAATCATGAGCTGAGAAAAATAATGGCGGAAAAAGGACGAAAGCAAGTCTTCCAATGTAAGTAATACCCAAATTAATTAATATTAGTCTGGTTATGTAAATAAACATTTCTGTTTTTGGATGTGTATAGCCTATGTGTATAACTGTTGATTTGTTCACTCTCAAAAAAAGCCTATAAATGGGATTTATATCTTATTTGCATGATAGTTTTTCAAACAGTGTCACAGAAACGACTGAAACGGACTCCAAGTCTGTCTATTAGCTCCAATCATAATGCTGTAGACTCCCACTCTTGCAGACTTTACGTGTTGACGGTAAAGACGTCATATTACGTATGACTGAAGTCCGCGAGGGCTCAGTCTGCAAGTCCAGAGGGTGGAGATATGGATGCAGCCCGTGACTCATGAGATTTGCAGCCCTTAGAAGCTTGTAATGAGCGGACTTGGCAGCTCTGCTCTTGTCTATGTGGGCAGCTGAGAAGGCAGCACAGGTGTCAGATCTATCTGTGGGAAAAGTAACGTTGCGCCGCAATATAAAGGAACTATGTTTTGCTACCAAATTTGCAGTAGTAGTGCATAACTTTACTTTTTACCTGAAAAGGTAGTTATGTTACTGTAACACGTTACACACAACACTGCTGGCCACAGCTACATGATGTTTTTTAATTCAGAATTAATTATTCAGAATCAAATAACTCTGAATTAAAGTTTTTCCTTGTCTTTACATGGAAATAATATTACAGAATCAAAGGTTTAATGGAAAACATGTTTATTCGCCTTTAATCAAAGCCTGGTAGTTGGGAATGGTTCCAATTGGACAGGGTGGATGTAACGTAGTGACGTATTTATGTCTACCTTAAGAAAAATTCCAGCTCAGCATCTCCAGTGTCTCTGTCAGGGAAATCTTGTCTAACTTGGACACTACAGCTTTAAAAAGGTCTACATCATTATAGTAACGTCCATCCACACTTTAGTTACTTCCAAATCTTCTTAGGCTATAATTACATTAACTGTCTCGACTTGCGCGGCGTCTCACGCTTGCATCGGGCAGCCATCCTGTTACTGTCAGCGTCCTGTGCCTCATCGCTGCAGGACAAGGGAACGAGCATGTGCAGAGCGACCGCTATTGATTTAAATGGAATGAACGTATACATGATTGAGGAATTATTGAATTTGGATTTAAAATCAGAGTAAACCAGCCACTTACTTTGGGGAAAAAAAGCTTCATTTGGTAGTACCATTTTGATTTGGAATTTCGTGTTTGCATGACCATTTTTAATCTTTTTTAAGTTTTATTAAGGAATTAAAGGGGAATTAAAGCTATAAAGCTTTAAACAAGTTAAATGTCATAAACTCTTAAAGAACTGGAAAAAAGCCTCATGATGTCTTCTGTTTGATGATCATATATCCCTTAGAAATGATGCTGGAGTGGCTGTAAAAATTAAAAAATAACAATACAAAATGTCACATCATCTCTGAACCAAATTATTGTTATAAAGTGATGTAGAGCAAAATTAGACAAACAATATGGTCAGGTGAGGATTTTGAAAAACTGCATATTGAGCCAAATGTCAATAATCTATGTATTTTGTCAAATAAAAGCCAAATTTTATTGTATAATGTTTAATTAATTTGATATTTAGTTCTGCTTTGTGCTGTCCTGTCGAGGTGCTTTTCTCTTGAGCCCCAGGAGACCCAAAATTGGGTCCTCTGGGGCTATATTGGTTAGTTCAACTAATAACGATGTTTCTCCATGTTCAGTATAATATTGTATAGTTGGCAGCCCTGGCATCACTTCATTTTTGGAACATTGTTGAAGTAATTAAAGTGATTTATTCATTAGTATGAAGGGAAAAAACAGTAAATATGTCAAAAGATGCAAGACCGAGAAGCTACTAAAGTGAAAAACATATTGAAGTGTTTAGCAGAAGAAAAGGAAGAGAAAAGGAGAAATAACAAAATAAAATAGCTAACTTTTAGATAATCCTCTGAGAACATGCATCACAACTTTTTAATTTGCACAAATTTTTGGAAAGAGCAAACCAATTTAGCTGTTTACTCCAAATCTAGATGTATTCATCCAATCATTTCAGATTAATAGTCATGCTTTTCCCTTGAAAATGTATTATTTTCATTAATTTTGGAGGTACTGAGAAAGTTAGGGTGCAGCAGGGGGACAAACTTTGGTTTTTACCTCTGTGGAAGGGGATCAATTGGTTGTGATCTTAAGAAAAACAAATAGAGAAAGCTTATCATCACAGAAAACAAAGAAATGCAGGATTCTTTGGTAACCTCATGAGCATGGGAATGAAAAAGGCAAACAAACAAATGAAAAGAAGAGAAATAAGGAAATACAAGGGTGGAATCATAAAAGAGGAAAGAAATGAATAAGGGAGAAACAGAGGAGATGTGAAAATGAGTTTAAGCTAAAGAATAAAAATACATTACTGTCAGATGAAAAAGGAAAAGGAAGAAAGAAAGAAGGGGTGAATAAGGAGGAAGGAGGTGTAAAGAAAAGGAGGAAAGAAGGAAAGGAAGCAGAGAATGAGGGATGAAAGGAGGATTGATGAGAGCTGTTTTGGTTTAGACGTGTGATTAGCATTTAGCTGACTGAACTCTGCTGCTTCAACACTATTGACTCCCTTTTCCCTCACAAACACACAAACAAACACTCGAGTGAGACTTTTAGTAATAACTATGATGATTTTTCTCTTTTCAACAACAAACCGAGTCCACAGTCGTTGAGCTAAACATCCATCATGAGAGTCAAAATGAAGAGGAGGCACTTCAGCGGGAAGTCAACGTGAAAGCTGCTAGAAAACAAGAATTAAGATGAAAGTCATGTCAGGAGACTGAAGCTGAATGCTACGCTAGCAGGACGTGCTGATTCTCATTTATGTTGTATGTAAATGTTTGAAATCCAAGACTACTGTAGAGAATAAGATCAGTATGAAGGCAAGTCTACTTCAATTACTGTTGCCCACAGTGCTAAGTACGCAAGGGGTCTTGGGTCAAAATGGTGAATAACCAGCCTTAGCAACGTTAGCATTAGCACTGATTCCATTTCATGTAATTAACAATAAACCAGATCAGTCTCTTTAATTTCTTGAGTCGTTACATGGATGTTAAATAGTCCTCGTGTGTGTTCAGTGGTGACAACCATGACAAAAACAAATGAATCCCTCATTAGAATTATTTTAGTTCATTATTGGATGTTAACCCTCTAACTCCCAGCTCAACTTTTTGGCAGAGATCAATAAATTCAAGAATACTTAACGTGTTAAAACAAAACATCTCATAAGATGTCACAAAAAAACTGCAAATAAACCAAAAGAACTGATATTTTCCTTGTGTGGGATTAACTGGTTTAGAAAGCTTAAAGCTATTATTATTACCATCATTATTTTAAATACTTAACCATTTACTGTTATGATATCTATCTATCTATCTATCTATCTATCTATCTATCTATCTATCTATCTAAATTTGGTATATAGATATACTGTTATTCATCAAACCATTTTTTGTGTTTGTCAAACTCAACATAATTTATTTCATTTTGTTTTCTTTATTACTGATTTTGTCCCTAATATTTGTGCTTGTTTTGTCATCATGTAATCAACTGTTGACTTTTGGAACCTCTAAATCGTACACCAAGAAAATATCTTTTTTTTTTGTCTGTTTGTGGTTTTCTCTCTTCCCTGAAATGTTAACAATCATTTTTAACAGTGTTTATTTGTTTATTTCAAACATATAACAACAAAAATATATACAATATAAAAAAATAAGAGGAAATAATAAGAAAACAGATAACTAATTTATAATATTCTTCAGAAGTTACAATGTACATGCTCGAAAAAGAGTAGGAAGAAGTAAAACTTATCTGGTCCTACCCCTATTCCCTGTTACATATTTGACTTATATTCAACATATGTTCTCCAATAGACTTGTCATGAAAACAAATTACATGGACTTATGGAATCAATTTAAACATTCACCTACCTATTTTTATACACATATAAATACCTCTCTGCCTATCTGATTACCTATCCATATATACTTAAACACCACACCTTTATGTACACCTATACATGAAACTATCTTTAAATTCATATATAAATTTACATATCAATGCATTGTGTATGCATATATGTCTGTATCCATACTTTCCTTTGCGCACACACACACACACACACACACACACACAAACATCCTGTTTTGTTTGGCTTTTTTGGTTTGTTTGTTTTTAAAAATATTAAAGCACTTTGTTGACTACGCTCATTAGACTTGTTCCCCCTCGAGATTCTTGTATTTCTCCAATATGACTTATTTAAATTTCTTTTTGAACTGAATTAAGTTTCTGCTCTGCTTCAGATCATCATCTAGACGGTTCCATCTTTTGACACCTTGTATTGTTGTATTGTTGTTCTTATGCTTGGGATTTTAAAATTTAACTGACCCCTTAAAGGAGACATATCATGCTGATGCATGATTTAATACTTATATATAATATAATACATTTGAAAACAAGACCTTACACCCCCTTAATTTTCAAAAAATTAGATATTGTATTTTTTCTGATATCCTAGAACGAGATTTGATGCCTCTGAAAATAGGTCATTGCGAGATAACCGCGAGATTTAAATCGTCGTGACGACACGAGCTACATTTCCTTTATTGGAGTAATCTGATAAAACAGCTCCTCCTCTGTGATGTCCGTTAGCCTCACAACCATCAGTGAGGAACACATCCACCCAGCAGGGGTATATAGATCCCTAGCTCACACTCACTCATTACCAGCTCTGGCCTGTAGGGGGACTCAATACGCAGTCACTGCTTTGAGCCTGCCGGAAAATACAGTAGAAGAAGAAGGACAGGCTGGCTCTACCCCCGATAGAACTGACCAATCAGAGCACAAAGGGCTGTGACATTGCGAGGTAACTGTAGGGCAGCCTGAGAACCGAGCGTTTCAAAGAGAGCTTGATAATGGCCTAAAATGGGGATTTTGAGAACGCTATTGTGGGGCAATGAAGGAACTAAATGACTACTTGTACTGAGGGAAGAAATGCTTTACAGGCATCCTAGTCTGGCATAGTGAAAAGGAGAAACAAGCATGATATGTCTCCTTTAACTTATATTCACCATCTCTGTCAGAGAAAAATGTTTGGATGTGACTAGGCAGTTAATTATTTCTTTCTTTATACATTATTTGTGCTGTTTACAATTCTACTAAATCAAGAAATTTGAAAATTCTTGACTGTAAGAAAAGTTGATTTGTGTGGTCATAATAGCCGACCTTGTGCATTATTCTTATAGCTCTTTTTTTGGAGAATACATAACGGATTTAGTGAGCTCTTGTATGTGTTTCCCCAGATCTCCAAGCAATAATCTAAATATGGAGCCACCAGTGAGTTATACAGAATGTAAAGTGATTCATGGTTTAGGACGTGTTTTGCTTTGGCCAGGACAGAAATACTTTTAGACAGTTTAGTATGAACATGCTTGATGTGAGGCTACCCCAAAAATCTGTTTTCATGGACTCTCTCGATATTAACACCCTCTCTTTGTATTTGGACATTTGTATGTCACTTGTGTTTCCCAAATAACATGAATTTGGTTTCATTGATATTAAGTGATAATTAGTTTGAATCAAACCATTTTTTAACTTTGTCCATTTCTAACATCATTACAGACAGAAGTTGCTGTAATTTTGCACCTGTAGCCAGAATATTGGTGTCATCAGCAAAACATAAAATAACACTGAATTTATTGATGACCTCTACCGAACAGTTGAGCTGGTAGTTAAAGGGTTAATATAGCAGTGCTAGCCCTTAGCTAAAACACTGTTTTCCTTTATTTTCAAGACCAGGAAGAGAAATTAGCCAAATTATTTGGCTGGGGAGAAAACTCAAATAGCTATATTAAGAGAAATGTTAATATTTACTCGTCTTTAGTTTAGTCTTTTAGTTGTTTTATAGCTTTATGTTCAATTTAACAAAAAAGCCTGTTAGACTTCTTTGAGTCCTTTATTGGTCGTAAATATAGTCACGCGAACTAAGCTAAGCTTTGGTTTTTAGTTTATTTGTTGGGTTGTTTCTCTGTTAGCAACATAACTCAAAAAGTTACGTACGAATTTTGATAAAATTTTCAGGAAATGTCCAGATTGAGAGAAAGAACAAATGATTAGATTTTGGTAGTGATCTGGATCACTGTCTGGATTCGCCATGACGAAAAATGTGATTGTTGTGAAAGACTACTGAATTATAATAGATATCATTATGAATCCAATTGCGAATGGTATGTTTTCATGGTCAAGGAATCAAAATTTTTACATGAAATAAAGGTAGGACTGATATCTATAGTGAAAATCACAACTGGGTGAGGACTGTGGCGCTGGCGGAGGTCTGCGCTGTCCGAGTGCTCTTCTAGTTTAATGCATTCATTCGGGGCTTTCGTTCAACTTATCACGCGCCTCTTGTTTAAAAAAAACAACAAACAAAATTGTAACATTAATATTTAGGTTTATTTTGACTTGTATTCTCTACGTCACAGGCTTCACATCTCACCTCACCAAAATAACTAAAACAAATTTCAAAAATAAAAGTTGGCTTCATTTGTTTATTCCCTCCAACATAAACCGGACAAATCTAAAAGACTGTTTCACTGCTGCTCCTCGAGGCTTTGAGAACATTTTTATTATCGCGTTGACTTTTTCATCTGTCCTGCTATAATGTGTAATGACCCCCCTGATCCCTAGGGGGCTCCATCACAACCGCGGCTCCTGTAATCACGTTAAGTGTTTTCATTTCTGCAGGTCTCCTCTCCGTCAAACCTCACATCGTCTTATTGCTGCGTCCGCCCCAGTTTGATCACATCTCACTGCTCTGCATCTGCCAGGGCTGCTTTTATGTCTTTTTATTGTTTTGATTATGTTTCCATCGTAAAAGCGTTTCTGCAAACCAAATCTTCCTCTCGGGACAATAAAGTTTTGAATCAAATCAAAGCCTCTCTCTTTTTTTTATCCGTGCTGCGGAAACACGGCAGCCGACAATAACGTCTAATGGATTTATGTGGCCATAGGAGCAGGGCCAGGGCGAGTGAGCGCCGAGCGAGGGAGACGGATCTGTATTGGATTTTGAGTGGTTTATATTCAGCGGGGGTTCACTGGAGAAACTCACAGCTACAGTAACACACTCTGCAGCAGTGACCACTGGAGCTGCTTCCTCTGCTGCATTAAGAGCTACAGGATTCTCCCAGCATCAAACATTCAACCTGATTGACAAAAACGTTCTTCATGATCTGAATTCAACAAAAATATTTTAATTTAAAACATATTAATCAGCTCCTGCTGTGTTAAAACTGACCAAACATACATTTTTAATCACAGGGCAGAAGGCAAAGACCGAGGACTTAAAGAATTATCTGTAAAGAGCAGATAATTCAAGAGTGAGATCCACATCTTAATAATCGAGTGTGATTTCATTAACCATTTCAGACTTCAGACAGTCCACTCAAACCCTGAAAAGATACTTTAGACAAACTTTCACCCACGTGAAGTCTTCAGAGAGTGTCAGGGTGACACTGACACCTCAACGAGGTTCAAGGAACAAATCTCTTCTTCTCTTGATTGGACCATCCATCCAACCATCAATCAATCCATCCATCCATCCATTTAGCCATCCATCCATTCATCAATAAATCCATCCATCCATCCATCAATCCATCCATGCAGTTCTCATTCTGGCCATCCACTTATCCATCTGTTTGTCTATTAATGAATCAATCAACCAGCCATTCATCCAGCTATCATTCATTGGTCTATCTTGCTAGTTGTCCGATCATCTAGTCATCCATTCATCCATCCATCCATCCATCCATCAATCCATCAATCTATTAACCCATCCGCTGATTCATTTATCCATCCCTCCATCAATTCATCCATCCATACATCCATCCATTTTTCCATCCATCAATCAATCCATCCATCCATATATAAATCCATCCTTTCATCCATCCATCCATCAATCCATTCATTTCTCAGTCTGACCATCCACTTATTCATCTGTTTAGCCACCCATCCATCAATCGAACAATCCTTATTTTAGTCTGGCCATCCGCTTATTCATCCGTTTGTCTATCCATCCATCAACCAACTGACAATCGATTAACCAACCATTCATCCAGCTATCATTCATTTGTCCATCTTGCTAGCTGTCCAATCATCCATCCATCCATCCATTTCTCAATCTCAACATTCACTTTCCCATCGGTTTGTCTATCAATCAATCAATCAACCATTCATCCATCAGCCATCCAGTTATAATTCATGTGTCCATCTTGCTAGTTGTCCAATCATCCAATTATTCATCCATCCATACACTCCACTTCAGTAACTTTTTATGTCAACCTGGCCATCCATCTACTCATCCATGTGCCTTTCTCTTTCTTCCATGCATTCAACCAACCAACCAGTCATCCATTTCATTAATCCATCCATCCATCCATCTATCAACTTTTCATCCATCCCCTAATCTATCCTTCCATCAATCTGCCCACTTATTTATCTTTTTATAAAATAATTCATTTATCCATCTGTTTATATGTTAGTACATCCTTCCAATGTTCATTCATGTTCTCATCCATCCATCCATTCATTCATCCAACTAACGATTCATCCCTCTGGCTGTTCAATCTTCTGTCTTTCTTTCCATACATCCATTTGTCCAACTATTAATTAATGAAACTTCCTATTTATTCATCCATCTATTTGGCTATCTGTCCCTCCATCCATTTAGTCATAACATCCGACTTTTCATCTGCCCATCCTTCCATCCAACCATTAATCCATCTATCCATGTTTTACCTAGTTTGTCAACCTGTCCATCCATCTACTAATCCATGTGCCTGTCTCCTCTTCCATGCATACATTCGACCAACCAACCAACCAATCATCCATTTCATTAATCCATCCATCAATGTATCAACTTTTCATCCATCCCCCTGTCTATCCTTCCATCAATCTGCCCACTTATTTATCTTTTATAAACAAGTTGTATGTTTGTACATCCTTCCAGTGTTCTCATCCATCCAACCATCCATTTTTATCCAACTAACTATGCAAGCCTCTGGCTGTTCAATCTTCTGTCTTTCTTTCCATACATCCATTTGTCCATCTATTAATAAATGAATCTTCCTATCTATTCATCCATCCAGTTGTCCAGTTTTAATCTGGCAGTCCATCCATTCATCCATCCATCAATACATCTCTTTGTCTGTCCATCCATCCTTTAATTTCTCTGGCAGTTTGTCTACCTATTTATTTGTCTTCATCTATGCGTTGGTTCAGTTTTTTCTGGTTCATTAGCCCATTATCCATCACCTGTTCTTGACTAGTTTGTCCATCCGTCCATCCATAGACCGCGGAAGCGGGGGGGCCAGGCGGGCCGTGGCCCGGGTAACTTTTTGGGTCGAAATACGCACTTATTGATGAGTTTTATAGCATCTAAATAGGTTATCTATAAATGCTATTCTTTAGCCTCCTGGTCGGGTCGTACAGGGCTGGACTGGCCTGGATACTCAACTTCAGGAACAAGACAATTAAAACTAGAGCAAATTTATATTATATTATTATTTACACATCTGAGAGCGCCGGGCTGTAAGTAGCGATATATAGCCATCTACAACTACGATAATAACTTTTCCCCGCATCCCTTGTCTTCACACATCAAAAACTACCGCTACATAACTAGAAAGAGATACATTACCTCGTGGCTTTGCATCCTGTAAGTTGTTGAAAAAGAACTTGTAAAGCAATGCAGAGTTCCGACAAAGATCCATGCTGCATTTACCACAACAAACAAACACATTTGGCTTCACGCTCCGTGCGTTCAAGTTGTAGTCAGAAGTAGGAATTTTGAGCTCCGAGTGGAAACTAAAACTGAACGCCCCTCAAGTCTGAATTTCCTACTGGGAACTCGGTGAAACCTCGCCACCCCGAGGTGTCAATCGAAGATGGATGCCCCCAGTGTGAACAGTTATTTAGCTCCTGTAATAATCAATTTATTTGCACTTCTGACTGGGGTGTGTCGCTCTAGATCAGCTGTATACATAGTATTGTTGGATTTATATTTACAAAAATGCTGCCATAGTGATAATCACATTCTTCATACAACAACGCAGACACAGCGTGCCAACAACAGCTAACAATAGCCTGGTAGATGATGGCATTACGTGTGTGTCCGTGTATAGTGTAGTCTATAGCCTCGGCTATGCATCATGTCTGACCGAAAATTTCGGTGACCCCCCCTTGCGATTGTGGCCCCCCCATGTTCAAACACGTTCCGCAGTCTATGCGTCCATCCACCATTTTTCTGTTCATCCATCTATCATCCTTCTCTGTATATGTCCATCCCTTTATCAGTCTATTTGTGTCCATCCATCCTTCCATCCATCCCTCCAACCTTCCCTACATCCATCATCTGTCCATCCATGCTCTCCATGGCGTGTAGGTGTTGATGTCTTCTCTAAACATCCTGCAGAGATGGATTTTATCTCATCCATCCATCATCTTTTCACACCGATGTAACCTGGAGAAACGGCCCACGCCTCCAACACCGCTCTCCCAGTGAGCGGGCTGGAGTGTGTGAGTGTGTGTGTGTGTGTGTATGCGCACATACAGGAGATATAATAGAGGTTAAGCAAAAGGCAGCGCGACTGCGAGAGCCCGAGGAAACAGAGGGATGTGTATGTGAGTCCATTTCCCCCCGGTGTGAGCTTGTCCCTGAACATTAATATATTCTTCTTCTCTTTTTTTTTTAAACGGTTCAAATAGCCGAGGCCGTTCAGAATCCACGGATGACCTCTGTTTTCACCAGCATGTCCTTCTCTGGGGGAATATCTCTGTTTTGATTCTCAGGGCTGAACAGCTTGAAGGCTGCTTTGCTGCATAGGTTTTAAGAAAACACTTGTTTGTTTGTTTGTTTGTTTTGATTGATGCAGCGGTGAGAGCTGACCTGAAGTACCAACTGATTTTATAGATGTAGACACCCTAAAGAAAAGATGTACGATCATAGAACGCACATTAGAGAGGTGAAACATGGAGGTTCAGGTCCTCAAGGATTATGAGGGATCAGATCCAGACCTAGACCTCCCTCCATTCATCTGCCAGTCTTTCCATCTGTCCATCCATCACCTGTCTGTTCATCAGTCCTCCAGCTGTTCATCTGTCCATCCACCCATTCATACAACTGTCAGATATGTATGATTTATTTATGTATTCACTGTCTGTCACTGTCAATCTGTCCATCCACACGTCTATTGATCTTCATCCGTCAGTAGTCCATCCACCTGCCGCTTCGTCTAACATCCACCTGTCCATCAACTCACACCTCAGTGAATAACTCCATCAGTCCATCCATCACTGTGTCCATTTTTCAGTATGTCCATCCATTTGTCTTTACAGTTTGTCCACCCACCTGCTGCTCCATCTAACCATACATCTGTACATCATTTTATTAGTGCTGTCAGACGATCCAAAAAATTAATCTAATTAATTACCGGATTTATAATTAATTAATCTAATTAATCACATTTTAATCTCATATCTGCTTAAAGTACCCAAGTAAAGAATTTGAATTCTAGGATATTATAAAATTGTAGTGCATGACTAATCAAATGAATACACTAAGAAGTGAAGATTTGTAGATCCACATTTTTGTTGGTGACTAAATAAAACCAAAGTCAGGGCATCTTGTCCAGAAAATTCGAAGCTCAATCAGGCAACTCAAATCATACTTTAAGTTTGTTTCATAAATCAATTTCAAAATAAGAAAAAAGTCGAGGACATCCAGCAAACCAATTAGGCCTGATGCATTATTAGTAGTGCTGTCGGCATTATAAAATAATGCAGTACAAATAATCTAATTAATTCCAAGATTTGTAATTAATTAATCTAATTAATCCCATTTTAATCTCATATCTGCTTGAAGTCCCCACATAAAGAATTTGAATTCTAGGACATTACAAAACTGTAGTGGATGATTAATCAAATAAATACACTAAAAGAGAAGATTGTATATCTACATTTTTTTTGGTGATTGAACAGGACAACTTGTCCAGAAAATTCTAAACTCAGGCAACTCAAATTACACTTTAAGTGTGTTTAAATAAATACTTCCAGCAAACCAATTAATGCCTTAAGTGCATTATAAAATAATGCAGTACAAATATAGATAAATAAATTCAAAAATAAAATAAGACTAAGTCTTAAATATGCTATTCCTGTTGTCACCTGGGCTTTGTTTGGTTTGACTAGAGACGCACATGTGAAGTGACGTAACACTGCCATGTACGGGTCCTCCAGCTGGCCAATATCAAAATGTTTGGGTGCTATGATTAATCTTGCGATTGATTTTATAACACATTAATTTGCGGTGTAATTAATTAATCTAATTAATGCACTAAAGTGACAGCCTTACATTTTATACTTAAGTTATCCATCCATCAGTTCTGTTGGCCCATCCTGTCCTTCCAGGTTGTCCATCCGTCTAACCAAACTTTTCACAGCCTGTACCCCTTCAGACGCTCTCACATTTAACATACATAATATACAAATAAAATCTCAGTGAATTATATCTAGAGTATAAGGGCCATTTTAGATGGAGAAAATGATTTTGGCAAAGTCAAGAATTAAGTTGAAATTATGAGAATTAAGTTGAAATACAATGTAAGTCAACTTTATTCTCGATTTTCCACTTTTTTTCTTGACATTTCAACTTTAATCTCATTTCCACTTTATCTCAAACTTTTGACTTTTTTCTCGTCATTATTCCTTTAACCTCGACCTCTTAATAATTGTTTTTTTCTATCTAAAATGGCCCTTATACTCTTCCATACTCACTAAATAGATTTATTTGCCAGCAGTTTTGTGGACAACACCAGTTCACTTTCTTTCTTCCATTTTATCTTAGGTGTTATTAATTCAGTTTTAAGTCTTACACTTTCTGTCATTGTATTGCTCACATTTCTCTTTTATTTTTATTTTATTCTCTTGTTATTTTGTCTGTAAAGTACTTTGTAACCCTGTTTTGAAAAATGCTATATAATTAAAATTTATTATTATTATTATTGTTTTTTCTTCTTCTTCTTCTTCTTCTTCTGTCTGTCATAAGTTCGTCCGTTTTATACACATCCATCTTTATTTCCTTATTTACATCCTTCCATCGGTCCATCCATCTTTCTGTCCAGTTCACTCATCCATCCAGTCAACCATCCATCCATCTCTTGTCCATCCGTCCAAATCCACAGACAAATTAAAATGTTATTGACACACAAACTAACTTGCTAAGCCCTCAAGTGAGCATTAGCTATTTGAATTGATTTAATTGAATTTTCTCATGCAGACATTAATGTTTAATGAAGTTTGTTTGTTTGTTTGTTCGTTTGGATCTCCATTAACTTCAGCATGAGCACCATGCTTCATTATTACAGGTCTGCTGATTACACTGTCAATTCCATCAGCATATTATCATCCATCAGTGAACATTAATCAGATTTGACTTTCACCACAACAGTAAAATAATCAAATGATTGACATAAGCAAAGTTTTTCAGAAGTAACTGTTGATTTTCAGCTTTGCTAGTGGACATTGATTCAAACTCCCTGAAAGAAACTTTAAACTAAATTAAATCAGGGTTAAAGAGCCTTCTTTTCTTCTTCTTCTGCTCTTTAATAGGTGGAGGTGTAATTGCTATCGCCATGGACACCAGCGTCCAAAGTCACAAAGTCCAGACCCTCGTTAAGACTCCTCATCCAGCTCGTTTGCGTCCATCCTCACGCTGCATCGCACTGTCGGGGTCACGGCAGAGCAGCTGTGTGTTACACCGAGGCATCGTCAGCTTGAAACAGACGGACGAGCCCGCACCGCTGCCAGCTCCAGATGCATTGTGGGTACCAGGGGGGCAATTCAGTTCAAGTGCCGGCACACACACACAAACACACTCGACATGATTCACCGCACTGAGTTACAACCCAATTTACTGAGGGGAGTTTCACTGATGACCTGGCAACCCGGAGGCTTTTTTATTTACTATCTGGCAACCCGGCATCACGTTTACTTTCACTACCTCTGCATTTGAGGGAGTCCGTCCGGGGAGGTAAACCGCTCATGAGGACAAACACTTGAGCCGTCTCCATGGCGACAAGAAGCTAATTATCATTGACGAGCCGGTTTACCCAGCATGCTTTGCTTTGTATTGGTGTGAGACAAACTGGAGGCTCGTTACTACAAGCGGTGCGTTGTCATTAGATTCAATGGCTGCATTATCACAGCAGTGTGTGTGTGTGCATGTGTGTGTGTATGTGTGGGTGTGCATGTGTGTGTGTATGTGTGTTCCAGATGGTGATGAATCAGCCGTGAAGTCGTTAGAGGAAATTAGAGTAATGAACAAACTGACTGTTTGTCTCCTTTAGGTTCCTCCAAACAGTCTCCGCCTCCTAAATACTCCACAATCAGACTGAATGAGGCTCAATAACGCCAAAGACTCTGGAAATCCTCCAGAGGAACATCCAGAGCACGTAAGGAATGGTGTAGGTCTGATGACATCAGCCTCAATAACTACAATCACAGACATAACACAAACACTACATTGCCAAAAGTATTCGCTCACCCATCCCAATAACCAGAATCAGGTGTTCCAGTCACTTCCATGTCCACAGGTGTATAAAATCAAGCACCTAGGCATGCAGACTGCTTTTACAAACATTTGTGGAAGAATGGGTTGCTCTCAGGAGCTCAGTGAATTCCAGCGTGGAACTGATAGGATGCCACCTGTGCAACAAGTCCAGTCATGAAATTTCCTCACTCCTAAATATTCCACAGTCAACTGTCAGTTGTATTATAAGAAGGTGGAAGTGTTTGGGAATGACAGCAACTCAGCCACCAAGTGGTAGACCACGTAAACTGACGAAGCGGGGTCAGTGGATGCTGAGGCGCATAGTGTGAAGAGGTTGCCAACTTTCTGCAGAGTCGATCGCTACAGACCTCCAAACTTCATGTGGCCTTCAGATTAGCTCAAGAACAGTGCAGAGAGCTTCATGGATGTGTTTCCATGGCCCAGCAGCTGCATCCAAGCCTCACATCACCAAGTGCAATGCAAAGTGTCGATGCAGTGGAGTAAAGCACGCTGCCACTGGACTCTAGAGCAGTGGAGACGTGTTCTCTGGAGGGACTAATCACGCTTCTCCATCTGACAATCTGACGGACCAGTCTGGGTTTAGCGGTTGCCAGGAGAACGATACTCGTCGGACTGCATTGTGCCAAGTGTAAAGTTTGGTGGAGGGGGTGTTTTTCAGGAGCTGGGCTTGGCCCCTTAGTTCCAGTCAAAGGAGCTCTGAATGCTTCAGCACACCAAGACATTTTGGACAATTCCATGCTCCAACTTTGTGGGAACAGTTTGGAGCTGGCCCCTTCTTCTTCCAACATGACTGTGCACAAGAGCACAAAGCAGGTCCATAAAGACATGGATGACAAAGACTGGTGTGGATGAACTTGACTGGCCTGCACAGAGTCCTGACCTCAACCCGATAGAACACCTTTGGGATGAATTATAGTGGAGACTGAGAGCCAGGCTTTCTCGTCCAACATCAGTGTGTGACCTCACAAATGCTCTTCTGGAAGAATGGTCAAAAATTCCCATAAACACTCCTGAACCTTGTGGACAGCCTTCCCAGAAGAGTTGAAGCTGTTAAAGCTGCAAAGGGTGGACCAACGTCATATTGAAACCTATGGATTAGGAATGGGATGTCACTTAAGTTCATATGTGAGTCAAGGCAGGTGAGGGAATACTTCTGGAAATATAGTGTATGTGTGTCCATAAAATTAAGAGTTTTATGCTCTATTGTAAAGTGTCTTGCAATAACACTTGTTATGAATTTGCGCTATAGAAATAAATTGATTGACTGATCAGGTATTGGACCACAGATGAAGAAGAATCTCCGTCCCAGGTCAAACTTTGTATAAAAGTCCTCATGGCATTCAGGAGAAGTCCAAAGAAACAGGAGTCTGACAGTAAAGCCTTGACTGTTCTTCACACAAAGAGAGATCAGGAGAAGGAGGTCAAAGGGATTTCATCAGACAAAAAAAAATGTACTTGACAAAACAAGTCAGAAAAAAAGAGTCAAAGCAGAGCGAAAGTGAGCAGAAGGAAAGAGCTCTGAATCAGAAAGGAAGAGTCAGAGGTAAAGAAGCTAAAAAAGGAGCCAGAAAGCAAAGCAACAGTGAGCAGAGAAAGAAATAGAGCACCTAATCAGAGAGGAGTCGACAGACAGCAAGTTGCAAAAGGTTTTTCAAAGAGTTAGAAAAGTGGAATCAGCAAAATGCGAAGGAAAGTAACCACTGAATCAGGAAGAGGATTCGGAAAGCAAGTCACAAACGATTTTTAATGAGTCAGAAAAAAACACTGATTAGAAAGACGGAGTTGGAAATCAAACCATCAACATGGGAATCACTGCTGAGAAACTGGGAGAGGATATGAAAATCCTAAAGCATAGAAGTACAAATATTGCATGACCAATTTATGCAGAAATTGAAGTAATCCCAAAGGGTTCACATACTTATTCCTGCAACTGTATAGAACTGTATATCTGTATGGGACTGGCCATCTGGCGCCAGGTTAAAATTCACTATGCAATATGTCAAAACTGCTTGTTTTCCTCTGACATTTACGGACTATTTTCTTGCATTGTATTCTTAAAGGTGACCCTGATATGACACCAAACCCTTACGAGACAAATCTGGCATGTTAATATATAAAATCATCAGCTTATCAGGTTTTTGCTGACTTTGGGCTGAAGCGTGGAATCAGATCCAAAATCAGGTTGATTATCACGTAGTTTTCACCCTGCTTGAAGCACCATAAGCTTCAGACTGTTGAACTCCTTCGTAAAAAGCACAGAATAAACCACCCCGAAAATAAACTCCAAAATTGCTCAGTAAAGACTCTCAAAGTCTCAAACTTCAGTCACGATGTGCAGCACCTTGTTTTCGGCACAGACGAACTCCAAGAGGTGCAATCTGTTCTCTCCGCTGGATCAAAGCTTCGACTTTGTTCCTCCATCAGGAGAAGAAGAAGACGACAAGTGTTTACTTCCTTATCCCCTGAAGCTCTCTAAATCTTTAGTGTCTGAAAATGATCCAAACCTGCTGAAACTTTGTCACATTAATCTAATTTCTTCCATTATTGGCTGCTGGTTTAAGATTCCTGTTCCCAGTTTGGATCTTGAAGACGGCGGCGTCGCTCCGAACACAAACCCGCTCATTCATCTTTCCCTCCGACTCATCTGCATAAATTTAAATATGGAGGCTGAACAGTGAAGTGTTACTTTGTTAGAGAGGCGTGGAGCTCCCCGATTGGATGCTGCTGTGTGTAATGTAGAAGAGAAACGCTCACATCCTTCTGTGTGAGTTTGTGTGTGTGTGTTATGCTAATAATCCCACGGAGCGTCGAGTCAATCAAAAAGCTCTCACTTTTAATCAGCGTCATGCCGAGCGACGCACGCACACATCAGCTGCTGGAAACCGGTCCGAGTGCTCTAAACACCTGCCACAGCACCAACATGAATGGATGCATGTGGACGCCACACGCAGACCAACACGCCACCGCGAATACATGAGAGCAGAAACAAGAGCACGAGCAGATAGGGCGATCAAACACGGAGAGGAGCAATCTGTTTTAGGTTTACACGCTCAGCTTCACAGCAGCTCCGTCCCTCTCAGGTCTCAGTTTGGATTTCCTGCCTTTAGCTCCAAAAACAGACGAACAGATGGGAAGAAGAAGAGGCCGACGAATGAGAGAGAGACAACAAAAGACAGAAATAAATTCATTATGAGAGGGTGAATCTGGAACAGGAAAACTAGGAGATATAGGCTGCTTCATGTTTGAGGTTTTGAGTGACTAAAACGTTCCAGAAGTCTTTAGGTTTTCCTGAAATTGGAGTCGATCATTAATTTGGCAGCCCTGAATCAGCAAGAACGGAGTCTTCAATTTAAAAAGTCAACCCAATGAAATCTCATTTTCAGCCACTAATTTATTTAGCAGGCTACACACATTAGGATTTTCAAAATCTGAAGAGAAGATAAAGATAAAAAACCAGCCTCCGATAATCTTAACAAGGCCACACGTAACTATTCTGTCCCACCACCAAGATAGAATCTAGTCCTCCAAGACAGAAATCACAAAACATAGCAACAACTGGAAGACACACCACGGAACTGACATTAAAAAAGAGCGAATGATGCTGATTGAAAAATCCAGAACTAAAATTATAAATGATTGTGGAAAAAATCCTGGAGACAGTATGAAACTGTGAACTGGTCCTCTTATTTCTGAGGTCCATCAAACTTTACCATTGTGTTTAAAATTGCTCCCTATCACAGACATAGTACACTGTATAATGTGTTTGCCATTTTGTAGAGTTGTTCTATGGAAGTGAAGAAAGGCCTGAATCCAAATGAAAATGGATTAACAAAAATGCTTTTTCATTTACAGGATAATGCTGCTTTTTTGTCTCTTAAATAAAATAATAGAATTTCCAAACTGAATTTTCATTTTCTTGTTCAAGACCACTTATTCTGTGACTTAATTAAAATGAAAAAACATAAGACATTTAAGATTTAATTTTCAAAAGATGCCCTGGCAAATAGTTACTAATTTTCAATCTGAATTAGGAAAGTTGAAAATTAAAACGCATTAGCAGTAATGCTTTTTCATTTCAAGGTAATGGCCGCAGTTTCTGACTCACAACTAAAATAAATAATAAAATTTCCAAACTGAATTTTCATTTTCTTGTTCAAGACCGCTCATTCTGTGACTAAAATGTCTGTTGTTTTTTCATTTCCATAAAGTCATAGAATGAGCGGTCTTGAAGAAGAAAATAAAAATTCTGTTTGGCAATATCCTGAAAATGAAAAGCATTTCTGTTAATCCATTTTAATTAGGATTCTGGTACTTCACTTCCATATTGTTCGAATACTCAGCAGTTAATTTCATTCACTAAAATGTGCACTACAAAGTACCCACATTGCACAGCAAATGTGTGTGTGAGCGTATACCAAAATGCAATGCGGTCATGTTTTTCCAGAGAAGAGAAAGAAGGCTGCAAAGGCACAAATTTGCGCTGCTTTCTAACGTATGAAATTGCGCAGTTCATACTGTGGCAGGTGTTGCTAACTGTAAGAAACGTTAAGGTATCTTTGACATGTTGCAAAATTTGAAACTTATCCTCCTTAGTGTCTGGTTGGCTTATGGTGCATCCACTTTAAGAGTATTCGGTTTGTGCTACATTTTTTTGTATGAAAAGTGCTATATAAATTAAGTTTGGGGGTCACCACTTTGTGAACAAATGCGTGAGCAAATTGTCAAACAGTTTAAGAACAACATTTCTCAACGAGCTATTGCAAGGAATTTAGGGATTTCATCATCTACAGTCCATAATATCATCAAAAGGTTCAGAGAATCTGGAGAAATTACTGCACGTAAGCAGCAAGGCCGAAAACCAACATTGAATGCCCGTGACCTTCAATCCCTCAGGCAGTACTGCATCAAAAGCCGGCATCACTGTGTAAAGGATATCGCCACATGGGCTCAGGAACACTTCAGAAAACCACTGTCAGTAACTACAGTTGGTCGCTACATCTGTAAGTCCAAGTTAAAACTCTACCATGCAAAGCCAAAGCCATTTATCAACAACACCCAGAAACGCCGCCGGCTTCACTGGGCCCGAGCTCATCTAGGATGGACTGATGCAAAATGGAAAAGTGTCCTGTGGTCTGACGAGTCCACATTTCAAATTGTTTCTGGAAACTGTGGTCGTCGTGTCCTCTGGACCAAAGAGGAAAAGAACGAGCCGCACTGTTGTAGGCGCAAAGTTCAAAAGCCAGCATCTGTGATGGTATGGGGGTGTATTAGTGCCCAAGGCATGGGTAACTTACACATCTGTGAAGGCACCATTAATGCTGAAAGGTACATACAGGTAATGGAGCAACATATGTAGCCATCCAAGCAACATCTTTTTCATGGACGCCCCTGCTTATTTCAGCAAGACAATGCCAAGCCACATTCTGCACGTGTTACAACAGCGTGGCTTCGTAGTAAAAGAGTGTGGGTACTAGACTGGCCTGCCTGTAGCCCAGACCTGCCCCCCATTGAAAATGTGTGGCGCATTATGAAGTGTAAAATACAACAACGGAGACCCCCAGACTGTTGAACAACTTAAGCTGTACATCAAGCAAGAATGGGAAAGAATTCCAACTGAAAAGCTTCAAAAATTGTCTCAGTTCCTAAACTTTTACCGAGCGTTGAAAAAAGGAAAGGCGATGTAGCACAGTGGTAAAAATGCCCCTGTGCCAACTTTTTCTGCAATGGGTTGCTGCCATTAAATTCTAAGTTGATAATTATTTGCAAAAGAAAATAAAGTTTCTCAGTTCGAACTTTAAGTATCTTGTCTTTGCAGTGTATTCAATTGAATATAAGTTGAAAAGGATTTGCAAATCATATTCTGTTTTTATTTACGATTTACACAACATGCCAACTTCACTGGTTTTGTAGAAAATGTTGAAAAATTGGATTCTTTTATATTCTATTGTTTATCTGTTTGGTGTTTAATAAAATCTATTGAAAAAATAAAAAATAAAAGGAGAATTATGATAATACTTTAAATAAATAAAATAATTACATGAATGATCATTTTAAAAAATCAAGACAAAATAGAAAATTAAATAAAAAAAAGGAAGTACATTAAAAAAAATATGGGCAATGTAAGGAAAATGACAAGAACAGGTTATGAAAACTAACTGTAGCAGCAAGGAGTTTGACTTTGTATCTGTTTGGCAGTAAAACAGCAGTTTTAAATGGATATGACTATGGTGTGTCTTGGGCAAAACATACTCCTCAAAAACAAGTTTGAAAGCATGAATTTGGTTGTTCATATCTCCCTTTAAATAGTACATATTTGTTTGCATTGTTATTGTTAAAAAGTCAGATTCATCCCCTTTACAATGAGGTACAACTTACAAGGATCGCACATTCGTAAATTTAGCAACACAGCTAATCATATGACTAGCGCTCAAATCTTTTGCAACCTGAAGCTGGTGTTCTGGTCTGAAGTGTTGCAGGATTATCTGATGTCAGCCGTGGATCTGTTTCCAAACTGAGGAGCATGAGACTGGTGAAGAGCGGAGATGGACTGGGAAGTCGGCATGTCACCCCAAGAAGACCAAATCTGTTTTTACCATTTTTGCTGTTTTTTATCTGTCAGATTTACCTGTGTTGAGTTGTTAACAGCAGTTGAATGGGTGTATCTAATGAAGTGACCGGTAAGTACAGGTAGGACCAGGTTGTAGACTTGATGAATTAGCCCTCAATCATGTTTTGCAGCCATTTTAAAATGCTGAGTTCCTGTCAGTCAGTGTTAAAAGGAACAGGACTAAAAACACGGAACTGCCCTTCATGTTGTCCTCAGGATTAATACCCCCTCCCCTGCTCTCCAGCGTTTGTGCCGGTGTCCTCCGTCCCGTTCAAACCCTGAGTGACACCAACAAGACGCCATCGATCCAGGCGAGGGCGGCCCAGAGGACGAGCTGCCAGCGGCCGAGGCAGCTTAAACGGCGAAGAGGGAGATTTTATTTATACGCCGCGGCGTCTCCTCTGTCACGGCGGCAGACGAGGAGGTGGATGGGAATTGGTGTGGTGACAAACTGAGGCCTTCAGAGAGAAAAGAGGGGAGCAGCAAAGTGACCAAACAAGTCAGGAAAAGTTCTAAAACTATTCCTCACCAACAAACGGCCGTCCTGCTGATTTATTCACCTGCCAATACGAAAGTTCAGACTTCGCTTTGGCAGAGAATGAAGTGAGAATTTACTCCGAGTGAACAGCTGACCTCAGTGTTTGGACACTTTATAAGACTTTATATAAACTGGACTTTGTTTAATACTGGAGCAAAACCAAGAATGACAGCAGAAAAAGTCCTGAATGAAGAAAACAGATGATTATAGATGTGAAATCGTCTTTTTTATGGTCTGGAAAAGTCAGAATTCATGGACAGAAATCTAAACCCTTGGATAAAATTCTCAATTCTTAATTTCTCTGAGGGTGGTTTTCCCAAAGGGATTAATATCTATTAACATCCAATGTAATCTACTCTAAAAGTCAGAATTCTGAAATCAAAGTTGGAATTTCAATAAGTAAAAGCTCAGAATTTCGATCAGGCTTCCAAAAACTAGTTGGTATTCAAATGTTTTTCGGTTTAGAATTGAAATCAAATTTCCTTGATCAAAGTATTAAATCAAGCACCTAGGCATGCAGACTGCTTTTACAAACATTTGTGAAAGAATGGGTCGAAGAATGGAACTTTGATAAGATGTCACCTGTGCAACAAATCCAGTCGTGAAATTTCCTCGCTCCTAAATATTCCACAGTCAAGTGTCAGCTGTATTATAAGAACGTGGAAGTGTTTGGGAACGACAGCAACTCAGCCACCAAATGGTAGACCACGCAAACTGACGGAGCGGGGTCAGCGGATGCTGAGGCACATAGTGCAAAGAGGTCGCCAACTTTCTGCAGAGTCAATCGCTACGGATGCAGTGGTGTAAAGCACGCTGCCACTGGACTCTAGAGCAGTGGAGACGCGTTCTCTGGAGTGACTAATCACGCTTCTCCATCTGACAATCTGATGGACCAGTCTGGGTTTGGAGGTTGCCAGGAGAACGACACTTGTGGGACTGCATTGTGCCAGGTGTAAAGTTTGGTGAAGGGGGGATTATGGTGTGGGGGTGTTTTTCAGGAGCTGGGCTTGGCCCCTTAGTCCCAGTCAAAGGAGCTCTGAATGCTTCAGCACACCAAGACATTTTGGACAATTCCATGTTCCAACTTTGTGGGAACAGTTTGGAGCTGGCCCCTTCCTCTTCCAACATGACTGTGCACCAGAGCACAAAGCAGGTCCATAAAGACATGGATGACAGTCTGATGCGGATGAACTTGACTGGCCTGCACAGAGTCCTGACCTCAACTCGATAAAACACCTTTGGGATGAATTAGAGCGGAGACTGAGAGTCAGGCCTTCTCGTCCAACATCAGTGTGTGACCTCACAAATGCTCTTCTGGAAGAATGGTCAAAAATTCCCATAAACACTCCTAAACCTTGTGGACAGCCTTCCCAGAAGAGTTGAAGCTGTTATAGCTGCAAAGGGTGGACCGACGTCATATTGAACCCTATGGATTAGGAATGGGATGTCACTTAAGTTCACTGTGAGTCAAGGCAGGTGAGCAAATAGTTTTGGCAAAATAGTGTGTTTTAGTTCAGTAGTTATTCATGAAAATTACATTTTTCATCATGGCGGATCTAGACAGGGATCCACATCACTCCTGAAATCTAATCATTCTTCCTAGTCCAATCCAGACATTTCCTGTAATGTCACCGAAATCTGTCCATAGCTTTTTGAGTTATGTTGCTAACAGAGAAACAAACAAACGAACAAACAGATGCCGGCAGTAACAGTACTTTCTTGGTGGAGGTAATCATGTTCATTTGATAAGAAAACACAGCTTTGGCTGAAGTGAAAGAAATCAAACCAAGAGAAACCGAATCAAACTTCAGGACAGAAAAAGACCTCAAACATTTATTTCAAAGTCTGTCACCAGGAGAAGCAGAAAACTGTCACATGTCAATCAGTCACAAATTGAAGGTTGCATTTAATGAGGTGACATTTTTCTGGTGCTGACAGCCGATCACATTCCCAAGTGTTTACCCTTCTGTCACTCAAAGAATCCACCGCGACCGCCTTAAAAACGCCAAACAAACAGTACGCTATGAAACCCTCGCCACACTGAGCCGGCCTACAACACCGCAGCATCCATCTCACTCTGTTTACACACAAACAAACACCCAACGAGTGATTCAGATCAGCCATTTGTACCGTGCACACACCCAGAAGCTGACCACAGGACGCTCCATCAGTGCTTATCTATGTCTCCGTCTCCGCTCGCCGCTCCCGCTATGAATCATGGATGCATTTGTGCTTTCAAGGAATTTGAAATATTGATGTTTGGATCCCCATGTGCTCGGCTTTAAGTCTGACATTTTTCTTTTTTATCCCTTCTCCTTCTTCTTCTTGTTCTTCTGCTGCTGCGGCGGCGGTTAGATTGGTGTCAAGTGCCGAGAACACGCACTCCTGCACACGCACGCCGCCGTTCTTCCTAACAAGTGATGCACATTCATTACATTTTCTGCCCACCGTGTGTGTTCTCTGCTCTTGACACCAATCTTCCCTGAGGCAGAAGAGTGTGCCGCCCACTTACATCTCTCTCTCTCTCGCTGTCTCTCGCCCGCTCCCCGCTGCCTTCCACCTTGATCCACTCGGCTGAAATGGGACTCTAATTGGCCGTGCAATGTCAGAAGGACTGTGAGCGCCGTATGTGTGTCTGCGATTTACCTTCGCCCAATAAAAACAGATCTAAAGCCCTGCTGCTGCCCTCTATAGGCCTCCACGACCATTAAACCGGGCATGATGAAAGTCTTGCACGGGCCGATGATTGGTTTTATTCTTTTGGTTTAAAAGTTCCTGGAGTTCCTGTCGTTAGAGAAGATCTTTAAAGCTCACGTTATCAGAAATCAAAAGCCAGGAGCCTCAAATCAATCCTCGTTACTGATCACTATTGCTCACTATTGCTTAAAGATGCTATGAGGAGTTTTTGAGTAATTACAAAAAAGTCTCACTTTTAGATATATGCCTGATCGAAATACACACTTTAAGATGAGTTTTATAGCATCAAAATATGTTATCTATATATGCTATTCCTTAGCTTCACGGTCGGATCGGATAGGGCTGGACTGGCCTGGATACTCAACTTCGGGAACAAGACAATTAAAACTAGAGCAAATTTATATTATTCGGACACGTCTTCGAGCACCGGGCTGGAAGTAGCGATATATAGCCGGCTAAAAAACGACGATACTAAGTTTTCCAAAAATTGCTTGTTGTCACACATCAAAATCTACCACTACGTAACTAGAAAGAGATACATTACCTTCTCACTTTGCATCCTGTAAGTTTTTGAAAAAAGAGGTTGTAAAGCAATGCAGAGTTCTGAGGAAGGTCCGAGCTGCATTCATTAGCATCACAACAAACACACGCTTTGGCTTGGATCATGTCTTTACGACAGTCGCCGCGTGTGCTCCAGAGTAGCAGAGTCTTTATGTTGCCGGGAATAGATTCTCCTCATAGCACCTTTAATTATGCAAATAAAAATTTGAAAAATTGCTTTTTAACTCTGAATCCCAAGCAGTTTCTGGTGGTTTTTTTGCTTCGCTTACGTTTTTGCTCACTGTGGTCTCATTTTTCTCTGTAATATGAAGTCCAGCACCTCTACAGATTCTAGGGTTAGGAGATATAACCAAATCTAAATATCACAATTAATTGAAGCTCGTACCTCCATTACAATTGACGAGCAATTATTTTATGCTATCCTGGAACAAATTCATGGTGATACCAAGGGTTATCAACAGTCTTTTCTGCAGTATTTGCACTTAACTTCTTTCTGCTTTTTGTCCTCTGCACAGAATCCAAAATGTGCCCAAACAATGGAGAAGACATTTTTCTTGGCTACTGGGTCCTCTGATAGATGGGCATTTGTCTCCTCCATGTTGGTGGTGCGTCCTTCACTCTTGGCGAAAGTGAACGTAGACTATATGGAGGGGGTGCTGTCACAAGACTTACACAGGGAAAATAATCAAAATAATCATCATGAGTAAAATTACTTCGGTTAGAGGGTCTAAATGTCGAAATTTCAATTATTTTTCGATTCATTGCCCAGCCCTAATAGATTAGGTACAACCATGGCTATCAACTGCAGTAGCTCAATTATGTCTACAAGCAGTGTAACAAAACGTACAAATTACAAATCATTCTGAAAAGAAAACAGACATTCAATTTTTCTGATTTTATAATTTTTTTTACAAAATTTAAAACAAGGAATTCGTGCAAACAACGCATTTTCAGGTACCCCTAAGCCTAAAGCCCCAGTCATACATTCTCGTTTCCCATGGCGATTGTGTACGATTGTCATAATCCTAATAAAACGTGCTTTGGTCTTGGTGCATGCGCTATTTGGACTGGATCAGCGTTGTATAGTCGTGGATGAACGGCGGGTAATGTGGAAGGATCCTGACAGTTTTGAACAGTTCAAAACTGTCGTGGAGAATGGCCGCTCTCAGTACAGCGGGATGGAAGCCTAATGCAGTCCTAAGGTGAACGGTATTAGCGTGGCATGTACGGAGCTCAGTCGGGCTGATCGTGGCTCAATCCTGAAAGCTTTCTGAGGACAACTGACAAGGACGTATCCGTTTGTGCCACGAGTGTGTCCCGTTAAAGATGGCACAAGCGATGGGGCTCAGTCGGAGCTTACATAACTAAGCTCGAGCGGGGCTGACATCGTGTCAGCAGGATGGAAATTCACGGAATCCTCGTCATATCGCTGTATTAACCTAACTGGAGCGGGACGAACGCCCCCGAAGTGCTGTAGAATTGTACTGCCGGTGTATTTACGGGGTGTGTCCAGGGGTGAGACAGTCATTTCATCCCGTATCATAGCGATCACACCAGCCTAGCCAATCATGTACAGTCGTGCACAATCGCCATGAGAAACGAGAATGTGTGACTGGGGCATAAGAAACATGGGAAAAGTTGTTCATTCAAATGATCTACAAATTCTTAAACCTTGTTTGATGTTTGGAATTCCAGGACGTTTTTGCTTCTCTCACTTTTCACTCAATGTGATCTCATTTTTTCTCTGCAATATGAAGTCCAGCACCTCTTTAGATTCAGGACAATCATGGCTATTGACTGATGTAACTCATAAGATAACATTGAGCTGTATTTTTAAAAAATCATTTCTCTGACATCACTTGATGGATTCTTTTTAAAATTGACAAGATAATATATACAATGTCAGTATATCATCAAGGTAAATTTCATCTCTATCCAATACAGATTGACATGATAAAAAAAACATTAAAGTTTACAATGGGAAATCCTATTCATTTCTCCTCGGCTGCTGCGAGGGTTTTGCCCCTTTTACGTCATTATGGGAAATGTAGTTTATTTGAAAGCCTTGCAATTTCAGTTGAAGAGTTCTCCTTGTGGAAAGACATGAGAAGAGACTCGTCCATCCAATCAGAGCGTGTGGTGATCCAGAATTGTAACTTTTTCAGAGGTTTTTAAAAAACCACTGCTGTAACTGAGCTGCTTGGTGGGAGTCTGTGCTCTCTGAAGGCTTTTCTAGTTTTAATCTGTTTTAAGGTTTAAAAGCTGCGGAATAATTCAGGATAGATCTTTAACCCAAAGTGTTTTCATCTCTTTTAAGGGATGTTTTTTTTATCATTCTGATGTTGCAGTGGTGTTTTAGTATCAAATAAGATACAGCACTGAGAGAATAAAACAAAAACTCATTTAATAGATGTCGTATGAATATTTTAATGGCATGTTGTTGCACAGTTTCCTCAGGCAGACCTCGTCCTGCCTCGTGGCTCACCATTTTAGAGCCACTGCCTCAAGGCTACAAGCAAATCTTCCACTTACTCATTCATCGCTGAGAGCTGAACACAGCTCTTAGTTTAACAAATTCAGCTCAAACTTGGAACAAAAGTGTCCGTGAGACACAGAAAGTTTGTCTTCTTCCATGTTTTGAAGTTTTTAAGACCGAAGTTTTTGCCAAGACAGAAAAAGTGACTCATTTTGTCGTCCATTAGCCTCCAGCCGGACAGCAGCTCTGACCACAGAGAGAGAGATAAAACGAGCTGTTAGCTTGAGCGCGCACGGCGTAAATCTGACAGGAAACACACTCACACTCCACCGCCGGCTGTCAGATAACAGATACTTTAAAGGAGACGTTTACAGCTGGAAACACACTGACGCTCTCCCAGACAGATGGGCGGGAAAACACCAATTGTTGTAAAATTAATGGTTCGTGCGATAGCCAATCAAACGCCTGGCAGGTTGTGTCAATAGCCAATCAAACAGCTGGCAGGGTGAATGTTAATGAGGCGGACGTGTGTCGGTGTCACCTTGGCTACAGCGAGGGAACACCTAACCTTCATCATACATGACCGAAAATGTTTTTATAGCACACGCAGGGACCTCGAGTCCGCGGTTTATCACCTGAGCAGAGCATCCAGCTGGGAGCACAGGGACATATGGGATTTTATCACTAATCACCATTTTTTATGTGTTATTTTTTATATTAGCATTTAATTCAGGCAGTTCTAACTACACCTGCCAACAGTGATATTTGAGGGATACTAACCTTCACATCTGTATGACATGTATTTAAAATTAAAGTCACAACTCTTAGCAAATAAAAAAAGCAAAAAATATTTACATTTATGATTAGCATCTTGATTGTGTGTGTTTGCAAGAGCATTGTAAAATTCTGGAAGCTCCCAAGAAAAAAGGTTAAGGCTTGAAGCTCCAACAGTTTCAATGATGTCTTTTCCCAATTTTATCACGAAAAATAAACATTCTAATCCACATTCACTAAACCCTTTAACTTCCAGCTCAACTGTTTGGCAGAGGTCATCATTAAAAAAAGGGATATTTAATGTTTTAAAACAGCAGGAAAAAAATTGTCCGATTTAATTAACATTTCAGGAAACATAGAAAACTACTGGCCAAAAAATATGCTGTGGGATTTAAAGGTTCAAAAACTTACAGTTGATTATGTGATGACAGAAAAATACAAAAATATATGGGGTAAAATCAATTGGAAAAGGCAGAAATGTTTGCAGATACAAATAAATTAAAAAATAACTTTAAATAGATTATATTGAGTTTGAAAAACAGCCTGACCAACAGATTTTTGTCATAAAAATCAAATTAGTCAATGTGTAAATATTTAAAATAATAATGTTAAAGCTATGGTCTACGATTTGGAAGCTTTGTACATATTAATAACACCGTTTATAAGGCTGTTATGGTCCTATGGTCCTATCTACACGGTATAAAGACCAAAAAGAACGAAAAAAATCCATTCAGTATATCCGCTGAAAAGCTGCATACTAGCTGACCAATCAAACCTAAGAACCTGCGACTATAAATTGGTCCGTGAGTTAGTCCATGAGTCCATCCAATCCTCGTCTCCCTCGCTACGCAGTACGCAGCGTCTTGCCCATGGTCCCGCCTCCTCCCCTCTACCTCCGGTGAGCAGCTAGCAGCGTTAGGTACTGAACTATCATGGAGCCGGAAAAGCCTAGCGCCGAACCCGGGAATCCACCTCCCTCTCCCGCGGGGCCCAACGGAGCTCTGCCCGCGGGTTGAGGCCTGTTAGCGGCTAACAGCTAACGAATAGCCTCAGCCGGCCGTCAGACCTTCAGCATCGGCCGTTTCGCCCCTGGTTGATCAGGTAATGGCTTTGTTTACTACAGTGGGAGATGTCTGCTGAATAACTGTGGCTAGTTTGTGCCTGTACGGGCTAATAACTTGTAGGGGAGCGGGTTAGCCTGTTAGCCGCTAATCGTTAGCACTGTAAGCTGTCATAACCTCGCTCAGGGCCATGACAAATGCGGGAGGAACACGTTGTTTTGCAGTAAATAATGTGATTTATTGACAAAATTGAACAACAAAGGTTATTAAACTGCAAATATATGTTATTAAAGTATGAGGTTTAAAGGAGAATGAGCTGAACAAAATGTTGATCCGATGGCTGAGGTGACTCCAGGTAGGATGAGAGGGAGGGAGCGCAGCAAATGACTTGGGCTTTTATACCCAGCAGGCACCAGGTGATCCAATCACTGCTGCTCTCAGGTAACTGAGAGAGAGAAGAGATATTAGCCTGAGGAGCTAAGGCAGAGACCGTCACACCCCCCCTCTTAAAGTCGGTGTCCCAAGGGGACCACCAGCACACAAAACACCCAATCAGCCATCCAAAATACAAAAAATTATCTCCAACACCAAACATGTATCTTAAACACCAAAAGTGTATCTCAAACACCAAAAGTGTATCTCAAACACCAAATACCCATCAACTTAACTATGGTTCAGCACATAACACAAACATACAAGCACTGACAAATAGATTAATACATGACCTCTTGTCCAGTTTAGTCGCCCAAACGTCCACCCCCACCCAGCTTCAGCAACCCTGGTACCTAAGGAGCAAATTAAGAAGACAGGCGTGGCAGAGAAAGAACAGGTACAATAGAACAAAAGGACCATATAAAAAATCTCTAAGTCAAGTTACTAATATTGAACAGGAGCGCGCGATAGCGCGTCGGCCATTACATTATTCTTCCCTTTAATGTGTCTGATGTTAAGATCGTATGCCTGCAGAAACAGTGACCATCTCGTCAGCCTTTGGTTCGGACATCTGAGAGAGTGCAGAAAGGTCAGTGGATTATGATCCGTGTAAACTATAATTTGACCCCCTGAACCAACATAAACATTAAAGTGCTGCAAGGCCCAAATGAGTGACAAAGTCTCCTTCTCAATTACTGAATAGTTCTGTTGGTGCTTATTGAACTTTTTAGAGAAGAAGCTTACAGGCCTCACCACACTCCGGTCATCGCTCTGGAGCAGCACAGCACCCGCCCCCACCTGACTGGCATCAACGTGGAGCACGAAAGGTCTGTCAAAACAAGGAGCAGCCAGGACAGGAGAACAGCACAGCAAAGACTTTACAGTTTCAAAAGCCTCCTGACATTTTGAGCACCAATCAAATTTAGCCTTAGCTTTAAGAATTTCAGTTAGGGGAAACACAACAGTTGAAAAGTTCTTACAAAAACTCCTGTAGTATCCCACTAACCCCAGAAACCTCTGTAGCTCTTTCTTGGTAGATGGTGATGGATACTTAGCTATGGCCTCGACTTTGGCCTGGACCGGAGCCACACGACCCTGTCCAACCACACGACCAAGATAAGTGACCGTAGCTCGAGCAAATTCACATTTAGCCAAGTTGATGGTCAGATGTGCTTCAGCCAAGCGATCGAAGAGCGCACGGATACGCTGAAGATGTGAATGCCAGGTTTCACTGAAAATAACCAAATCATCGAGATAGACAGCACAACCTTTCAAACCAGATACTACACGGTTCATCAAGCGCTGAAATGTAGCAGGGGCATTTTTCAAACCAAATGGCATGACCTTGTAGGAGTACAGGCCAGATGGTGTGACAAATGCTGAAATTTCCTGTGCACGTTTGGTCAAAGGAACCTGCCAATACCCCTTTAACAAATCAAATTTGCTCAGAAATTTAGCTGACCCTACCTGATCTATGCAGTCATCCATGCGTGGTAAGGGGAATGAGTCAGATTTCGTAACCGAATTAACTTTCCGGAAATCAGTACAGAACCTTGGTGTTCTGTCCTGTTTCGGGACCAAAATACAAGGAGAAGCCCAACTGGATGATGAGGGTTCAGCAATGCCATTGTCCAGCATGTATGAAACCTCAGAATCCAAGTACTCCCGCTTAGCTTGTGGCACACGGTAAAACTGCTGTTTAATGGGCTTAGAGTCCCCGACATCAATGTCATGCTCAGCCCAATCAGTTTGTGAAGGAATGTCTCCAAACAAACAAGGATATTTACTTACCAGCTGCACCAGCTCTGCACGCTTGGACTCAGGCAGATGAGCAAACAATTTATCTAGATTACAAAGAGTTTCAGAATTTTTCAAACACCCACACAAAAGACTATCATCGGGCTCCGGCACCCCATCTACCTCCTGTGCTTGGGTCCCCGGTGACACAGCTAGGGCTGGGTGAACATCCCCATTCACATCCTCACCTGAATCTTCCTTAACCACACGTTGATAATATGGCTTCAGGAGATTAACATGACACAAACGTTGAGACTTCCTGCGACCTGGTGTCGCCACAATATAATTTAAATCAGACTGTTTTTCAACCACAGTGTATGGACCAGAGTATTTGGCTTCAAATGGTGAGCTAATGACAGGCATGAGCAGAAGAACCTGGTCACCAGGACAGAATTCATGTCGCTCAGCACGACGGTCATACCACCTCTTCATCTTCCTTTGGGATGAAGACAGTTTTTCACGAGCCATACAACCAGCAACAAATAAACGATGTCTGAACCCTTTGACAAAATCAATGAGGTTCCTTGGTGGCTCAGCATCAACACAACCATCCTTCAGCACTGACAGGGGACCACATACAGTGTGGCCAAAAACCAACTCATTTGGGCTGAAACCTGTACTTTCCTGTACAGCCTCCCGTGCAGCTATCATAAGCCATGGAAGTCCCTCTTCCCAATCCCTGTCAAGCTCTGTACAGTATGCCCGAAGAAGAGACTTGAGAGTCTGATGGAACCTCTCCAGTGCACCTTGACTCTGTGCATGGTAGGCAGATGACTGATTCCGCTTTATGCGCAACAACTTTAACACCTGACCAAACATGTGAGATGAGAAATTAGACCCCTGATCAGACTGTATGACCTTTGGAATGCCAAATATTGAAAAGAACTGTGACAAAGCTCTAACTACAGCTCGTGCTGTAATTGATCTTAACGGGTAAGCAGCAGGATACCTGGTACTCTGACACATGACAGTAAGAAGATACTTACACCCAGATTTAGCAACAGGCAAGGGACCAACACAATCAATGATAAGGTGTGTAAAGGGCTCACTCACCACTGGAATGGGCTGTAGAGGAGCTGGCTTGATGGACTGATTAGGTTTCCCAGTTAGCTGACACACATGGCAAGTTTTAATGTATGTGGAAACATCTTTCTTCATACTAGGCCAAAAGAAATGTTTAAGAACGTTTAAATATGTCTTACGCACACCAAAGTGTCCACTCTCATCATGTGCCACTTTCATAACAAGAGGACGAAACTTTTGTGGAACCACCAACTGGAAAACATCACGCTTCACACAATCCTCACCTACAGGTACCCACTTCCTGAACAACAAGTCTTTGTGCAAGAAGTAACCAGACACAGCACTGCTTATGTCAGAGGTAGACAAAACATGTTCAAATAGTTCCTTTAACAAATGGTCATCACGTTGCTCCTGCACAACCTCATCATGTGACAGTGACAACGGCAACTCAGAAAGAGACGGGGCCTCTAGAACCAGATCCTCACTAATGTCAGGGTCAACCTGACTGTCTTTTTCAGCCATTGATCGTGTAACCACACAGGATGAAAGAATCTCAGGCAACACCACGAAATTCCCATCTGACACAGATGGATTGGATGTAACGACCGGCAAAGGGGCAGCATCGCCCCAAACCCTGCAACCAGCCAAACCATTACCCAAAATGAAATGCACACCTTCAATTGGTAAAGCTGGACGCACACCAACTGTTACCTCACCTTGAACAAGCTCACAATTCAAAGAGACTCTATGCAAAGGAACAGGAAGTATCCTCAACCCCATTCCACGGCTGAGAACACAATCACCAGTGTTAGTCTTTTCAGAAAATGGCAAAATAGACTCAACAATGAAGGAGTCGTAAGCTCCTGTATCCCGAAGGATCTTGATTGGAACCCGCTCATCATTACCTGGAACTGACACAAACCCATCCCTAATGAAAGGAGCATAAGCTGCCAAAACATCAGGTTCACAAGAGTGAGAAGTAAGCAACTCAGCAACACAGTCATCAGTAACAGGGGCAGCAAACACAACAGGTTTAACATTAGGTTTTGTTCCCTTAGTTTTAGCCTTTAACACAGGGCAGTCTGCTTTCCAGTGTCCCTTTTCATGACAATAATTACATGCACCATTGTCCCTGCTAGTCTTATTTTTTGAATCAGATCTCGAAAATCCCACTGTCCTTGAACGCACCTCCGAAGCGGCAGAGACGTTCCCATGCCAACTCGCAGCATCACGCGCTGCAGAGCGATCTCTGAAATTGCCCTTATGGAGTAGCACGTACTCATCGGCAGAAACTGCAGCCTCAGCAGCAGTAGATGCTTTTTGCTCAATTACAAATGTTGCAACACGCTCAGGGAGACAAGATCTGAACTGTTCTAATATTATTAATTCACAGAGACCATCAAAAGTAGAGACATCAAGTGCAGTTAACCATCGCTTAAAGCGAGTGGACAGGTCTCTGGCAAACTCAACGTACGATTGACCCGATTTTCTTTCCCATGATCGAAATTGTTGTCTGTACGCCTCAGGAACAAGTTCATATGCTTTAAGAACAGCCGATTTTATTTTAGAATAACTGGAACTGTCCTCATGACTCAAAGAAGAATACGCCTCCTGCGCCTTTCCAGTGAGGACGGACTGGAGCATGAGCGCGCAATCAGCATCAGGCCACTTTCTCGCGTTGGCAACACGTTCAAACAACAAAAAAAAAGTATCAGGGTCCTTTTGCAAGTTATTAACATCAAAGCGACCCACAGAAGAAGTTTGCACCTCTGTGCTTTCCCCAGATAACACGCCATCTCTCATTAAAGTCAAACGATAACTCTCCAAATCAATTTTGGCTTTTTCAGACAGCTGACGGATTCGCTCCACCTCAAGCTGCTTTTTAACCTCCAATTCATGTTTCATTTTGTCATGTTCCATTTGCAACATCAAAATTTCCTTTTGCTGCTCAAAAGTTAAATTGTGAGTTTGTAAAGATGCACCAGGTGTATCAAGAGGTGTTTGTGTACCGCCCGACATTATGCCGTCAGTGACTAATTTAGATTTGATAGACGCTCTTATATTTTCTTTGATCCTTTTGTCGCCTTTAATGTCAACACAATAATGCTCAGCAATTAATATTAACTGCTCTTTGGAACATTGATCAAGATTCTCTACTGAGGGATCTGCAAGAAACAACTTAATATCAGACATTGTCACTGACAGATCACCATGACAACGAACAACAACTAACTTTACGCATGCGCGGATACAAGCCGGCACACCGACGCCCTGCGCGCAAGAGGAATTAAACAGCCCTCCAAGTGTGGATTTTCCCCGCTATCTAAGAAATGAAAACTAACTAAGCTCCCTACTAGTCTTCATGCAGTTACTCGCGGTGGGTCCTTATGCACCAGAGACCGATGGCTCAGTTGGGCAACTAGCAGGCTAGCAACCTTCCTAAAACCACGGATATGCTCCCCGAAGCAAAGCTTCTGCCACTTTTACTGCCACATAACCACCCCCCTGCGCACTGGACCCATATGGGGAACGGCGCCAAGCCTACAAGGGAAAAATGCCACACTAATACAGACGGGCAAAATTACGCACAGGCATCGGTCCAACCGCACAGCGTAAACAAAAAGACCAAGCTCTCCCAACAAAAGTAAGGTAAGAACAAAATCTACAGAGCCACACACAAACAGTTTAACTCACCTCACAGTTTTTAAACACGAAGTTCCTCCCTCACAGACGAGATAGTCATACGCGCGCAAACAAATTTACCGCGGCAGGTAAACAACAGAACAAAGGAACGGGCGCGCGCATCGACCGCTCCAAACAAATGCGCTCCAAATTCACAAAGTTTAAAGCTCCAATAGCCGTATACCAAACAACAATCAGATGTGTAGTGTAGAAAAACGGTTTCAAATGTTAATTATTTATTAACTTCCAAAGGCTTTAAACAAACAAACAAACCCCACTCGACTAGGCAGTATAAGCACCAAACAAACAAATCCTATGCTCTTAATCTTACCTAAAGAGAGGGTAGAAGACGGACGAGCCCCCAATTTGTCATAACCTGGCTCAGGGCCATGACAAATGCGGGAGGAACACGTTGTTTTGCAGTAAATAATGTGATTTATTGACAAAATTGAACAACAAAGGTTATTAAACTGCAAATATATGTTATTAAAGTATGAGGTTTAAAGGAGAATGAGCTGAACAAAATGTTGATCCGATGGCTGAGGTGACTTCAGGTAGGATGAGAGGGAGGGAGCGCAGCAAATGACTTGGGCTTTTATACCCAGCAGGCAACAGGTGATCCAATCACTGCTGCTCTCAGGTAACTGAGAGAGAGAAGAGATATTAGCCTGAGGAGCTAAGGCAGAGACCGTCACAAAGCTGAGCTGGGGAGGACAGGCTGAGAAAGATAAATCCTCCCCCACACTCGGCTCCGCTCTGGCGGTGCCAAACCCGCATTGCCGCCGGTCCAGTTGAAATGGCTACTGCTGTGTGTTACAAGGGGGATGTCTGTCGTGTTTGATACTTTCAGTTGAGCTGAGCTGTTTTTGATTGAGTTTGCTGCTGATATATTGTGCTAGTCGCTCGTAGCTCAGTCCGTGGGGGCTTTATGAGGCGTCACGAGCTGGGGGCGGGATCTTGGAACACGGAGGGGAGAGGTGAGGGAAGGAGGGGCAGGCTGCGTAGACCGTAGACCACAGCTTTAATAATAATAATAGCTTTTACCTTTTAAACCTTTAAATCCCAAACGAAGAAACTATCAGTTATTTTGCTTTGTTTGTAGTTTATTCTATATCCTTGAACAATGACAGACATAAATGAAGACTTGTTTTTTTAGCATTAAATATTCCTTAATTTATTGACCTCTGCCAAACAGTTGAGCTGGGAGTTAAAGGGTTAAGCAGGAGAAGTAAATATCTTTCTTTAAGGAATGAAAAGGCAAAAATAAGAATTAAATTGCTTGTACTGAAACAAAGAAAGTTTGACTCAACACGGCTCTTAAATTCAGATTTAATACCTGCTCAAGTTAAATTTGTCTTGTCCCTATTATAAGAAGCTGCTATGGCCTTTTTTAAAAAGTTCTTATAATTTGAAATAAGATCTTAATCCCGACATGTCCGGAAATTGTGGATCAGAATCAGTCTAGTGAGATTTTTTGTCTTGAAATTCTTGAATAAAAATATTCTCTCTTAAATCAATCAATCAATCAAGCAATTACTCTGTTGTAATTGCGCATGTCACAAGTACAGAGCAACAGAATTTTTCTTTACAGTTCAATCTGTCCAAGAACATCAACAGACAGCAGAGCAGCGCCCGTTTTCTTAGATAGGAAGAGGGAGACATCAGGGAGAGAGGAGGAGAAAAAACTGCCGGTTAGATGTGAGTTTTTCAGCGTAAAAAAAAAGTGCTGTTCATGCTCAATGATGCAAATATTGTCAAAAACAATGGCAGCAAGATTTTGAGCACAAAAGGGGAAGGTAGTAAACATGGAAGGGACACGAGGGATTTTACGCCAAGTCACGTGGGTCATGTTTGCCCTGATTGTTTGAAAGACTGGTGTACTCTGCAGACAATTGCCCAAGTCCCTCCGATCTGAGTCTCAAGCAAGTCCCAAGTTTTTCTTGTTGTGGGCAAGTTGAGTCGAGTCACAGGTTTTGTAAAGTCAAGTCGAGCCGAGTCACAGGTTTTGTAAAGTCAGGTTTTTATCTTCTCAAGGTCCATGTCAAAAAACAGCATCAGACTAGTCTGCCTGGATTAAAGCAGCATGAAGTTGTTCATTTCTCCATTAAGACATTACATGTCTGATCATCTAGACCTAGGTAGACGGGAAAGGCTACATTAAAGAAATGACATGTTTGATATAAAACACATGTACACCCTCTTTACTAATTTTAGCTTTGCTTTGGTCGGGCTAACGTTCCTGCCATATTGACCTATGGCAGGAACATTAGCTGCCTGGCTTGGCCTCATGTGTCCTCAGGTGGCGGATCAAGTTTGATGTTGTGCCCTTTTTTTCACTTATCGAAGCGTTGCAGGTGGTGCACTTGGCGTGTCTTCATTTTCCATCTGATTGATATTCTTTATAGGCAAAGAAAATAACTTTGGGCACAGAAGACATGGCGGTTGCCAATTGGAAACCTGTGTCTTGTGCACCCTGCCCACTGATCATCACCATAGCAGATGCTGGTGTGTGGTAGGAACGTATGTGTGTAGTACTGTGTTGTATGGAGCATCAATAAAGTGAACCTTAAAGGAAAGAGTGGCGTTTATATCTCCTGTCTGGCTCTTCTTATAAAGCCTCAGTGGGTGCAATTTTCCGAATCATGTTGTCTCAAGTCAGGTCGAGTCTGGAGACATTTTCTTCCAAGTCCGAGTCGAGTCTCGAGTTTTTACCTCCCGAGTCCGAGTCGAGTTGCAAGTCATCTCATTAACGGCTCAAGTTGACTCAGGTCTGAGTCCCAGTGACTGGAGTCCAATTGTCTGGTACTGTGTGTAATTGGTAAGTTCAGTGCATCTCTGCAGCATGTCAGCGATTGGGCATTCTCTCTCTCCAAGTCGGAGCTCAAAATTGTTAACTAGTAAAAGATTTTGCTTGACTAGCAAGGTTTTCACTCGAAGTCTCGAAAAACGTTTCATGATCTGTTTGGGTTTGACTGTAGAGTGGATAACAGGATGGTTTTGGTACATTGTGCGGAAAGAAAAGAAGAATAAGCTATGTTTGTTGGTGTATTTGGACTGGTGTGGCATCAGTTCATTGGCAGGAGAATTGAGCTCAGGATAGTTGAGTATATGTTTTTGAAAGCTATGTGATATTTTAAACAATCACGTCATTATGGGTTTTTCTTCCAGACTGTAAACGCCGACTGTTTCGAGGATTTACTCACAGATAAGGAACAACAGAAACAGCACATTAGCATTTAAAAAGTTGTTTCATGTGCTGTGAACTTTCAGAAGTCTTCCCTCTACGTTCATTTCATAAGAGTGAATTTAATATTTCATGAAGTTTTACATAATCCTCACAGATCAGGCTGTTCTGTGATCCAGAGAACATGAGGCCGGCTTATCGGGGTGATGCAGAACAATGAAGGAGCGAGAAAGCTGCTCTTTGAAAACATCCAGACAACAGTGTGATTTACCGAGCAGACTGAGTCAGGGTTATTACTCCAGAACAAAGTGAGCAGGATGGTTTGTGTTAGCCCATTACAACCATTCAGTCCGACACAAACTGCCCACAGCTTCCATTAACCCCCCCATAGACCAAAGTGACACCAGAACCATGATAAATGTTCTCAACAATGAAGGAGACAGCTTCAGAGTATTACACAAGCCAATCGAGGGAAGACATAAGAGCAGGATGGAGGCGGATATTTTACTGATAATTATTCAAAATGGCCTCAGTTCCTTTGACTTAAAGTAACAGCAAGTCATCAAACGGCTAAATGATAAAATCATTGTACAGGTAAATATTCAGTCCGGCTCATATTAAAGAGTAAAAATGCCTTTCTTATGTTATGGGTCGTCCTTATTAAATGCAGGATGAACAACTGATCATTCAATTTGTATGGAAGGCATACGGTGCCATAATTTACTTCTTAATCCCATCTGTATGGAAGACTAAAATGCCACAAACTTCTTATCACATGGGTCAAAAAACATTTTTATGTTTGATTTAAGTCTTACACTGACTATTCAATTTGTATGGAAGGCATAAGGTGCCATAATCTACTTCTTAATCCCACCTGTATGGAAGGCTAAATGCCACAAACTTATCCTAATCACATGGGCCAAAAAATATTTTTATTAATTTTGTGATGCAACCACTAAGTTTCCCAGTTGTATAAAAGGGCCATGCCAAAATGTACAAGTATTTCAACACAATTTTATGGACAAAAAAAATAGAAAAGCATAATGGGAGTAAGATTTGGGTCTATATCTATGAGCAAAACCAGTGGGAAGCTATCTTGAGTCATTCAAATTATCTGTCTAAGATTTGCGTGTATTAAAACACGTGCAAACTTGATAGCGCGCTCAAATCTGATCTACTAGTAGGGTGCACTGAGGATGAACAACATAGCACGCGCAGTCAATTTACCGTGTTTCAAGGGCGTAGGTTTGATTTTGACATTGGTGAGGACATAAAAGCACACCAAGATGGCACTCCTGAAACTTGATGTGTTTTGCATTTATGACTGTTTTTAATGTCATGTAAAGCTAATCAAACAAACAAGCAAATTATCACATGCAGAAAAAACTACTCTAAATCTCTTCTGTCTGTTCCTTGACAAAAATATATTGATGCATCACACATGAACAGTGTGGAAGTTTGGGATCAATCAGATATTCATATGGATCTAGTCTGATAAATATAGAACCAAGACCCAAAAGGACTACCAATAAGTGTATTCCCCAACAATATTAATGTATAAAGTCATGTTATTCTGAGGTTTTATTGTGTTTTTCTCCACAAACTTTTATTGTTGGTCTTTTGCTGCCTTTCAATACAAAAATCATACATGGATAATAAATAAAATAACCTCTTTAAGTATCTCTTTGGCATTGAATATAAGTATTTTTTAGTTATAACATTATATACTATGCTTGTGTTTTATGTTAGGGACCATGTGGTAGAGGCATGACATTGATAGGGACGTGTCCCTGGCATCCCAACCCAATTCTACGCCCCTGCCGTGTTTGCCCTCATCAATATGCAGAAAACTTTAGAAAACGCAAAATACTTGAAGGAGGAGATGCAAATGTGATCATTTAGCACCCGCAATGTGATTTATCAAACCCGCCAGTGATTGCGCATGGTGTTCTGTGTCTGAATTTAGTGCATTTGAAAAGCAGGTGCAAAAAAGAGCACAGTGTTACGAACGGGAGGCTGTGATCATGGTGGCAAACGGGTCTGAATAACCGAATATTTTCCATCACTGACTGAACTTTTTGATGAAAAGCAGGAAGACTTGGAGGCTGTCTGTCATTATGAAGGACTGGAGACAGAGGGACAATCCAGTGTGCCATGAAGACGCACTCGTAAAGTAAACCCTCTCTGCTTTGCGCTCTACATCACAGAGGGGGTAATTTAATCTTTGTAAAATATATGTGAAAATACCTTCATAGACATAATCTACTCAGAGCTGACTACATCACACTCTCCACGCACTGACAGAGTTTAGAGGCTGTCAGTGCATGGAGAGTGTGATGCAGTCAGTGTGTAAAAGGCAACAGTTACCTGCTCAGTCTGTGTGTGTTACTTTGTGACTGCTCTTCACATGAGAGGTTATTGATGATGAAGCTGTGCAGCTTTATTAATGCTGCCATCTAGATTATGTTTCAAGCAAGCAGAAAAGGAAAATCAAAAAAAGACAGATAGAAATATGGCATGAGGGAAACGTAACGATCTTGTCCGTCAAAATGACATGCACCGAAAAAAAATACCACAAGTATGTTTGCCGCAAACTCCATGACTTCAGACTTTATTTTAATTAAATTTTAAACTCCTGCTATCATATGCACACACAGTGACAGTAGATCACCCACAACACACCCACTAAGAGCAAGTGCAATTTCTTTAGTTTGTACACGCAATTTAGCACTTGTTATTTTGGATCTTAGTAGATCAGGTCCTAAATGTGTAAGGTATAAATTATACCAATGAAAATTTTGAATTGATGCTGCATTACTCCACACAAACTCGAGAAAATGAAATGTAATGTTTTAGATTATTGTTGCACTGCCCAGAGACACAGACAGTTTGGTTAAGTGTCAGATATTTTCTTTGCATATTATTTAATATTAATTTTTAACTATGTCCAGCAGTGGGTCTACTTAGGGAAAAGTATAGAAGGAGTTATTTCAAAAGAACTTCAACATTTGTCAGATTTAGCTTTTCTTTCAGTAAAACAATAATACTTCTCAATTGGAAGGTGAGGAAGTAAAACTGTTCTAATATGAATTGCTACCTAAAAAATTATTTGGAGTTGATATTCATGGAACAATCTGGGAAGTGATCATGAAAATGTATTGAGTCTAATTATGTCACTCTTGAATAAGAAACACATATTTATAATAAACTGTTTAATTGTTAATTTCATATGCATTTCACATTTTTTTTATTTTTTTCTAATTTTATAAATCAGACTTATGAGGATAATCATTGTAATTACAGATTGTTTACGGATGGCTAAACTTGCCATAATTTCTCTCTCTCTCTTTTTTTTTTTTTTTTTTTGCTATTGTAACTTTTGCCTAATTTTGCAAACCCTGACTAACTGTGGATTCATGTTGTGTCTGGATTAATTGAATAAATGTAAACAATCTTTTTTTTTTTTTTAAATTACATTTTATATCCAGAAAATGTTTTTTTTCCTAGTCTTAGACAGTTTCACAGGTAGCATCTTTTATTTTTTATTTTTTCATCTTTTTAACTTTTTATCCTCTTTTGTTTTTATTTACTTTAATTTTACCTCATTTTTTCTTTCATCTTATGGTAGTATTAGTCCTTTTAATTTCTTTCTTCCTTTACTATCTTTGGTGTTATTAATCCTTTATTTATTTTGTTCTCTGTTTCTGTCATTTTTGGCTCTTATGTGCTTTTCCACTAATCTGTTTTAAATCTTATACTTTCTGTTATTGTATTCCTCACATTTCTCTTTTATTTTTATGTTTTTATCTTTATTTTGTCTGGAAAGTACTTTGTTACCCTATTTTGAGATGTGCTCTATGAGTAAAGTTTATTATTATTAT
Source organism: Scarus forsteni (assembly GCA_036419115.1). NCBI lineage: Eukaryota > Metazoa > Chordata > Actinopteri > Labriformes > Labridae > Scarus > Scarus forsteni. The sequence goes on along the minus strand of JAZDUH010000341.1, from coordinate 21,957,632 downwards.
TAATTAAAATATAAATTAAAAGATCGTATCCCTGCTTTGCTGCTTTTATTACTGATTGTAAGATCGACAATGAGACTGATAAAATGATTAATATTAAGAAATCTACATCCAGTTCAGGCTTAATGAAGTACTTGTTGATTCTTTTAAACTTTATTTCATTTTATCTGCACATGTCCTGTATCATGTCCTGTTTTCAATATTTTTAAGACTTGTGTTACTTGTTAAGAGGAAATTCTTGAACATAGAATTATTGTAAAACTACTTTGTAATATGTTCAGTAGAGATGTGAAAATTACAACATTTTCTTATCATGTAGGGTCTTATTAGTTTTGTTTCTGTGCTTGAATATAGCAAACCTTTATGACTTCTTGGAAAAACAGGGCAAAATCTTGACTATGAATAAGAATAATGAGAATTATGAGTTTAAATCAGAAACATCTGGACTTTCTTTGTGTCATATCTTCATTTCCGGAGCGTGCTGCTGCCTTTCCTCTCACCACGGATCATGTTTGATTTGGCTGTTGACACATAAACACACTGCGTGCCGCCTGCGTGTGGGTGAATGCTGTTCACAGATTATAGATTTTTCTCTCATAGCACTACACTGTTATCGGGGGATGTCATTCAGCTGCTGTGTGCGTGCGAGCGTTTGTGTGTTTGGTTGCACAAATCAGTCAATATTTTTCTTCCGCTGCAGTCACACAGTCAGTGTGTCACATGTCGTATCTCTTTCTGTTTCTCTGACGGGATGAAAATAGCATCAGTGCTGAGGAGTTGGTGCTGAGACACGAGAGTCTGCACAACAGCCTCACAACAGCTGCTCACCACTTCAGCTTAGACTGAACAGGAGGAAGATGCAAATTATGACAAGGGAAAAAAACAAAATTGCAGTGCTGTATAACTTGTAAATATCAGAAAATATCTGTTGATGAAACAAGTTAAATTTTACTCCTTGAGGGTCTTAAAATAAGGTATAAAAACTACTTAAGATCTTACTTCCAAGACATCGCACAAGTAAAATTTGTCTTGCCACATTGGCAAATATTTTTACTTTATAAAAGGAATTCGGTGTTTATTTCTACTGTCATACAACGCTGTTATTTTATATTCATACTGTCAATATTGTTAATGCTAATATTGTAAATTTCTTGGCCTTGTTCATCTTTTATTTTGTTTTCCTTCACAAGGAAGTTGATATAGCCTCAAGATTCCACATGTTGCAACCTGCTTACTTAATTTTTACAAGTGGAGCTTGAAGCAGAATTTCAGGAGCAGGATCACCCCTCAACCTCACCTCTTCCTGTGTTTCTATAAATTCTAACCTGATCATTTCCTCCCTTTGTTTTACTCAATTACATCAATTAGTTAATTGTTGAATCCAAGTGGACATTGTGGAAAGTGTTTGCAGAATCCATCTTTTTTTTCTCCAGGTAAGGAGTGAACTTGTGGCCCTATGTCTTGGACAAGCAGATAGACACCATTATTTTTGTCACAATCTCAGTCTGCAGCCTCAGCCTCTCCCACAGCCTGTCACTCCCAGCTGCACCTTAATCAGTCCTCACTCACCTCACCTGTGCCGCCGCTCACACCTGCAGCTCATCTCCCGTAATCAAGCCAGCTACTTAAGCCCCAGCTCCACACTCAACCAGCGTCAGACTGTTGTCGCACTCATGCTGAAAGGTCCAGACTTGTTTCCCGGATTGATCACCCGTTGCCGACCAGTTTCGGCCCCAGACTCTGCCTCATACGCCTGACCTCGGCTCGACTCCAAGGTATCGACTAGCTTCTGTCCTGTATTCATCCGCCTGTCTGAATCCCCGGCTTTCGATCCTGCTGAAGTCTCCTGTTGCGAATCCAGCCCGCCTACGCTAGACCCACGCCTGGTATCTGATCCTGCTTCCGCCTCCTGTTGCCAAATCCAGCCCGCTTCTACGCTAGACCCACGCCTGGTACCTGACCCTGCTTCCGCTCTTCAGTTGCCGAACCCAGTCTGCTCTACGTTGTGCCAATCGCCTGGTGTCTGACTTCCTGCCTGTCTTCGACAACGCGAGTTCGCCTGAATCCCTCCTCCAAGTGTTCCTGAGCGCCTCAGCTCGCTCTGTGCGTGAGTCAAGCCTGCTTCACCTCTTTCTATAAAGACTGTGTGAGCTTCTGTCACTGCATCGCCTGGGTGGCTCAGTCGGGTAAGGCGTCCGATCAGGACCGAGCTGTCGCGGGTTCTGACTCCCCGCCAAGCCACAGCCTGTTCTCTGTTTCAACGGTGTGGGTGTCAGTTTTGGACTCCTCTGAGGTGCTGCAATCAGAGGAGTGTTCACCTCTTAAGTTCGCTGGTGCGGGTTGAAGCCCCGCCAAGAATCAGCTACTCCCTGTAAAGACTGTTTGAGCTCCTTCGCCCTCAGCCTCTTCCCTGAAAAAGGCTGTGGGAACCGACAGCTGTTCAGCTCCGGGTTAGCTCAGTCAGGAGAGCGCCTGTCCACAGATTCCTGGTCGCGGGTTCGCAACCCGCACTGAACTGTTTCTGAACTTGGTTAATAAAGACTGTTCTAATCAAACTGCTTGCTTCTGGGTCCTACCTGCAATGTCAGTACAGTCTGACCAGAAGATGGACCCAGCGAGCAGTTCACCATCAGCAATGGACAGACTGGAAAGAGTTGAAGGGTTGCTGGCTCATCATGAGGGGCTAATTGCCACGCCATCTAGCCACCTTCAGAGTGCTGTGGATACTCTCACCCGACTGTCACTGATCTCGCCTCCAGGCTTCGAGAGTCACCACCAACTCCAACCCCTGCACCTGTTCCTCAGCCTGTTGTATCGCCTGCTTCGCCAGAACCACGAGTGGGCTCTCCTGAACGATATGATGGTGAACCTGAGACCTGTTCTGCCTTCATCACCAACTGCACCCTGCTCTTCGCTTACAGCCCCGACCTTCTCCTCTGAAGCTGCAAAGGTTGCCTACACCATCAATCACCTGACTGGGCGGCGAGACTCTGGGGAACCGCTGAGTGGGATCACAATCTCCTGCCTGTTCCAGTTTCCTCACATTCACCTCTGAACTTCGCAAAAGTGTTTGGACTGAATCCTGATAGGGCAGGAGTTGCAGCGGCCTTCTGAAGCTTCAACAAGGTCGACGGTCGGTGGCTGACTTCTCCATAGACTTCCGTGACTCAAGCCAGCCGCAGTGGGTGGAACTCTTCGGCCCAAATTGATGCCTTTGTTCATGGACTGGCAGATTACATTAAAGACGCTCTGGTTTCCCATGAACTCCCTTCGACCCTGGATGGCATCATCGACCTCGCCACCCGGATCGATCTCCGTGATCAGGGCCAGAAGAGGAGTTAGGAGCCCGCTCCGACTCACCTGTCCATCACCTGCCCACCACACAGGAGTGCACCCCAACAGGCTTGCCCCTTGGTGAGGGACCCCGAACCCATGCAGCTGGGCCGCATTCTCCTCACCCCAGCCGAGAGGAAGCGAAGTCTCCTCTCAACTCTGCCTTTACTGTGGAGGACAAGGACATTTTGTCAAAGACTGCCCGGTAAAAGAGAGAGCTCACTCAGAAGGGAGGAGGTACGAGTGAGCTCATCCTCCCAGACTCCTCAAGTCCTTCGCCCTTCCCTTCCTGCTCGCCTGCTCCTGCCTGACGGACCTCAGACCCTGGCTACCCTCATTGACTCTGGGTCCGATTCCTGCTTAATCAGCAAAAGGGTTGCTGAACAACTCGGATTAAGTCTGGTTCCCTCAATCACTCCATTCCTGCCAGAGCCTTGATGGCCACGAGATGGGGGTAATCAGTCACCAAACTTCCCCTGTCACCATGCTCATCTCAGGAAATCACAAAGAGACCATCCAGTTCCACGTGCTTGATCATCCTGAGGTGCCGCTGGTCCTCGGCTATCCCTGGCTTCGACGACACAACCCTGTCTTGGACTGGTCAACTGGCTCCATCCGTGGGTGGGGGTCCTCCTGTCATCTCACCTGCCTGAAGGATGCCTTGTCCCCACACCCATCTGTCTGTTCCAAGGTCCAGCCTGAACTCTCCAGTGTGCCCCCGAGTATCACGACTTCAGCGCTGTGTTTAGCAAGGTCAATGCCACTTCTCTGCCCCCCTCATCGTCTGTATGATTGTGCCATTGACCTCCTTCCGGCACTTCACCTCCAAAGGGAAGGCTGTTTTCCCTTTCGCTCCAGAAAGAAAGGCGATGGAGGAGTACATTGAGAACTCTCTGGCCGCTGGCATCATCCGCCTCCTCGCCCCCTGCTGGTGCAGGGTTCTTCTTCGCCGAGAAGAAAGACCACTCCCTGAGGCCCTGCATCGACTACAGAGGACTTAACGACATTACGGTTAAAACCGCTATCCCCTGCCTCTCATCTCCTCTGCATTCGAGTTGCTTCAGGAGCCACTGTATTCACCAAACTTGACCTCAGGAATGCCTACCATCTCGCCCGCAAGATCAGGGAGGGGGACGAGTGGAAGACGGCCTTCAACACCCCCATAGGACATTATGAGTACTTGGTGATGCCCTTTGGTTTAACCAATGCCCCTGCAGTGTTTCAGGCCTTGGTGAATGACGACTCAGGGACATGCTGAACAACACGCCTTCATCTACCTCGACGACATCCTCATCTTCTCAAGAACCTCAGTGACCATGTGCATCAGGTCCAGTCCGTGCTGCAGAGACTCCTTGAAAACTCACTTTTGTTAAAGCGGAGAAATGTGAATTCCACGCCCCTCAGTCTCCTTCCTGGGCTTCATCATTACACAAGGTCACATCCAAATGGATCCGGCTAAGGTCTCTGCTGTTACCTCCTGGCCTGTCCCTGAGTCGCGCAAGCAACTTCAAAGGTTCCTGGGCTTTGCGAACTTCTACGGCAGAGGTTCATCAGAAACTACAGCACTGTCGCTGCTCCCTCACTGCACTCACCAGCAGCAAGAACACTTACCTTTGGTCTCCTGATGCAGACACTGCGTGTCGCACCCTGAAGGAAAGATTCACCACTGCTCCCATCCTCCAAATGGCTGATCCTGATCTCCAGTTCCTGGTGGAGGTAGACGCCAGCGATGTGGGAGTCGGAGGTGTTCTGTCCCAACGATCCCGGCCAGACCACAAGCTCCATCCCTGCGCCTTCTTCTCTCGCCGATTGACCCCGCAGAGAGAAACTACGACATCGGGCAACCGTGAGCTCCTGGCTGTCAAGTTAGCCCTGGAGGAGTGGAGACACTGGCTGGAGGGGGCCAAGGATCCGCTTTCTGGTTTGGACCGATCATAAGAATTTGGAGTACATCAAAACGGCCAAGAGACTGAATGCCTGTCTGGCCAAGCCCGGTGGTCCCTGTTTTTCTCCAGGTTTAACTTCACCTTATCCTATAGACCTGGCTCCCCGCAACACCAAACCTGACGCCTCTCTCTCCAGTACCTCAGAGACGAGGACAACCCAGAGAAACCTGCCCCCATTCTGGCTTCCCCTGTGTCGCCGCTACTCCTCACCTGGGACATCGAGGAAAGAGTCAAGGCTGCCTCCCAGGATCAGGCTGGTCCTAGTTCTTGTCCTCCTCACTGTCTCTTCGCTCCTGACGCCTCTTCGGTCTGAAGTTCTGCAATGGGCCCACTCGAATCTGACCTGTCACCCTGGATCCTTCAAGACTCAGGAGGTTCTTCGGCAGAGGTTCTGGTGGCCCAATCTGGAGGAAGACACTGGACTTCAAAGCCTGCCAGGTTTGCTCCCAACACAAGCCCTCTCACCAGGCTCCTGCCGGTCTCCTCCAACCTCTGCCTATTCCACATCGCCTTGGTCCCATGTATCCTTGACTTCCACCGGACTACCTCCCTCCGATGGTCACACCACCATCCTCACCGTGGTTGACCGATTCAAGATGGCACACTTCATTCCCTGCAGAAGCTCCTGCCGCCAAAGAAACCGCACAACTGGTCCTCCATCACGCTTTTCGCCTCCATGGCCTTCCAGTGGACGTGGTGTCGGATCGTGGGCCTCAGTTCTCGCCAGTTTTTGGAAGGAGTTCTGCCACCTCCTGGGAGCCACCGCCAGCTTATCCTCTGGCTTCCATCCACAAACCAACGGACAATCGGAACGGATGAACCAAGAGATGGAGACGGCTCTTCGTGCACTGTGTCCCAGAACCCTTCTACATGGTCTCAGCAGCTCCTATGGGTGGAGTACGCCCACAACTCCCTGGTCTCCTCCTCAACTGGCTTGTCCCCATTCCAGTGTGCTACGGCTACCAGCCCCGTTGTTCCCTGCCTTGGACAATGAGGTCTCCTGCCCGCCTGCCCTTGCCTTCGCCTGCCGATGCAGAAGGACATGGGCCCGAGCCAGGCTGCACTCCAGAGGGCCGCCCATCGCTATTCCTCTTCTGCCAACCGCTGTTGACTCCTGTTTCCAACCTATCAGGTAGGTCAGAAAGTTTGGTTATCTACCAAAGACCTACCTGTTAGGGTTGAGAGCAGGAAGCTCACCTAAGTTTGTTGGTCCTTTCTCCATACAGAGAATCGTTAACCCGACGGCAGTGAGGCTGGCCCTTCCCAGATCCATGAGGGTCCATCCCACCTTCCACGCCTCCAAGATTAAACCGTCCATGTGAGTCCCCTGTCTCCAGTCGTGGGCCCCTCCTCCTCCTCCACGCATCATCGACGGAGGTCCGCATTCACCATCCGCTGCCTGCTCCGCTCTCGCCGGGCGCAGGAAGAGGCCTACAGTACCTCGTGGACTGGGAAGGATATGGTCCGGAGGAGAGATCATGGGTACCTTCCCGGACGCCCTTGACAAAGCCTTGGTCCGCAGTTTCACGTGGACCATCCGGAGCAGCCGCCCCTAAGAAGGCGGGTCGCCCAGCTCGGCAACCGCCGCCAGTCCTGTAGGCTCTCCCACCGCGGAGGCCTCTGAAGAGGAGGAGGAGGTTCCCCATCCACCTGACGTCCGTGAGGATTCCGCCGGAAGAGAGTACTAGGTACTCTTCCCACCCCCCCCCCACCCCTGTTGATGTTGTGGACGCCGAGCCGCCCCTTGAGGGGGGGTTCTGTCACATCTCAGTCTGCAGCCTCAGCCTCTCCACAGCCTGTCACTCCCAGCTGCACCTTAATCAGTCCTCACTCACCTCACCTGTGCCGCCGCCACACCTGCAGCTCATCTCCGTAATCAAGCCAGCTACTTAAGCCCCAGCTCCACACTCAACCAGCGCCAGACTGTTGTCGACTCATGCTGAAAGGTCCAGACTTGTTTCCCGGATTGATCACCCGTTGTCACCAGTTTCGTCCCCAGACTCTGCCTCATACGCCTGACCCTCGGCTCGACTCCAAGGTATCGACTAGCTTCTGTCCTGTATTCATCCGCCTGTCTGAATCCCGGCTTTCGATCCTGCTGAAGTCTCCTGTTGCCGAATCCAGCCCGCTCACGCTAGACCCACGCCTGGTATCTGATCCTGCTTCCGCCTCCTGTTGCCGAATCCAGCCCGCTCACGCTAGACCCACGCCTGGTACCTGACCCTGCTTCCGCTTCCAGTTGTCCGAACCCAGTCTGCTCTACGTTGTGCCAATCGCCTGGTGTCTGACTTCCTGCCTGTCTTCGACAACGCGAGTTCGCCTGAATCCTCCTCCAAGTGTTCCTGAGCGCCTCAGCCTGCCTGTGCGTGAGTCAAGCCTGCTTCACCTCTTTCTTTAAAGACTGTGTGAGCTTCTGTCACTGCATCGCCTGGGTGACTCAGTCGGTAAGGCGTCCGACTGTGGACCGAGCTGTCGCGGGTTCGACTCCCGCTCAAGCCACAGCCTGTTCTCTGTTTCAACGGTGTGGGTGTCAGTTTTGGACTCCTCTGAGGTGCTGCAATCAGAGGAGTGTTCACCTCTTAAGTTCGCTGGTGCGGGTTGAAGCCCCGCTCAAGAATCAGCTACTCCCCTGTAAAGACTGTTTGAGCTCTCCGTCCTCAGCCTCTTCCCTGAAAAGGCTGTGGGAACCGACAGCTGTTCAGCTCCGGGTTAGCTCAGTCAGGAGAGCGCCTGTCCACAGATCTCCTGGTCGCGGGTTCGCAACCCGCACTGAACTGTTTCTGAACTTGGTTAATAAAGACTGTTCTAATCAAACTGCTTGCTTCTGGGTCCTACCTGCAATCGTGTCAATTTTGACTTCGCCTGCAGAAACAAGTTAGCTTAGCTCAAACACTGGGAGTCATTGAGTAGTGTTAGCCTGCCTCTGCCTACAGTCATCAGACAGACTCCTCAGCAACTCAACCTCCAAGGTGTTTTTTGCTGGAGGTGTGACGTTCGCGAACGAGTCGAGTCTTTTGAACAGCTCTTTTAAGTGGAGTTTGAAGCATAATTTCAGGAGCAGGATCACACCTGAACCTTGCTCTTCCTGTTTTTCTATAAATTGTAACCTGATCATTTCCTCCCTTTGTTTCACTCACTTGACACACCCCTCCCTCCCACCCCTTTCTTTAAACTTTCTTTGTTCTTTTATGTATCAGCTATGTTGCCTATTATCCACTATTTGTAATTATAATTGTCGTAATTATTCAAAGTAATTGTACAAGTAAAATTTGTCTTGCTATATTGGCAAATTTTTTACTTATTACAAGCAATTAAGGATTTATTTATACTGTCATACAGCGCTGTTATTTTGTGTTCATTTTGTTAATATTGTTAATGCTAATATTGTAAATTTGTTAGTCTTTTATTTTTTTTCCATAACAAGGAAGTTGATACAGCTTCAAAATTCCACATGCTGCAACCTGCTTACTTAATTTTTTAATTAATTTTGTATGCTCTTACACTGCAAAAACTCACTTAGCAAGTGTATTTGTCTAATTTCAAGTCCAAAATATCCACAATACATATTTGAACTTCATACTTATTTGATGAGTCCAGATAGATATCTTAATACGGGGAATAAAAAGAAACAAACAAACAAACAAAAAAAAAAAACATTGAACGACTTGTTATTGTGAGAAGAAATCTGCCAATCAAACAAGCAAAATCTTACTCCTTGAGGGTCTTAAAATAAGATATTAGCTGGGTTTCCATTACAGTTTTTCACAAAATAAAAGAGATATTCCTAAAATTTCGACAAAGTATATTTGCGCTTTGAGCGTGTTTCCATTGAAGGTTGTTCTAGACAGGAGCGTCGTAACTCTTGTGAAATGTCATCCCGCGATGCAGGAAGATGGATGCCAAGGCTTGTCAACCCTTTCTCCTTCATTTCGGTTTCTATCTCCGTATAACACTCAGCATTCCTCTGGTGTTTGCTGTCTAGTGTGGCATTTGTGTTTTTCTAGAGAATAATGGCATGAAAAGTCTCCGTCTCCTCTGTCCAATTGTACTGCACCAGAAGTGATCATGTTACCAGGTACGTCACTTCCTGTGACATATAATTGTGGAAAAAGTGTTTCCATTGCGCTTTTGCAAGATATTTGAGTATCGAAATATCTGAAAAACCACCTCACGAAAGCGTAAAAAGTTTTTAGAGACATTTTAGTGCTTTTTCGAAATTCAGGTGATTCCATGACCAGTTTTTATTGCACCATTTACATTTTGCGCATATCCAAGGGTAATGGAAACGCATTTATAGAAACTTCTTGAGACAGTCCATCTTATTTCCAAGAAATAAAATTTGTCTTGCCACATTGGCAGATTATTTTTATGTATTTCAAGCAACTCAAGGTTAATTTTTATTTTTAAATACTGAATTAAGATGTGTAGCTGGACATGTCAGGCAATGTTGGCTTACAATAAGTCTTATGAGATTTTTAGAATAAAAATTGGATGAATGAACTTCCTAAGATTTGAGTTTTTGCAGTGTAATGTCTTCTGATTTGATTTGAGCTAAAACAAAGACTCAGGCCCCGTCCACACAAAGACAAAACGCTTAGCAGTTTCAAAAACGATCATCATAAAGACAAAGGGGTCTCAGAAAATGTGTGCGTCTACATGACACACATGAAAACGCTGTAAAACACAACAGACCTCTCGGGGCGCAGTAACGATATGACAGAAACGAGCGGAAACAGACGAAAAAACAGTGGGCATGCGCACTTGCTGCAAAAGTTGTAAACGGAGATTGTAAACAGAGACCACCGTAATGTGTCCTCAATAATTGTTTGTTCAACTCGGTGCTGATTGAGAAGGAGATTTTGCTGCAACAGGTGTAGTAGGGTCACTAGCTTCATCAGCACATACAGTCATGGAAAAAATTATTAGACCACCCTTGTTTTCTTCAATTTCTTGTTAATTTTAATGCCTGGCTCAACTAAAGGTACATTTGTTTGGACAATTATAATGATAACAACAAAAATAGCTCATGAGAGTTTAATTTAAGAACTAAGAACTATTCATTTTCCATGGTTTTCTTGATAATAACCAAAATTACTTAAATTCTTACATCAATAGCTATGGCATTGTACATAAAAACACTACTTTTAAGCATTCCATGTTTTCTTTTCTGTTTGCTTTAAACACATGATACACACAAGAGTTAATACTTGATTGCATAACCATTGTTTTTGATGACTGCAGCCATGCGTCTTGGCATGCTCTCCACCAGCTTCTGACATTGTTCTGCTGTCACAGCAGCCCATTCCTGTTGGACAAATTCAAACAAATTTTCTTTGTTTTTGGGCTTGTGGTTCTCCATTTTGAGTTTGATGATTTTCCACAGGTTTTCAATTGGATTAAGATCTGGTGATTGAGCAGGCCAAGGCATGGTGCTAATGTTGTGGTTCTCCATCCAGGCTTTAACTGACCTTGCCGTGTGGCAAGGGGCATTGTCTTGTTGGAAAATCCAGTCATTGAGGCAGGAAAGAGTTTTCCAGCTGATGGAAGAAGACTGTTTTCAAGGGTAGTCCTGTACATGACCTGGTTCATTCGGCCTTCACACAATTGCATTTGCCCTGTTCCACTCAGACTGAAACAACCCCAGATCATGACTGATCCACCCCCATGTTTTACTGTAGGGGCAAGACAGTCTGGGTTGTAAGCTTCTCCAGGCTTCCTCCTAACCAGTAAGTTGGCTGGAGTGGGCATCAATTCAAAATTGGATTCATCACTGAAGAGAACCTTAGCCCAATCATCAACAGTCCAATCCTTGTGGTCTCGAGCAAAGAGTAACCGGGCCTTCCTCTGCCTTTCATTGATGAAGGGCTTCTTGCGTGCTCTGTGTGACTTCAAACCAGCTTCAACAAGTCGGTTTGAACTGTCCTTGCTGAACAAGTCACATTTCTCGACAGTGCCCACTCATTTTAAGGTCCCTGGAGGTCTGGCGATTCCTGACACAGGAGCGGATGAGTGCACAGTCATCTCGTGGGGTAGAAAGAGCGTTTCCTGCCACGGCCAGGTAGCAATTTGGTAGTGCCATGTTCAGCTTGTTTTTTTTTGTTGTAATGAACGGCTGTCTTGGAGATCTTCAGTTTTTTCGCTACCTGTCTCTCACTCATGCCAATTTCCAGCAGTGCCAAGATGGCTGCCTTTGTGGCTTCACATAATTCTTTTGTTTTAGGCATTATGTGAGAGCTGACAACTTCTGAGTTGTGCTACGGCTTGAATGTAAGCAGGAAACCACTCTAGGCCTTTGCATGTGCAGTGCTGCTTGTGACATGAAATGGCCTCTTATATACCCTGGGAATCAATTAAGCTTAAGAATGTCAAATAGGACATAAAGTATTATGTGACCAGCTGCATTTTTTGTTGTGTTCATTGTATTATACGTTTAGTGGTACCGGATATTAGAATGAACAAGAAATTGAAGAAAACAAGGGTGGTCTAATAATTTTTTCCATGACTGTATGCTACGCCGTACTCCGCCATTGTTGTTGTCGGTGCCGCTTGTGGTGCATGCGTGTCAATGAAGAAATGAAACTATGACATCAGCGTATCTGAAACTTGCGGAGAGCCAGTAATCATGGAGCTGCGTATACGGCATTTCAAAATCTTTCCCCTATGGAACCTGGTTTCAAAAATGAGCATTTACAGACCCCCAAAACGCTGTCTTTGTATGGATGATACGCAGATTCGGCAAAAAACGTATGCGTTTAGACCTCGGTTTGTCTTCGTGTGGATGGGGCCTTAAATTACTCAGTGAGTAAAAGAATCTGACTATGGGAAAGTTTGGTAAACAGATCAGAAAATCAGAATGAAAAAAGTCTGCATGTAAACCTGGCTATTAATATACAGTATGAACAATATTGTCCCATAACGAATCCTTGGTATGCAGTTAGTTCAGGGATAAATCAATGTAAAACTCACTGAATTTGATTTTTATACAGTCCTGTCAGTCTTGTGCTCACTCTTACAGCCTTCAAGCTGGATCATGCTTGTGTTGTATTTATTAATCAGTGAGCATTACATCTCCTGGTGAAGCACAGCAGTGAGTGAGAGCGGCCGTATCGACTGCTGCTTCGGTTTTAATGGGGAAACTCTCAGAGATTCATGTCGCGTGCACCCTTGCAGCGATGCTGACACAGTCCCCAATAGTCTCAACTGAGCTTAACATTTCCCCACGAAAAAAAAAAAAAAAAACACATCCAGCACTGTACCGCGCTGCTGTGTAGGCTGTGTGTAGTCAGGAGAATAAAAGCTTTCATAAGTGAAATGCAAAGGCTCAGTGTAATAAAACGAACCTCGGCAAAGACATTAATCTGGAGATCGAGGAGGAAAAAAAGCAACCAGCCCAGTTTTTGTTACTCTCCACCTCTGCAGAAGACGGATCTGAGCGTGTGTGTTCAGTGTCAGGGTGTGTGCTGCCTCTCTTGTCTTTCATCATTAATTTTCTTTTGTCTGGTTTGGAGTGTGTCCACAGAGAATAGAGCAGAATGGAGTGGAAGAGAATAAATCTGAAAAGAGTTGGTGGGTGTAGCTTTTATTCAGCAAGACCTGTGATACTCAACCCCCAGAAGAAAGAGCTGCATGAGGCTCTTTGTGACTGGTTGTGGATCTTTTGGGTCCTTCTTGGAGGAAAAAAACATCATAAAATGAAAAAAATTATCTGCAAAAATGATTTACTGCAACATATGATAATCCAAAACACCCTCATCCAGCTGCTTCGACTAAGCAGTCACCGTTCATGCCACATCTTGGTTTTTGTTCACTGATTTTATAAAGCTCGTTACACTGCTGTCAAGGTTGATTTGTCACATGGCAACATGCTATTTTTCAAGTTTAATTAAGGTTTAGATTAAATCTCCAGTCCATAAAAGGTGAGCACAGCCTTCAACCTCATCAGCATCATGAATCACAATTAACTTAAAGGAACAAGCCAACATTTTTGCTGGCTTCATGTCTTGCTTCACTCCATAGTCCATGACAAGCAGATAGACACTGTTATTTTGACTCTGCCCGCAGTAACAAGTTATCTTAGCGTAAACACTGGAAGTCAGTGGGTAGTGTTAGCCTGCCTTTGCCCACAGTCATCAAACAGACTCCTCAGCAACTCAACTTCCATGGTGGTTTTTGCTGGAGGTGTGATGTTCATGAACGAGTCGAGTCTTTTGAACAGCTCTTTTAAGTTGAGCTTGAAGCAGAATTTCAGGAGCAGGTTCACACCTCAACCTTGGTCTTCCTGTGTTTCTATAAATTGTAACCTGATTACTTTCTCCCTTTGTTTTACTCAACTGACACACCCCTCCCTCTGACCCCTTTCTTTAAACTTTCTTCCTCCCTTTACGCATCAGCTATGGTACTTATTATCCACTATACTTAACTATTAATTGTCAAATTTGTCCTGTTGATGGTATGGTCATGAAATGAGATTTTTTTTTTGTGTGTGTATTTTTTTGGGCATTTTTGTGCCTTTATTGATAGGAGAGAGACAGTGTATAGGCTTGTGAAAGGGGGTGAGAGAGTAGGGGAAGACACTCTGCAAACTGGTCACAGGCAGGATTTGAACCTGGACCGGCAGAAGCATGTACATGGCCTGGTTGCTAACCACTCCGCCAAACCAGCACCCCATGAAATGAGAAATAAGAACTGTTTTGCAGTTGTGAGTGAGCTGTTTGATTCTTATATTTGCATTTAATAATGCATAATAATATTAAATTTACATTTAATAATGGTTCACTCACATTCACTTAAAAGAGTTCAACAGAGGACTCATTTGCAAGTTTCTCATCTCTAGCGAAAACCACCATGGGAGTAGGTCAACAAAACAAAGCTTCTGTTTAGGAGTAGAACAAGATAATGTTACATGAATGGGAAAAAACGAGTCACAACAAGCACACATGACACACATTTAGTTTATCTGATAACTGTAGGCAGAAGCAGGCTAACACTACCCATTGATTCCCAGTGTTTGAGCTAAGCTAACTAGGAATGAGTGAGCTCTGGTCGACTTTTCCTTCTTACCTGATGCACAGTCCAAAGAATGGTGTTGATCTGTTTTCCATGGACTTGGAAGTAAGGCAAGACACGAAAACAACAAAAATGTTTGTAATGTTCCTTTAAATGAAGGACCTTTGATTGTCTCCTGTACTTGGATTTAAAACTAGAAAATAAAAAATAAATCTAGAGCCACTCCCTGATGCTTGTATGCTTCCAGATAGTTGAAAACTGTGATTCGTTAAATTTGGTAGTATTTGATGGTTTAGGGACGAAATTTGTATCAGTGGTGACCATGACCTATTTTGACCTATAAACATCAAAATATTGTGAGATCATCTTCAAATCAGAGTAGACATTTTCACAATGTTTGAAGAAAATCCCTCAGAGCATTCTCAAGAGTTTACGCTAACAATCCTGAAATTGATATGTGACTCAATGACCTTGAGCATTCTCCTTTGACCTTGAAAATGACTGTTGTGCACTGGGAATTAGTTGAGTTTCAAATAAGGTAGCATCTAAGGGAATGCCACTGGAGCGGGGATTTCCCCCTTCGGAGTGGTTTAGAAAACTTACAAACAAGAAATGAACATGAGGCCCTATGACCTTGAACTTTGTCCAGTGACCTACAAGATCAATTAGTTAATTGTTGAGTCCGAGTGGACATTGTGGAAAGTGTTTGCAGAATCCATCTTTTTTTTTTTCTCCAGGTAAGGAGTGAACTTGTGGCCCCATGTCTTGGACAAGCAGATAGACACCATTATTTTGACTTCGCCTGCAGTAACAAGTTAGCTTAGCTCAAATACTGGGAGTCATTGGGTAGTGTTAGCCTGCCTCTGCCTACAGTCATCAGACAGACTCCTCAGCAACTCAACCTCCAAGGTGGTTTTTGCTGGAGGTGTGACGTTCATGAACGAGTCGAGTCTTTTGAACAGCTCTTTTAAGTGGAGTTTGAAGCATAATTTCAGGAGCAGGATCACACCTCAACCTTGGTCTTCCTGTGTTTCTGTAAATTCTAACCTGATCATTTCCTCCCTTTGTTTTACTCAACTGACACACCCCTCCCTCCCTCCCTCCCCTTTCTTTAAACTTTCTTCTGTCCTTCACATTTCTTCATTATTGAGTCAGAGTGGACATTTGTGGAAAGTGTTTACAGAATCCGTCATTTTTTTTCTCCAGGTAAGGAGTGAACTTGTGGCCCCATGACCTTGAATTTTGACCTTTGACTTTCAAAATTCATTCACTACATCACTAAGTGGACATTTGTGCAAAGTATGAAGAAATACCTGCAGGCCTTCCAGAGACTCACAAGTGAAGGATGAACATGAGGCCAAACAATCTTATAATCTGACATATGAGCTTCAAACTGTCAAGATGGTCATTATTGTGAATTTCTAAAAACTTATATGTGACCATTCTTGAGATATTTCCCTCATAAGGAAAGGATGAACATGGGGCCCAGTGACCTTGACTTATGACCTAATATTGCTAATCAGTTTTTATATTGAAGCAGATTTGACATTTCTGTGAAGTTTTAAGGATCCATCAACTTTCTTGAGATTCTTTGTTTCCAGGAAAGGGATGAATATGTGGCCCCATGACCTTGAATGTTGACTTTTTAAAAAAGCTGAAGGCATCCTTAAATCAAAGTGAAAATTGGTCCAAATTCAAAAGAAAGTCAGTACTTAGATTTAAGAGAAGGGAAGAACATGAGGCCCAATGACCTTGAACTTTGTGAAGTGGCCTCCAAAAGATAATCAGTTCATTGTTGCATCAGAGTGTACATTTGCGGAAAAATGTTTACAAAATACAGCAGATTTTGACGTATATTGGCCCTCTGACCTTGACCATTAACCACCAAATTGCATTTATGAGAAGGATTTTAACATGTGAACACTGGCCTTATAACCTCCAAAATCCCCACTATAAAGGGATGAATATGAGACCCTGTGACCTGCATAGCTTGACTATTTTTGAGTATTTGGTTGTTTTGAAGAGCTGAAGTGGTTTAAGATAAGATACAATTTTCTGTTCTACTCTCAGTCCCCTCTGCTCACCTTGTCATCCTGGGGGGGGGGGGGGGGGGGGGGCATTCAACCAAGTTATGGAACTCTCTTCCCCCTGAGCTCCACAACACGGAGTCCTTACCTCTCTTTAAAACAAGACTCAAAACTCATCTGTTCAAGGTCTCCTATTTCCACTGGTCTCTGTTGTACTGTGTTGCTTGTTTTATATCTGTTTTAATGATATTTTTATGCCTGTTTTAATTAACTTTTTTATTTGTACTTTTGTAAGGCGACCTTGAGTGTCATGAAAGGCGCCCTTAAATAAAAAGTATTGTTATTATTATTATTATTGTTAATATTATTATTATTATTATTATTATTATTATGATAAAAGATAGGATAGAACTTAATTTATCCCTTGGGAGAAAATAATTTCATAAAATAATTAAATTAATTAATTACATTAAAATCAAATTCATTTAATAACAAATAATTGCAAATACTTTTCATTAACTTAAGTAATTACATTTAAAATAACTTAATTTTGAGTTTAATACATTTAGGCAGGAAAATACTCCCGTCTCCCTTCTTCTCCCGCTTATCCGTGGTCGGGTCGCGAGGGCAGCAGCCTAAGCAGGGAAGCCCAGACTTCCCTTTCCTCGGCCACCTCGTCCAGCTCTTCCCGTGGGATCCCGAGGCGTTCCCAGGCCAGCTGGGAGACATAGTCTCTCCAGCGTGTCCTGGGTCTTCGGCAGGAAAATACATTAAACGTAATGATTTTTCCAGTTTTTGTGCACTTACATTTTTGCCTCGAGGGTGCAAAAAGTTTCAGTAATTTCTGAAAGACGTGGAAGAAGCTCAGACATTAGATTTAAAAATGTATATATTTAATACAAACATATTCCTGTTAGAATAAAACAAATGGCAATAAAATAAGTAATAGGGTGGAAAAAGTGTCAGTAATTTGTATTAGACTTGTAAGATTAACTGACATTAAATAAAAAAATATGTATTATATCAAAATATACCTTTTAAATTGACAGCAATGTCCAAAAAAGGCAATAAAAAAATAAAAAAGGGGCAAAAAGTGTCAGTAATTTGTATTAGACTTGTGCAAGTAACTGAAATTAAATTTAAAATTCATATATATCTAATACAAAAATGTATATTTTAAATGACAACAATGTCCAAAAATTGCAATTGAATAATTAATAGGATGCAAAAAGTGTCAGTAGTTTGCATTAGACTTGTAAGAGTAACTAACATCTGATTTAAAAAAAAATCTATATTTATGTATGTGTATTTAATTTAAAAAATAATCCTGTAAAAATGACAAATATGTCCAAAATGGCAATAAAGTAAATTTAATTTCGTATTCATGCTTTAAAAAAGCCCCTTCCCATCATTCTTAAAATGTCTTCTTCCTTTAAGTTAAGCAGATTCTCAGACACAGTGGGGGGGCCTTAAATAGGTCTTTGCTCTGGGCTACAGAAAGAGCAAAGCTACCCCTGTCTATGAGGGAATCTGGCTGAAGTGTAGTAGAATAAATCTGAATAGAGTTTGTGGGTGCAGCTCTAATTCAGCTTCACTCTTTATTCCACCCCCCACCCCCCACCCCTCTCCCTCTCTCTCTCTCTCTCTCTCTCTCTCTCTCTCTCTCTCTCTCTCTCTCTCTCAGCGCGTGCCTCTCAGAGCAGCAGCTCGTGCTCAAACGCAGACGCACACCTCGCGCTCCCTCACTCAGTGCTCAACGGGCGGCACGAGACTCTTCTCCTGCTCCACCACCTTCACCATCACCATCCTCCTCCTCCTCCTGCTCTGCGGTGGATGCTGGAGCTTCTTCCCCGGACACCGTCTCCATCACCGCCGGCATCAGCACCGCCCTCCCCGGCAGAGGGGCAGCTCTCCGCGGGCTGAAAAGTTGCGCACGGAGGTGGCTCGTGCCGGCCGTTAACCCGGGATAATCCGGCTCATCTTTGGGCTCCACGGCTCGGATGTGATGTTTGTTTACCGGATCAGTTTGTTTGTGCTTTTTAACGGATCCCCGGTGTCATGATGCGTTCAGGGACGTTTTAAAACGAGCCCCAGATGTTTGTTGTAATCCGGATCCCCGGCGGCCAAAACGGATCAATAACGGATGTTTTTAAGCGTTGACAGCCAACTTATGAGGGATTTCTCCCGGTTTTGAACTGACATTTGTGCTGCCCTAACGGATTTACTCGGTTGAAACTAACATTTGAAGTGTTTTGCCGGATTTATCCCGGGTTTTGCACCGGCGTTTGTGCGGCTGCTGCGGGATTTCAGGTGTTATGGGCAAATTTGTGACATTTAAATATGAGCCCCAGGATGTTTGCTGAGACGGTTTCCTGCCGGTAAAACGCATCAGTAACGGATTTTGCACCGTTTTAGCCAAGTTGAAGGGGATTTATCTCGGTTTGCACGGGAATAAACGGATTTCTGCGCACGGGAGTCCCGGTTGGACTTGACGGCTGTTGACCGATCATAACCCCACAGACCCCCTCCCCTGGTGCTCTAAAGGTAGCCTACAAAGCAGGTGCCCACACCTGAACACCGGGGAATACCGGTTTCACGGGAAAAGCTGTCCCTCTGTTGAAGGCTGTCCCCACAGCGGCACCAGAGGGACCGACCTCCCGCAGAAGTGCACCCGCGATTCGAGCCTCCCAGCGGGGCATGAGAGTGGGGAAGTTCCCGCTGCTCTGGAGGACTTTTCCTGGATCTTTCTTGGTGAAATTGAACATTCCCACGGACTCTACCTCCTCTGAGGTTTACCCCAAATTGATTTAATCACGGAGCCGGATTCATTACTGGATTTTAACGGATTAAACCGCCTTTTCCCTAGGGCTGCTCGATTATGGCACAATTCATAATCAGGGTAATTTTCATGTAGATAGAGATCAGGCTAATAAAACATGATTACACTGATTTTACAGCATGCAACAGATGCAATCACTGACCTCAAATTCTCTCTCATTCTGAAGAACTTAAAGCTGATATGCAAAAATATATGTTAAAGAAAATACTTGCAGTGTGTCTAATCTAATCTAAATCATCATTTAACATAATTGTGGGAGGCAGTAATTGAAATTTCCATTAATTTCCCACCTCTACTTCCCCTATCTTGGCTCGCCCCCCTCGGCTTAGAATCAATACATCCTGGGGTATCAATCATTTTGAATTCATGTTTCATCCATCAGCATCGAGAGCTTTTTAAGCCGGGATCGTTTAGACCCCAGTGCAGTACCCGAGTGAATTATCTCCTCCTCGGTGAAATAAACCCACATGCTGGCTGTAAATTATCCACTTAACCCCCCCAAGAGAGGGAGAGGGGGAGAGACATAGAGGGGCACTGCAGTGAGAGAGTTATAACCTTTATTAAAACACCACCTTTTGGGAGAGAAGTCAGCTAATGAGCACTAAACCGACTATAAATCTCATAGTAAAGTGAAATATGGACATTAAAATACCTACCTCTGTATTCTAAGCTCATGAAAAGATGACATATGATGCAAAAAATCGCTTTGGGAGCCTGATGCTGACATAAATGTATGGGTAAAAGTCAATATTTGGTTGGTAATTAGCGATCTTTAGCGACAATAAAGTTAATTTCCTAATGCAATAATGGATGATTATTTGTTAAACTGAGTCCTACCCTAACCTCGCACGGTCTCCTCTCTTCCTGTATCATTATAATAACCCTTAATAGTGCGATTGGGGCTTATTTAGGCCTCACTGCAGCTTTGGAGAAGCTTTAACTCCAAATTAACTTTACAACAACCAGGGGACAGTACGTGCTGCCTTAAATCTGCTCCGCCGCTGTGAGCTTTTGTTTGGGATCTTGGATGCTTGTCAAACAAGAGGCCGATCCCGTCTCTAAAAATGAGGATTTCCATCATGTAAAAATTGATTTTAATGCTGAATCTGAGCTAATCCTGCTAAATTGTGACAGCAGATTTATTCCCAGGGTCTTAGAAAGGCTTTGCTCTCTCTCTTTAAGAGTTTAGCTTCCCCAGCTGTGAAAAGTCTATGGATGGTACGCTCACTCTTTAGCCACATCCTCAACAGCATACCTCCTCCTCTTCCTCCCCCTTCCTCCGCCAGAACTTGAAACTGAGCCATGCAGTATTGATTTTTTTCTCTCCTCTCTCGCTCACCGCAAAAACCAAAACGCACAGAACATCTCATCCTCTCTGGTTTGTCAGTTTTGTTGCCTGAAATGTAAGACGTGCCACGGCGATCGTTTTCCTCTCAGAGCTGAAGGACGTCGAGAGCGGGGAGGCTAAAGGTGAAGTTCCCTGAAATAAAACTGTGGGAGTTTGAGCAGCGACGGCTTTGAGGGGAATCTTTGGCACAATCCAAACGTTTGAAGGAGTCGGGATCATACGGGGCATAAATGAGTGTTTCTGCGGATCGGATTGAGTTTCTGACCCTGAACTTGGTTTCTTTGAGAGCAGATTGATTCCTTCAGCTCGATGGGACTTAACGACAGCAGCCCCGGGGCCATGAGAAATGGTCGCGGCCTCTCGGACCAGTGGGCAGAATCCGTGGTGGTCCGACCACGCACGACGGAGCGCCACATCACCGTGCACAAGCGGCTGGTGCTGGGATTCGCTCTGTCCATCTTGACCCTCATTATCGTCACGGCGGTGGCCGTGGTACTCAGCGTCCGCTTCGAGGAGTGCGGCGCTAGAGATGGCGAGGGGTCAAGCGGGGAGGGAGGTTCGAGAGGAAGTGGAGGGTCGGCCAAATTGAACGGGAGCAGAGGCGAGCGGTCGGGGGAGAGGGGTGACGAGGAGGGGGCTCAGCCGTGGAAGAACTCCAGGCTGCCCGGCTCGATAAGGCCGCGGCACTACGACCTGAAACTCGCCGTCTACATGGACAACTTCACCTTCTCCGGGGAGGTCAGCATCGAGCTGGAGTGTGTCAATGCCACCCGCTTCATCGTGCTGCACACTGACCGCCTCGAGGTATGGAACCTGTATGGGCACAAACTTAAAACTAGGCATGCATGATATTATCGGTTTGATATTGGCCGACATTGAAATTTTTGCAGATATTTACTACCAATATATCAGCTCACTAGAATATTGTCAAATTACGCAAATGTACAGTAGTGATACATTGAAAGTCGAGGGTTTTTTTGTTTTACGTCTGTTCCTCTCAAAAATATACTATAAAGGCCCATCTATACTCTCTTCACGGAAATGTATTCATCATTTTCAAACAAAGTTACTGTCACTGCTCACATCCTTCCATACGTGCTTTCCGTTGATATTGCTGTTAATCAATACATCCACCTTTAGGGGCTCGAACAAATCAGCCTCACACAGACCTCCACTTCTCCTTCACTACCGACCAACTAATTTTTAATTGCTCTCCAATCTCCTTCCACCTGTTTTTTGCATTTGTTTTTCCTGGTGTCCAGGCGATGTAACATCATACAGATGTCTGTAATTTCTAACTAACTTGCAAAGTTTCTCTTCAAAAAGTTCCACTTTTGTTATCTTTTCTCATGTCTTACTAGAGATACGTATTGGGTAGTAACAACAACACTGTCCACACATTCTCTCTTGGTGCGCAAGAGGTCCTGGGTCAGAATCCCGGACGAACCCCCACTTATGTTATGTCCACGGCTGGAATGGTTTAACAGTGATGTTTATTTAAAAATAAAGTAATATTAGTACATAAAACAACATTATTTCAAAAAGACAAGATAAAACTACCAAAAAATATAGGAACTTAGACTATTCCAGAAAAATTTAAATCTCTTCGTTCCGAGCCAGATGAGGTCGAGCGACAGTTCACTACAGACACAGTCATGTTGCTGCCAGTCATTCAAAGGAGGTGCCATTTACTCACAGCTTCTGATTGGACAACACTGTGCACTCCTGATGGTCCAGTTCCCCACCTCCACCTGGCATCCTAAGGGAAGAGAAAAAAAATACCTCCATGCAGGTGCACACACACAGCAAACTACAAGGCAGCAGCCATAATGACTGGTACTGCTTCGTTTGGCCCGTATCAGTAAGGCTAATGCAAACGTGCAGAAATAAGGACGAAATGAACGCAGAGCATGGACTGAAGGCTCCGTCTGTATCTGGATTCGTCTTTTACGTTGGGCATAAATGGGCCTTCAAACTGAAAAAAAAAACAGGTTCATTTTTATGAAGTACAGAACTCATGCTCTTGACCAGAAATATTGGTATCAGCGACAAGATATCAGCAAAAGTCCAATGTCATGCATCCCTATTTAATTATTGTGAATCATTTTTAGAAAAGATGTCCTTGTGTTGGACAGTTCAGTATTCATTACAATCTAATCCAAGCATAATGTGGCCATCTTTGGGGTGGCGCAGTGGAGTCGTGCGCTTGGTCAGTGATCGGGAGGTTGCAGGTTCAGGCCCAGCTCCAGGCGTCACATGGCGATGTGTCCTTGAGCAAGACACCCCAAGTTGCTCCCACTGCTGCGTCAGTGGCGTGTAAATGGGCATGAAAGTGTGTGAATGTGTTAGAGATACTGATGGATAACTAACACAGAAACTCAAAAAAAACATCAGTGAGCGAATGGGTGTCAATTGGTAGCTGTGACTTGCGGTGTGAAGCAGCTTTGAGTGGTCAAAGACTAGAAAAGCACTATATAAGCTCAAGTCCATTTATCTTTGATTATTGGAAGCAGCCGAGACTTCTGATCACGCCAGTTAGACTCATCGACTTTGTTTTACGGTGACCAAGGGCTGCTTTATTTTGGTTAAAGTGATGATCATGGTATCCTAATTAACCCTTTCTTGCATTGCTCCACAATTCAAAGTCTGTTCTCTTGCACATGCACGGGTGTATTGTTATAGTTTCATATCAATCAACAAAGTAGTCACCTGTGTGTCATCGTATACACCGCCACCTATTGGCCAGTCATGGTAAGTGCATTTCTTTTTAAGGCAAACCAAGATGGCTGACCAGAAGTTGGACATCCCAGGAATGTCTTTTAAATCCTTTTACAACCCTGAAGTTAGAAAATGCTGACATTAAGTAACATCTAAGGATTTATATAATTATAATTCCAAGTATTTATTTTTTAATTTGTAGTTGATCATTTGTCCACCAAGTTGGACACCATGCATCACTGACAAATTTATTAAATACACGTTTCTTTGGTTCAAAAGTCAATTGCTTTGTTTCCATTTGAGTTGACTTGATGGTAACTTCATGAAATTTAGGTCCATAAAATTAATTAAATAAATTAGTTGTTTTTTCATGCCTAATGATGAATAAGAACAAACAGGACAAAATCTTGACTGAGGTTCTCGTAATCCATACATGAAAACGTTAAGGTGGATGTCTCCGTCACTGAACAGCACTACATTGTAGGGCAGATTAAAGATCATATACTTGGTCATCAGTCTGTTCAGATTTTCAGTTTCTGTTCCACCCAATAGGGATGGGAATCCATATTCCAGTTGAGAATCGTTAACAGCTCCATCAAGGAATTGATGTCATGAATCTTTTTGCTAATCAACTCCCTTATCAATTCCTTCCACTGACAGGGTTCAGAAGCATCAGAATTGTGGTTTAATTTTTTACAAAAGGCGCTTGAACTCCTCCACTTGTGGCAGGATCTCATAGGCGGAGATCGATAGGCAGATCGGTGCAGCGTCAGCAGTGATGCGGGCTCTGCACTGGTCTGTCGTGGTAAAAAGGGAGCTGAGCCGAAAGGTGAAGCTCTCGATTTACCGGTCGATCTTCACCCCTATCCTCATATACGGTCACAAGCTGTGGGTCGTGACCGAGAAAATGAGATCGCGAGTACAAGCAGCCGAAATGAGTTTCCTTCGCAGGGTGTCTGGGCTCTCCCTTAGAGATAGGGTGAGGGAGGGGCCTGAAGTAGAGCCGCTGCTTCTCTGCGTTGAGAGGAGCCAGTTGAGGTGGCTCGGGCATCTGGTCCGGATGCCTCCTGGACGCCTCCATGGTGAGGTATTACCGGCACGTCCCACCAGTAGGCGACCTCGGGGAAGACCCAGGACACGCTGGAGAGACTTTGTCTCCCAGCTGGCCTGGGAACGCCTCGGGATCCCCCGGGAAGAGCTGGACGAGGTGGCCGGGGAGAGGGAGGTCTGAGCTTCCCTGCTTAGGCTGCTGCCCTCGGGACCCAACCACGGATAAGCGGGAGAAGACGCTACGGTACGGTCCAAAAGGCGCTTAATGCACTACCTTAAACGAGTGGAAACACCAGCAGCTTGCAGAAGCAGTTATCTATGCTGTGCCGTGTGTTTGACATTGTTGACACTGAAAATCTACAGGCCAACATTTGCTCACACGGAAAATCTGCAGGAATCAATAAGGGAATCGTTAAAGAATTGGATCGATTAGCAGGATTGTTGATAGCATTCGTATAGATAAAATTGTATTAATCCCCATCCCTACAGCCAACAAACAATAATGTAAATAATCAAGATAAATGTTTGGAGGTGCCATATAACAGACCTTCATTGTGTTACTTTGTGAATTCACTGTAAAAGGTCTTAACTGATTTATTGGCGTACGTCAGCTGTCCCCTTTTGGAGCCATCCCAGCTGTTAGGTTACACACTGAACCCGTCACCAAGCATTCACATGGCTGATATGTAGAGACAGTCAGCTACTCAGACACACACACTCTCACACCTAAGGGCAACTTAGGGTGCACCCACTCGATCCCTCCTGTGACATGCTAAAGCCTGATTTGCTTCCTTCGCCCTCGGCTGCTCCTCACCTGTAGACCTTTTAATTTAGTTTTTGTCTTTCGCCTGAAAGATCTTTTTGTTTATTTGCATATCAACACCACAAACCAAAACAGATACAGTGAGAATGCAGATACTGGTGCATTGAGTCTTATGAAATACTTTCTGAAGTGCTGAAGTTAAAGTGCAGTTCTTAAACGATAGGAGAATGTTACATAATTCATCAAAACATAATTACAGTCCAGTCACTCCAGCAACATGCTATTAATACAAGCCAATGCTAATCACTGAGACCATCAAAAAGGGATGATTTTGCTCAGGCAAAAGCAGAATCAGTCTTTTAAAAACTGTTTGTATTTGCCTTTTTCATCATTTATACCATTTAAAAGGCAAAAAGCTGCATTTAGGTGTTGATTAAAGCCTTGAAGTTGGCTTTGAATTATGTTTTAATGAAGCTTAATGAAATCAGAATGAGAAAAATCCACTGTTGTAACTTCTTTAGATAAATCCTTCAGTTTATATAAGGTAAACATTATTGCTAAACTTCCTGTCAAAGAGCTGACTGTCTTTTACAGGTTAATTTCTTAATATACCAAAAAAAATCACAATAAAGCCATAAGGTATTACAGTACCAGTCAGAGTATTTTATTACATTATTGGTTAAGTTGATAAATTGACAAGTCTTATCACATTTTTGATTGATTTCAAATCAAACTTTATTTATATAACACTTTTCCAACAACATATGTAACTCAAAGTGCTTGCAGAAAAGAAAACAAGCGGAAAGAAGAGGAGGAAAAAAACAATTCCAAACTAGGCAACTGTCAGGGGAGCTCAGTGTGGGATTGGAAAAAAAACACCTTAGCACAATTTGCAATTTGCATTTAAGTGCAAATGTTGTTCCACTATCAGGCATTATTACCTTATCAGTAAATTATTACATTATGAGGAGCTACAGGCTCTGCTGATGAATTTATCCTGAAGATAAAGTGTCAGCAAGAGCCATTACTTATCCGAAGAACTTAGCTCAGTGAAGTCTGAAATCAACTTTCTTCCCTGTTTTAAAGACAAAGAATTTAAAGTTGATTACTGATATGACTGCCTGTTTGCACAGTGTAATATTGCTGATAACTTTCCTGATTTTTTAAAATCCACTCTCCTTGTTTGCATGGACTGCTCTGCTCCCTGTTTACTGGAGAAAAAAACAAACCCAAATCTCTAACAAAGAATGTTTATTTCCAGATTTGGCTGCAGAGATTTCCTTAACAAGGCTAATTAGCCGTCAAAGTTGCTGTTTCAGCCAAAATTTTGGAGGCAAGGATGCGGCGAAAGAAAGCCTCAGAGAAACGCCTCAACAGCCGGATATTTCAGGCCGGTCATCTCTGCTAATGTGAGACGAGGCTAAATCGGTCTCATTTGGGAGATGGCCAATTAAAAAGCCTCCCCCCCTCTACTTCTCCGTGTCTGTCTGACGGAGAATTAAGAGGTGTTGTTGGGCGCCAGGCAGGTCTCCCAGGGGGGCCTCAGCGTAAATGCATCACGAACAGGGAAACTGTCATCAAGTGAAAAGGCCAAAAAAATAATCGTGATAAAAATACAACCTGCTGGTGGAGAGAAAAAGCTCCTGCTGCAAGGAAGGCTTTATTAACAGAGGCAGATGTGTCACCAGCAGAGCTAAGCTAATTAGAAAAGTGCTTCAAGTATCACTGCAGTGGTTTTACATGTTTTCTTACATTAACAAAATCCCAGGAGTGCAAGAGAGGCATCATCATTAGTTTGATCAATCTGCAGCAATTGGTTTTGGCTTTAGGGCTCTCACAACAGCAACAGTGAGAATGTATTTATGTTTATTTAACCAGGTCAGACTGGGTGGGTTGTAGGACTGAATGAGTTTAGGTAAAGATTGAACAGTGATTTTTCAAATATTGCGATTTTAATTGGATTCTTGATCTTCTTCAAATCAAACCTAAGTGCAATATTCACCATGCTTACAGTATGGATTAGTGTTGTGTTACTCAATCTTGTCTCGGTCTCAGACTGGCTAGACTCAGGATTTCAAGACCGATCAAGACCAGCACTGATCTGCTGTTCTTTAACTTCAGTTATGTGAATAAAGAGGAACACTTGGTAAAACAGTGAAAAGCTTCAATTCATGTGTTATTTCCACCTGTGATTCCTGTAACCTTTCCGGTGTTGTGACTGAGAGACACCCCTTTATAGGGCACTCATTGAAATACTTGGAAATTTAAAATTTCAACCCTGGAGTATTATTGGTGGATATAAGAGGACATTTTTTCTTTTTTGACTTTTTAAAAAAATTTCAGATTTAGGCTGCAAATCAAAGTCAAAGAAGTTACCGTATACGGTTCCTTGCCAGCCTAGGGTAAAAAAAAATCCAAATATCTGAATAAATTATTTTAAAAAATACACTTATAAAGATGAAGAACATTTATTTCCAAATCACCAGACATTTGTTTTACAGAACTTATGACACTTCAAAAGTCAAAATATCACGCACACAATACAGTGCAAAAACAACGGCAGTAAGTTACTGCATGTAACCAAAAAATAGTGAGAGCAATTTCAAACTTTATGTAAACATTGTCAGGAACACAAATAAGAGCACTTTCCAAAATATCCACTTATCTCACAACTTGTAAACATCAACCTCAGCAACATAAGAATGCAATCATATAGAAACCTGCTTTCAAACAAGACAACTCTGATCACCTGTCAAAGTCAATTATAGTCCAGTCACTTAGGCAACTGCTTCATGGTACTTTACGAAGCAGTTTCGGTCAGCATTGAGGCACAGGTGGACCTTACAGACTCTGCAGAGGATGTTTTACCTCAAGATGCGTCCCTTCCTGCTGCAGTGCTTGCAGGTCTGGCGGGTGGTGTAGAGAGGAGCATGGAAACGGGACAGGTCAAACTGAACAAAATCATCAGGGGTGTGGCTACGGTATCCCCTCACAGGCTTTGGAACATCGACAGAGGTGCTGAGGCTTACTTGAGATGCTGAGCTCCTTCGTGGGCGAGACATGACTGGCCTCTGGGTGCTGGCAGACCTGAAAACCTGGATCCTAAAGTTCTTCAGTGACAGGCCATCCACACCAAGAGCCTTGCAGTCCCACTTGTAGATCACCCAGGCATTTGTGAGGCTGACATCAATTGCATATGCAAACAGCCGCATGTACCACCTCTTGGATTTCATGGGGCTGTGGTAGAGATGAACCAGCATGTCACTCTTGTCAATTCCCCCCATGCTGGAATTGTAGCTTTTGATGACAGCAGGGCAGCTCACTTCCTCCTTCTGCTTGGTCTCACTGCAGTACCGGTGGACTGAGGACATGGGCTCCACTCCCATGTCTGTGGACAGCAGAGTGACAGTCTTATTGTCCTTCCATCTGAGGGCTGAGTGGAGGTTTCCCTATTCTGTTGTCCCTGGCTGTCCCTGTGTACCTGCAGTTCTTGTCCTTGAGGTGCCGCACCAACTCCAGGCTGGGAAAGAAGTTGTCTGCAAAGATGGACGTGGTGGCAGAGGGGGACATAGTACTAACCAGGACGGAGACTATCTGGCTGGTGGCACCCAAGGTTTTTTGTTTAGGCATGAGAGGAACACCATGAGCTTCCAACGCAGTCTTTCCCTGATACAGCACCATGTCATGAATGAAGCCATCCTCAAAAGCTCTGGCAAACAGTTTGAATCCCCATTTGTCTGGTTTACTCTTGATGTACTGCCTCAGGTTTCCAGCTGTCTTGCCTTTGTAGACAACCATGACCTCATCCACGGACTGCTTGGGGGTTTGTGGCTCCTTCCTGAAGACAGTATTCAGGAAGCTGAGCAGTGGCCGGATCTTGAAGAATCGGTCAACAGTGCCAGGGATCTGAGTGCTGTCGTTGAAGTGGACAAGCCTCCTCATCAGCCTGAACCTCTTAGATGACATTAGATTTGCAACTTGAGGGACCCTGGTGTCCATTGCCCAGTAGTCATCAATTGAGGGCAGCTCAGCAATTCCCATGTAGATCAGGATAGATACAAAATTCAGCATCTCGTCTTCAGTGGTGGTGAAAGTGGTGGTAACGTCTTTCTGGGTTGCATATAAGTTGGTCTGGTATGTTATGTGCTTGATGACTTGGGGGCTGAAGTACCTGCTGAAGTACTCAAATGGAGTCCCAACAAAGTCAGGGGGAGAGTGCTGGTACTCAGGCAGGGGTGGGTTATTTAGGTCAACCATCTTCCAGGTGGTCAGTCTGGCTGTGGAATTTTTCTCTTGGGTGGGCCTCTTGGCCTGTGATGCTGGCTGGTCATCGTCTTCATACCTGTTGTTGTTGTGGTCATAAAGGTCGTCTTCATCGTCGTCCTCATCCTCAAGCACCTCCACCGTAGGACGCACGCACCTCCGCTTCCTAGAGGGACCCTCGTCACTCAGGTCTGGGGTGTCAAGGTTGTGGCTGGGTGGTATGAAGTCAGGGTCTTCAATGTCATTGTCTCAGCTGTCAGAGTCCTCATCCTCACGGATAGCTGGGTGGACTGGCACAACAACAGTCTGTGGCACAGAAGGCCTCCTCTTCCCATAAAAGCATTGAGTAGACAGGGGCTGCAAAATGATGTATAATAAATTAAAAAAAATTAAGAAAAACCCACCTCAATAGAAAAACATATGTGTGTATAAATATACATATACATATAGTTTGGTGTTGTTTTTTTATGGTGTAAGGCTTACAGTAAAAAAAACACCAAAACATGCCAGAAAAGTGTGATAAAAACTGTCTGAACTTCATGAACTGGTCCTAAATCATGGATATTTAATTATTATTGGCTTTAAAATCTATATAAAAGGGTTACATTTCTCACTGGGACACTGTATAAGCTTATACAATTCTGTGGAAACACCCAATGCACTGTTGAGTACTGTTTTCTTAAATTATAAACCATTTTGGGGAAAAAATACATTAGCATGGCTTGCGATATGTTATTGGGCGTATGTCTGTAAATAGACATGCCAGCACTTGCCCTAGTTTTACGGGAGCAGGGCGTATGATCAAATATGGGGTCTCTTTTTTTACCGCGAAAATGTCATTACATTCTAGAAATCCGACACAAATGACACCTATGTTAACATTTAGCTAAACTACTCAATAACATGCTGAGTGAGTTTCATCCACTTACCACTGGTAATTTTGATGCTAGAACCGTGGTTTGGGATTTAGTAGTGACCACAAGTTGACAGTTGTTGACTTCTGGAGAAACAGAGAAGTTGAACATGAACTGGCTCACTCGTGATTGGTCAGAGGGCACAGTGACTGTGTTGTCATGTAGCCTGACCTTCACTGATTGGCTGGATGAAGTCACGTGATTCTGCCCCTTCTTTGAGAGACGGGGGGGGTGCCATTTTAAAAGCCTGCGGAAGTTACCATATATGGTTCCTTGCCCGATAAAGGGTTAACTGTTCAACCTAGTCATGGTTTTTAAAATTGATTTTGATGGTTTTGGTCTTGTCTTGGTCTTGGTCTTGACCCCCAAAAGTCTTGGTCTTGTCTTGATCTCGACCCCCAAAAGTCTAGGTCTCGACTTGGTCTTGGACTCCACTCAGTCACGACTCTGTCTTGACTCCTGAAAGTCTTGGTCTTGTCTCGGTCTTGGCCTCGACCCCCTAAAAGTCTTGGTCTTGTCTCGGTCTTGGTCTCGCCTCTTTCTCAACTCCCAAAAGTCTTGGTCTTGTCTCGATCTTGGTCTCCACTTAGTCTCGACTCCCAACAGTCTTGATCTTGTCTTGGTCTTGGTCTCGACACCCAAAAGTAATGGTCTTGTCTCAATCTTAGTTTCCACTCCCAAAAGTCTTGGTCTTGTCTAGGTCTCCACTTGGTCTCGACTCCCAACAGTCTTGATCTTGTCTTGGTCTTGGTCTCGACACCCAAAAGTAATGGTCTTGTCTCAGCCTTAGTTTCCACTCCCAAAAGTCTTGGTCTTGTCTAGGTCTCCACTTGGTCTCGACTCCCAAAAGTCTTGATCTTGTCTTGGTCTTGGTCTCCACTCAGTCTCGACTTGGTCTCAACTCCCGAAAGTCTTGGTCTTGTCTTGGTCCTGGTCTCATCTCCCAAAAGTCTTGGTCTTGGTCTCATCTCCAGAAAGTCTTGGTCTTTTCTTAGTCTTGGTCTCGACTTGGTCTTGACTTCCAAAAGTCTTGGTCTTGTCTTGGACTTGGTTTGGACTTCCAAAAGTCTTGGTCTTGGTCTGGACTCCCAAAATCTTGGTCTGGTCTTTGTCTTGGTCTTGTCTCGGTCTTGGTTTCCACTCCCAAAAGTCTTGGTCTTGTCTTGGTCTTAGTCTTGGTCTTGGTCTCATCTCCAGAAAGTCTTGGTCTTGTCTTGTCTTGGTCTTGGTCTTGGTCTCGGTCTTGGTCTCGACTCCCAAAAGTCTCGGTCTTGTCTTGGACTTGGTCTTAGTTTGGACTCCCAAAAGTCTTGGTCTTGTCTTGGTATCGGTCGTGGCTTCCACTCCCAAAAGTCTTGGTCCTGCCTTGGTCTCAGTGCATTCTGGTCTCAGGCAAGTCCATGTCTTTGATAGTGCGGTCATGAGCACGACACGAGTATAGAAAACAGAAAGGAAATCACCTTTCAGAAGTACATAACACGTTATTCTTCATCAAATACTGTAAATATAAAAGTTCTTAATTCAGACAGCCCTTTACATCAACTCTTTCGGTGAAGCAATGTGCCTTACAATCGGTAGTAAGTCAAAAGCAATAAATAAAAACAATTAGAAACAGTTAAAAGCTATAAAATCAATGAAAACTTTTAAAAGCAAAAAATCAGAAAAGAGAAAAAATTAAAATATAAAAAGTAAAATAGTAAAAGTGTCCCCACACTGTTGGGTATTAAAAGGCCTTATAAATAAATAATTTTTCAGTCTAGATTTGAAAAGCCAAGGTCAGAAATGAGACACAATATTGATGATAAATAATCTATTTTCATTATTTAAGGAACACTCCAACTTTTACTCCCAAACAGAGGCTTTGTGTTGTTGATCTGTTTAACAGGAGATGTAACGTGAACAATAAGAACTGGTTCACAGTTGTGATTAAACTGTTCATTTGCGACCCATGCCTAAACGTAAATTGCCTCATTTCTATCCAATAATTATAAATGTTTCTACCTGTATATTGCTGTGGAGTTTGTAAGCACCAGCTCATGTTAATGTTTTAATGGCAGATTGTTCTTGTCTATGTCACAGAAACACAACATAATCTCTTTCAAGTGAGTTGATTCAATGAATATCTTACTCAAGAAACTTTCGGTAAAAATCCTGTGTAAACTAAAGTAGCTTCTCTACAGAAATACTAAACAGGACTTTTACATTGAAAAGTGTAACCATACTGTGTTTATCTTGTTTTTAAGGAAGCTTCTATCTTTAATGTCAGCAGTGAAGTGATTTGATGTTTTTATTCTGCCTTAACCACGAGGGTCCCGTCCTTTTGCTTTATCTGCCGGTTTGGAAATGCAACTGAAGCTCAGAAAAAGTCCTTCAGGAAAACTGTAACAGTGTCCAGTAAACTGTCTGGACTCCATTTGGAAACTGAGAACATAAAAAAGGCATGCAGCATGGTGGGAGATGGTGATCAGAGACTCCCCCTTGCTCTGTTCATTAAAACAGATTTTCCTTTGTTCCACAAGTGATCAAATTTTGAACAATAAGAAACAGTCACCTTAATCAGGTCCAGCTGGTTTAGACCTCCTGCCTGTTCATAACTCCTTTGTTTCCTTTGTCTCTTCTGTGTGTTTCGGTTTTCTAGTGGGTTTTTATTTTACATAAAATATATTTTGTTGCCAAATGCCTGTGATTCCTGCCAAACCCCAATTTCCCTATGGGGACAAATAAACAAACAACCTAGCATATACATATTTTACCAATAGAGATTAAGGTGTGCAGCTGTTCTAAGTACTGAACTGATTAGTACGAAGTCCATGGTTTAACATTAGCATTTTCATAAAAGAGTATTAAGAAAAAAACAATAACAAGCAGCTTATCTGAACCAAACTGAACTGAACTGAACCAGAAATGTTGACACAATTAAACTGTGGGCCCCTGTCAGCTAAAATAACATAAATATGGATCTCTGTTGCTGTCCTGTCTTTCTGGCAAAGACTGCGCCTTCTATCCTCTAGATCCATGATGTATTGTGCACATAAGTGCTCAGTCTGAAGGTCCTGATTTGTGCTTGCTGAAATGAAAATCAACATATGTGGCAGCCATTACACGACCAAGCAGATGTTTAATGATAGGGTCTGTCCGTCCGTTGGCAGTCTGACATTTATACTTTCACCATGACTTGAGTAACAGTATAGATGCTTCTGGTCAAAGAACAATACAAGTGAAAGTTGTTCAGTCAAATTTTTACAAATTCTTTCGTATTTAAAGTGAATTTTTGTTTTAAATTAACAGAACTGAAGACTGAAACCAAAAACACTGACCTGCTGAAAGAAATGTAGAATTGAAAGCTTACCAAGCTACGAAGACTTTAACATCCATCAATCTATCTATCCATCCATCTTTCCCTCTGTCCATCAGTCTGCCTGTCCATCTTTCTGTCTGTCTGTCCATCCGTCCGTCCGTCCGTCCGTCCGTCAATCCATCCATCCATCCATCCATCCATCTATCTATCCATTCATTCATCTTTCCCTGCGTCCATCTGTCCATCAATCTATCTATCCATCCATCTATCCCTCCATCCATATGTCTGTCTGTCTATCTGTCTGTCTGTCTGTCTGTCTGTCTGTCTGTCCGTCCGTCCGTCCGTCCGTTCATTCATCTTTCCCTGCGTCTGTCTGTCTGTCCATCGATCCATCAATCAATCTGTCTATCCATTCATCCATCCATCCATCCATCCACGACCAGTCGGATGTTTAATCATCGGGTCTGTCTGTCTTTTTGTGGAACGCCATGTGACAATATCCACTAAGATGTAAGGATCCATCAGTTGTGGGCAAAATACTCAACTCCATGACTTGAGGAACAGTATAGATTCTTCTGGTCAAAGAACAATACAAGTGAAAGTTGTTCAGTCAAATTTTTACAAATTCTTACTTATTTAAAGAGAATTTTTGTTTTAAGTTTATAGAACCGAAAACTGAAATGACGATCAATTACCTGCTAGAAATTGAAATGTAAAATTAAAAGCTTGTAACATATACCACGAAGCCGATAGAAATGCCCATTAACATGTTTGAATCAACAAAAGGACAACCGTTGCTGTTTTCTTACTTAACTACCAACGTTTACCTGAGCAGAGCATTCGTGAGGTACAGGTACAGCCTCAACTCTTAACCCTTTAACTACCAGCTCAAATGTTTGGTTTGATTCAGTTAAAATTTGAGATATCAGAGAAAACTAAAAACACACCAAAACCCAGATAATTTCTATGTGTAGGATTTAGAGGTTCAAAATGCTAACAGCTGAATACGTGATGACATAAAAAATGCACAAATATTTGGGCCAAAATTAATTAGAACATGGAGAAAACTATGTAAAGAAGATAGCAAATATATGTTAAAATAGATGATGCTAAATTTGACAAACACAAAAACGTTTTTTTTTTTTGGTTAATGGCAAATTATATATATAAATCAACATATCAGTAAATGGTAAATTATCTCAAATAAAAAGTCATGGCAAAAATATTAATAGCTTTAACCTTTTAAACTTTTAAAACCCACAAAGAAAATATCAGTTCTTTTGATTTGTTTCCCATTTTTACAATAAGCTATGTTATTAACACATTAAATATTCCTAAATTTATTGACCTCAGGCAAACAGTTAAGCTGGAAGTTAAAGGGTTAAACAAGTCAAGCGTTGATCGTATTTTAGAAGAGAAAAGAAATTTAATCCACTGATTTCAAAGTAGTGAGGAACAGGACACTTCAGAGAAATGTAGTGAAGTTAAAGGTAACTCTCAAGTGAAGTACAAATACTTTAAAGATTTACTTAAGTGCAGTTCTGAAGTAAACCTACTTAGTTACTGCTCCCTCTCTCAGGCAGTTTTAGAGTTACCTAAAAGAGTTTTGGCCTCCAAGCTCAAATGTCAGAGTATCAGGCTCAAAAACGTTTTTGACAAAAGTGCAGACTTAATGAGCTGTGAGATCAAGTTTGGCATTTTCAGAAGACTTAATCGATGAGGTGACAAGTTTGCATTCTCAAAGGTCATCGTACCAAACTAAGAACATGAAAACAAGGCTGTAGTCCAAACTTGTGTTTCAGGCTCGTCTTTGGCTGCAGAGATATTTGACTATACGCTAAAACGCAAACAAATATATAATTAAACATCAACCACACAACAGCAAAGAGCTTTTTATTGTTTAGAGATGGGAAAGAAAACTGAAACAGGCAGCTTTTCAGGAGAAGCAACAGCAAAAGGGAACTTTAAAATGTCCATCCATCTATCAATCTGCCCATCCATCCATCTATTTGTCTGTCTGTCTGTCCATCCATCCGTCTATCCATCCATCTATCTATCTATCGGTCTGTTTATCAATCTGTCCATCCATCAACCTATCCATCCATCTATCCATCTATCCATCCATCCATCTATGTTTGTCTGTTTATCCATCTATCCATCCACCTATCCGACCATCTGTCCATCCATCCATCCATCTATCTGTCTGTGTGTCCATCTACCTATCCATACATCTACATATCCATCTGTCCATCATCATCTATCCATCCATCCATCTATCTGTCTGTCTGTCCATCCATCTATCTTCCTATCATCCATCTGTCATCCATCTATCTATCTGTCTGTCTGTTTATCAATCTGTCCATCCATCCATCCATCAATCTATTTGTCCATCCATCTATCCATCTGTCCAGCAATCCATCTATCCATCTATACATCTGTTCATCCATCTATCTGTCCAACTATCCATCCACCTATCCATCTGTCCATCCATACAGACATACATCTATCCATCTGTCCATCCATTCATCCATACATCCATCCATACATCCATACTTCCATGGTAAATGGTAAATGGACTTGAGCTTATATAGCGCTTTTCTAGTCTTGGACTACTTAAAGCTGCTTAAAAGAATGATATGCCTTCATTTTTTACTCACCCTCATGCTGAGCAACACTCTGGAGCACTTTTTTGTGGTCTCAAATGCAGCCGGAGATCCGGAGGTATTTTCGCTGTCAACAAACTTCCATCTAACAGGGGACAATGGCGCCCGAAAGAAAAAGGTCCATGAAAGTCCACAAAAACGTGCCTATGTTCCTTCATACTGCTCGTCCAAGTGTCCTGAGCGGGTAACATCCATAATTAATTCGAAACGAGGTCATTTAGTACATTTTTCGAGCCTAAACAGTGCTATATCGTACTTCCGCAGTGCACGTCTACGCGCGCTCCCTGAACTGCGGAAGCCGCGGCAGACCAAGCCAGATGCTTGCGCGCTTTCAGGGACTACTGTGCTAAATTGCAAGCGTAGAAGAAGAAGTTCTGCTGTTTACACTCTGCTGTGAGTGACGACTGAGCTGTGGACAATCACAAGCGCGCAAGCTTCTTCTTTCTCAATCAAAGTGCCTGAAAAAAGAATTAGCGCTGGTCTGCATCTGCTGATCTATCTATCTATCTATCTATCTATCTATCTATCTATCTATCTATCTATCTATCTATCTATCTATCTATCCATCTATCTATCTATCAGTCCATCTATACATCCATCCATCAGGGGTGCTCCTTACCTGTTCCCAATTAGTCCGTTAGTTCTGGATAAATTTTACTTTTTAGAAAGGTTAATGCACTCAAACAGACTCTCACAGACTGTGGCTTACAAATTCCACTGCACATGCGGCTCTGACGGAAACAAACCTTGTAAATTTACTGTTGTTAAGAAAGAACTAGACAGGAAGTCAACGTGTAGAGTATCAGGAAGTTTCAAAATAAAACACAACGCACGGTCTCTTGAAGGTAAATGTCTTCAATTGTTTGTCATTACGTCAAAACTGGAGGCACGAGCATCAGCTCAGCAGTCAGTCAGAGGGTCCCAGAAGCAACACGACACCATGGACGAAGAAAAGTGAATCGTAGAGGTCCAGAAATATAAAACACTGTATACATGACACCAAACATCTTTTCTACAAGGATATAGGTGGATAGAAGTTGAATAAATCACAAAGCTGTGTTGTTGGGACCAGAAGGGACCCAGAAGCGAAGTGAGGTGTTGTTAATTTCTTTTCTTAGTCTGTAACATGCTTTATGAGCGTGTGACATCGCTATTCTCATGAGAGCCTGTGACTCTCTGGGGATCAGCCCTCTCCCCTACAGGGCTGCACATTGCCTTCAGTGGGGTTTGTCCGTTGGAGCAAGTCCGCGGCGCGTCGCTTGCATGCAGTGGAATTTGGGGGTTACAGACTCTGTCTTACTGAGGGAGAGGAAAGAACTTCCAACTGCATCAAATGTACTTAATGGCCACATGGAGCTAAAACAACCACACTTCAAAAATACTGAACTGTCCCTTTAACCTGTTCATCTGTGGAGTTTTCTAAACAGGTGTTTTGGAACATTCTTTAGCTTTCCCAGTGTTTTGTTGTCACCATCTCAGCTTTTTGGAGCATGCTGCAGTGGTTGAATTTAAAATGATTTGTCTTTGTTGGGGATTCAATCAAGTATGTGTTGAAATGATTTTCAAATCACCGTGTTGTGTTTTTATTTCTTTTGCACAGCGTCCCAGCTTCATTGGACTTGTATCTTGTACAGTTCAACCTCACTCGCCTGCCTCTGTCGCACCTTCTTGAGGCTTTGCTTCATATTTGCCCTGCAGACAGGCAGAGGAAGAGTCTCTGCCGTTAAATGTCTTCTGTAAATGATGGTGCGGCTCCTGTTTGATGTTGGCCTACTTCTTCCTTTGTTTGTTTATAGGACAGAGCATACTCAGAAATATTTTACTTTATGCCTGACGCCAGCCACTGCTTCAGTGTTTGTGTTTGGGAAACTCTGATCAGTGGTTGTCTGGGGACATCAGCAGCTCTTGAAGGTTGAAGCAAAGTCGCCTGGTCTGCTTATTATCGCAACTTTGGACTTGTTTTTTGAAAAGTTGCTTGTAAATATTGGCAGTTGTGGGTTGTTTTTTTGGGCTTGATCCAAAAGTGCAGATGCTTATTTAGGCTTGTTGTGCCCCAAAACCCAGGAGGGATCTGATTCTCACTCCACTACCAATAAAAATCAGAAGTTAAATTATTTTCTCCAAAACCAAACATAAAATTTTACTGTAAAAAGAAGTAAAGACGGATATTCCAGCCAAAAACGTCCTTATAGCCAGAATTAAATTTATTTCTAATGCAGTAGAGCAGTCGTCACCAACCTTTTTCAGCTGAAGATAACCCATGATGCTAATTGAGATGGTGCTATCTACTCATCTAAATTCACTGAGAACCACAAAGGAAACTTCAAATCTTGAAGAGCATCATCTAACTTTACAATCAAAGATGCAATCATCAAACCATAAATGTGGTACAGGGCAGGAATTGAAAATAAAGATTCTGTGGATTTAAACTCACATTAGCACTTTACAATGTATGCAGCCTACAAAACAAAACTTGTCACTAAGGACTGGAACAGTGTTAGCATAAAACACAATTTAGTTCATCTTAACATCTTTCTAACACTAAAAACTAATGAGGTGGAGAGAAACCAGTCAGACCCAGTTTATTTAACATAGTAGCTGGATTCACCAGATACACTATATTGCCAAAAGTATTTGCTCACCTGCCTTGACTCACATATGAACTTAAGTAACATCCTGTTCCTAATTCATAGGGTTCAATATGATGTCGGTCCACCCTTTGCAGCTATAACAACTTCAACTCTTCTGGGAAGGCTGTCCACAAGGTTTAGGAGTCTTTATGGGAATTTTTGGCCATTCTTCCAGAAGAGCATTTGTGAGGTCACACACTGATGTTGTACGAGAAGGCCTGGCTCTCAGTCTCTTCTCTAATTCATCCCAAAGGTGTTCTATGGGGTTGAGGTCAGGACTCCGTGCAGGCCAGTCAAGTTCATCCAGACTCTGTCATCCATGTCTTTATGGACCTGCTTTGTGCTCTGGTGCACAGTTATGTTGGAAGAGGAAGGGGCCAGCTCCAAACTGTTCCCACAAAGTTGGAGCATGGAATTGTCCAAAATGTCTTGGTGTGCTGAAGCATTCAGAGTTCCTTTGACTGGAACTAAGGGGCCAAGGCCAGCTCCCGAAAAACGCCCCACACAATAATCCCCCCTCCACCAAACTTTACACTTGGCATAATGCAGTCCCACAAGCATCATTCTCCTGGCAACCCCCAAACCCAGACTGGTCCATCAGGTTGTCAGATGGAAAGGCGTGATTGGTCACTCCAGAGAACTCGTCTCCACAGCTCTAGAGTCCAGTGGCGGCGTGCTTTACTCCACTGCATTGACACTTTGCATTGCACTTGGTGATGTGAGGCTTGGATGCAGCTGCTCGGCCATGGAAACCCATCCATGAAGCTCTCTGCACTGTTCTTGAGCTAATCTGAAGGCCACATGAAGTTTGGAGGTCTGTAGCGATTGACTCTGCAGAAAGTTGGCGACCTCTTCGCACTATGCGCCTCAGCATCCGCTGACCACACTCTGTCAGTTTACGTGGCCTACCACTTGGTGGCTGAGTTGCTGTGGATCCCAAACACTTCCACGTTCTTATAATCCAGCTGACAGTTGACTGTGGAATTTTTAGGAGCGAGGAAATTTCACGACTGGATTTGTTGCACAGGTGGCATCCTATCACAGTTCCACGCTGGAATTCACTGAGCTCCTGAGAGCGACCCATTCTTTCACAAATGTTTGTAAAAGCAGTCTGCATGCCTAGGTGCTTGATTTTATACACCTGTGGACATGGAAGTGACTGGAACACCTGATTCTGATTATTTGGATGGGTGAGCCAATGCTTTTGGCAATATAGTTTATTTTAATGCATCATAAATGATACTTACAACAGAGTGTGTCCCTGTAACCTAACGTGAGTAGAAATATTTTATCCCCTGTTCTAATTTGTGCATTATGTAGTCTTGTTTACTTATGATGAATCATATTTAGCAGTTGTTATGTTTTTGTCATATTTCTAGTTTAGTTTTTAGTTGTTGGAAATGATTGGAGGGCCGCATGTGGCCCCCAGGCTGCCAGTTGCTCATCCCTGCTTCAGACTTTGATAGTTTTGTTTTTGTTTTTTTGACCTTGTTGTTTATTTCTTCAGAAAATCTGGCAACCCTAGTCAGTAGACTTAACAGATTTGGTCATAAACATGCCGAGCTGGAAGCAGAGCTCTGCTGAGGTGATAGAATATCTGATACACATGAGGTCAGCTAAAACTCCAAAACAATCAACAATCAACAAACAAACAAACAAACAACACCATTAAGAAGCATTTAGTTTCCCCAGAACATCATCTGCACCGTGGCCGCTGCCGCGTTCGCTGACTCGTCAGGAAAAGGCTGAAAAACATCCTTTTAATCTCGGACACTTCC
Source organism: Scarus forsteni (assembly GCA_036419115.1). NCBI lineage: Eukaryota > Metazoa > Chordata > Actinopteri > Labriformes > Labridae > Scarus > Scarus forsteni. The sequence goes on along the minus strand of JAZDUH010000341.1, from coordinate 21,917,059 downwards.
ACATATTGATCAGCTCATCCGGACACACACACACACACACACACACACACACACACACACGGATACACACTCACCTCCTCCGCCTCTGATTGGCTGAGGACTGCTGATGTGTGACAACAGGCATTGCCAGAGGGTTTCTAACCGGGTGTTTTCCCATCATGCACTGCTGCCTGCCTCAAAGGGAAGTTCAGCTGATTTTCCTCCAACCTTCAGTGTCTCCATGTGTCTGTAGCTCCGTCCTGCGTTTGGTTTTCAAGCCTGCAGGTGCTTGTTCAGGTCTTCTTTTGGCTCATGCTCCTTGTTTAAAGTTTGCTTTCAGGCCACGTTATTAGGTACACCGTGCTAGTTCCAGGTTGAACCCCCATTTGCCTCCTAAGTGGCCTTCAGTAGATTCAACAAAGTGCTAGAACATTCCTAAGAGATGTTGGCCCATTATGGCATCACAAAACTGCAGCAAATCATCATGAATCAGTCATTTTTTTTGCTGAAATCTGCAAAAACTCAGATCTCAGCATGTGTGTTTCTCTATTGTCAAGTCAGAAATACACTATATTGCCAAAAGTATTCGCTCACCCATCCAAATAATCCGAATCAGGTGTTCCAGTCACTTCCATGTATAAAAGCACCTCGGCCATATAAACTGACGGAGCAGGATCAGACGATTCTGAGGCGCATAGTGCGAAGAGGTCGCCAACTTTCTGCAGAGTCAATCGCTACAGACCACCAAACTTCATGTGGCCTTCAGATTAGCTAAAGAACAGTGCAGAGAGCTTCATGGATGGGTTTCTATGGCCGAGCAGCTGCATCCAAGCCTCACATCACCAAGTGCAATGTAAAGCGTCGATGCAGTAGTGTAAAGCACGCAGCCACTGGACTCTAGAGCAGTGGAGACGCGTTTTCTGGAGTGACCAATCATGCTTCTCCATCTGACATTTTTTTTTTTTTTTTTTTTAAATGTATATTTTTGGGCATTTTGTGCCTTTATTGATAGGAGAGAGACAGTGGATAGGCTTGTGAAAGGGGGCGAGAGAGTAGGGGAAGACACTCTGCAAACTGGTCACAGGCGGGATTCGAACCTGGACCGGCAGAAGCAAGTATATGGGGTGCTAACCACTAGGCCAAACCAGCACCCCATCCATCTGACAATTTGATGGACCAGTCTGGGTTTGGTTGTTGCCAGGAGAACGATACTTATGGGACTGCATTGTGCCAAGTGTAAAGTTTGGTGAAGGGGGCATTATGGTGTGGGGGTGTTTTTCAGGAGCTGGGCTTGGCCCCTTAGTTCCAGTCAAAGGAACTCTGAATGCGTCAGCACACCAAGACATTTTGGACAATTCCATGCTCCAACTTTGTGGGAACAGTTTGGAGCTGGCCCCTTCCTCTTCCAACATGACTGTGCACCAGAGCACAAAGCAGGTCCATAAAAACATGGATGACAGACTGTGGTATGTGTTCCTCCATGCAGCGCTACCGCGAGCCGCTGAATCACTCCGCCTCACTCTCAGCTGTTGTAAACATAACAAGCGAGCAGCTTCAGACGGGGCACTGTCATAATCACCCTTTTTTTTATTTCCTCTATTATCTCTTCCTCACACCACTTAGAGTGAAAACAAAAGACTTACAATACTTGATAAAAGTTACACAACAGACGACTGTTAGCTCGTTATGTTTACATTAGCTGAGAGTGAGGCGGAGTGATTCAGCAGCTCATTGTAGCGCTGCTCGGAAGAATACATGACAGCGGTTAGTTCTAGATAAACTTTATATTTCTCAAAAGTTAATTCACTTAAAAACATGTATAAGTAGCATACTCTTAAACTGTGGTATTATATTTTGATGGGAGTTCTTGAAGGTGGAAAAATCCTCTTAGTTCCTGGTACAGTACTTCCCTGTTTGCAGCTGTTTCTGCGTCACAGACTCTTACAGACTGTGGCTTACTGAGGGAGAGGAGAGAACTTTCTACTGGCTCAAATGTTCTTAGTGGACACATGGAGCTCATACAACTCCACTTCAAAAATACTGAACCGTCCTTTTAAAAGAAGCGACAGACAGCCTAGCACCTTTGGGACGTGGTGGAGCAGAATAATCTCATCACTGATGTCAAGCTGATAAATCTGCAGCAACTGTCTGATTCTATCGTGGAGATGTGGAGCAACATCTTTGACGGATGTCCCTGCACCCAGTTTAGGAGCTCTAAAGGTGAAGGTGTACCTAATAAAGTGGCCAGTGAGTGTATGCTGCAGGAGAGGAGGCTGTTTTCCCTCGAAGCTCAAAAGAAATTAATGACAAAAACTGGACTAAAAGAACTCAGAATAAAGCCAGACTTAGAAAAAAATGTAAGAATAGATTTGATTATTTCTTCGTTTATTTTTAGCATCTTCTCGCTCGCTCTGTATCTCCTTTTCTCTCACCGGTGTGAAAGTGCCCTGTGTTCTTTTTCTAAATAATTCATGCCAAGGTTACTTAAAGAGAAAAAGCTCTGAAAGCTCTGAATGAGAGCTAAATTGTGAAAAAAAAGTTCTGCAAATTTCATTTCCTTCCCTTTGTTAAGATGTGCTGAAGGCTAAAGGAACTGTCTTCTCGTGCAGTGATTTAAAATGTCATTTGGTAAATAAAAGATACTTTGAAAAATAAAAACTCTGGAGTTTTCTTAGTGTAAAATGTGCAGGCAGTGAGTTAAAACAGGGGTGCAGGCGAGGAGATGATCTAAAATACTGAACATGCAGAGTTTAGCCCACATCCCTGCATGCTAATCTGAGCAGTAATGACTACATGACCTCTCATTGAAGGGCTACATCAGACTATTAAGCCCCCGCCACCTTCGCTCCAGCTTTGACCCCGTAATAACTGTGATTCCACCTTTTATTGAAGTCAAACATGCCCGGGTCAGGCTCATGTGGAGCCTGTGATCGGCCCGAATCATGAAAAAGACTCAGGAGTGAATGTTAGGTTTTATTTAGACTAACAGGAGGGAGTGAAGTGAATAAAATGTTGAAGCAGGAAAAGTCTGAATATATGGAAATGCTCTGCTGTGAGGTGAGACAGAGGCCAAATTAAAGAGGATGTGAGGATCAGAGACAACAGAAGCTCTGAGGTTTGTCCTGTTTTTATGAAAAACAAACAAAGAGAAACAAATGGCCTTTTTCCATTAGCACACCTTGGCCCTACTCTACTCGGCTCTACGTGATTTGCAGTATGTTTCCACTGGCCTGGTACCTCCTAAAACAAGCTAGTTTTGGTACCTACTTCGCTCTGGTTCCAAGCGAGCTGAGTCAATACTAAAAGATGACCTCACCTGCCGGCTACTGATTGGTCAGACAATGTCGTCATCGATGAGTCATGAACGCGACAACCTAGCATGCTAGCAGTAGCTACCATTAGCTTACCCTAATACGTCTTTTCTTTGCAGCTCTATTGCTCTCGTCCTCAGCTTCATTCTGTTGTATAGCTTCCAAAACTCTCCTGTGCTTCTCGAGGGGTTTTTCTTCTTACCACCTGCGGCCTTCTCCTGCTTTCCTTTTTTACTCGGTTTGTGACAAAAAGCCATAGATTGTTGTGTCGCGCTCAAAATGACGTCACCGCAGAGTCACTCAGCTGTTTACTGCACCCCGTTCACTGCAGCCCGTTGGGGCTAATGGAAAACAGCACAAGGCGAGTAGAGTAGAGCCAGGTAGCGTCAAGTAGAGGAGAGTAGGGCTAATGGAAAAGGGCCAAAAGTGAGTATCTCTATTGTTTACACTCTACACCAGGCATCACCAAATGGTGGACTCTGGTCTGGATCCAGACTTAGTGATGGCTCTGTCAGGACCAGGGCCAATCTCTAATAAATCAACAGTAACAGATTTTAATGGAGCAATTTTTCGTCGCGATATACCGCGGGCGCTGCTAATCCTGCCAACACCAAAACGGCTACTGTGGTCTGATCACAGCACGGTCATGCCATGAGTGTTCCTAAATAGACATTCTGTATGTTTTCTGAAGCTTATTAGGTTGTTTTATGAAGCACCAAAGAGGAATAAGACATAGAGCGGAGGTGATTTACCCCCCGCTATCGTGTTTGCAGCACGAGCTGCAGCAGCCACAAGCAGCAAACAAGAGGCCGAGCCAAACATACTACGTGTACAAAAACATGACACCCTTGTCACCTGCAGGCTTTGCCACTGACCTGTATGTAAGAAATAGTAATGCTAGCGGAGATCTTTTGCCCTGTAGTGTCGCTGCACTCTCCACGGAGCTGATCCTGTTCTTTTTCTAATTTTTTACTAATCGAGTTGATCATTTGTTTGTGTTATTTTCATTGTTTCAGTGTTTTTAGCACTAGTTTGTTTCCAAATATTTCACATTTTGAAAGTTCTAGCATCACTGTGTACCGCTGTTTGTGTGAGAGAAATAAAGAGAAGGGAGAAAAAGACTGAAAGACAGAGAGGGAGAGTTAAGGACAGGGATTAAAATATTTATCTTCTTATCACTTTGTTACGTTATACTGCAACAACACAGTGGAAAAGCAGTTACAGATTATTTTCCTGTGAAAGAATTATTTTTTGTTTAACGTAGATTTTAAACTTTTACTAGAAGTGTAGGTTTTCATACTTTTTAGGCTGTGACAATTTACTGAGCGTGCCAAAATGCTAAAGCCAATTTAAAATTCATTTTCATGCGATAAAGAATGACTGCTTAGCAGTTTTTAAAGCACAGTTATATTGCCTTTATTATTGTTTTCAAATGCATTTTTACTTATACGATGTGTTATATTTTGATGCTTCATAAAAGATATTTAGAGATACAACCATAGCAAAGTCAATTATTGAATGACTTGTAAAAAAAATACAATCCAAGGTTGGAAATATTTTATTGCCTGTTTTAATTTGTGTATCATGTTGTTCTGGTTACTCATGATGAATCAGATTTTTGTAGTTGTTGTGTTTTCTTCATAAGTTTGGAAATGGAAATGTTAGGGTAAAGTGAAGGGCCGCATGTGGCCCCCGAGCCACCAGTTGCCTTCCCTTAGTCTAAAATCTTTTTTAATGAGACATAAACTCACCTGTGTTTCCTCCTGAACAATAAAATCTGATTTTTTTTATATATTGAATCTGAAGCTCCTTCTCTCATCATAGATATACAGCTCCCTCCTCTGATATCCTTCACTGTCTGGTGGTTAAAGTCTCTCTAGAAAGTGTAGATCTACGCTCTCTGTTACCTGTGATGAGCCAATCAGATTCAGCAGCTGGATTTCAAATGAGCAGAGCAATCAGATCAACATGAGGGACAGAGAGGATCATTTAAGCTAAGAAACAGTCACCTAACCTGTTTTTATGACTTTAACACGTCAAAAATGTTCTATTAGAGATCAGAGTTTAGTTTGTACTCTCTAAAATGATCCTGGAGCCTGTTTGTCAGCAGAGATGAAGCAGCTACAGGGTGAGTGAAGCTGTTTGGATCTAGCTTGATGCTACTGTTTGGCTTTTTTGATGATTTAGCTCAGGGCTGTTTTGACGTGTGGTTGTCTAAGTTCACTTCTGATAAGAACAACAGCTCCAAACAGCAGGCCTAAGTAGTGGTGCAGTGGTTAGTGCTGCTGGTTTGAGTCTGAGTTCAGGGAATGTTTGCATACACTGCAAAAACTAAGATCTTACCAATTTTCTCCGTCTGATTTCAAGTCCAAAATATCCACAATACTTACCAATATTTCAAGGAATAAAAACAAAACTAAAGCTCTGAATAACTTGTAATTATGAGTCCTTGAAGGTCTTAAAATCAGGTTTAGGAACTACTTAAGCTAGCACATTGGCTAGCTACTTAAGCTAGCACAAAATGTCACATTGGCAGATATTTTAACTCATTACAAGCAATTCAGGGTTTATTTTTTAATTTTAAACACTGAGTTAAGACGTGAAACTGGGCATGTCAGACAATTTTCTCTTGCAATACGTCTTGTGAGCAATACCGATATAACATCCTTAGCATTGGCCTGATTTCGCTCTGATACGATATCAGCAGGATTCAAACAGACTTTTATTACTTATTTTGTAGTATAGACTGTAAGAAAAGGCTTGATCAGGTCAGATTACTCAAACATAGAACAGTAGTCAGCAATAGTAGGTATGAGAAAAACTGACCCATTTGTTATTAATCAATGGGTTCAACAAATTTAACCTTGAACATAAGAATACAGTAGAATAAAATAAAAAAATTAGAAGACCCTGAAAAGTAACATCAAGAAATCAGGTAAAAACAAAAGCATTTATCTTTGAATTGCAAAATAATCACTGTGTTTAACTTCAACATAAGCATGTTGTACAACTGAATTTAATAAATAAAAAATAAATTAGAATTGCTGATATCAGACCGATATCCCATATCAATATCGGATTGGGACACCCCTCATTTTAAATTAGAAATATGTTGAAAAACCATCCTTAGATTTGAGTTTTTCAGTGAATGCTCACAGACTTGATTGGTTTATTGTGACTTTGAATATTTGAATATTTGAAAATACAGAAAATAACTCACTTTCTGACAAATATTCATGTTTTTAATCTGATTAGTCTTTGGATTTGGCCGCCATGAAAGTCTAGAGATGCACAATGCTGGCTTTTGCCGATGTCTGATATGCCAGTATTTCCAAACTTAAACACCGATACCTAACCTTGCACAGCAGCTGGATCCACCTGATTTAATGTCTGTAATTAGGGCAGATCCATCTCAGTAAACTCTTGACAGAAAAATTATCCAATAGAAAGTGTTTGTAGTTCTGCCTTCTACAAATATGTTTTATGTGCTTTTTCCAGGTAATTAGTGAGATATTTTGAAAAGTCTCCTTTTTTTAAATTGACTTTTTTTCGGGAATACAATGATGTATACAGGGAAAACAAATTGTACATATTATATATTTCCCTTTTTTTTTCTTTTCTCAGAACAACACCAGACCCTCACAAAAGGGGGGTCAACAACATGATCAGTAGAACAAAGTCTCTGTACAGTCACATAAAATTACATAAACTAAAAACTTAAATAACATGTAATGTGCAAAAAAGTAATGGATGAAACAACATAACATAAAAAAGAGAAAGAAACTAGCAATAATATAATGGAAGGACTAAAATAAACACATAAATCAATAAAATAATAATAAATAATTACAATAATGCTAGTAATAATAATAATAATAAGATTATTATTATTGTTATTAATTTGTAAATTAAAAATGTAAAATATTTAAAATACATAACATCTATAAACATATATAAAGTTAAAAAAAGTCCACTCTCAAATAAAATTGGCTGGTTGTTTAATGGTGACAGTTTATTTGTGTTAGAAACAGATGTGAAGTGAGAAAAACATTTTTTAATTTGTGATCAGTCTGATTAAAGTGAGCACGGAGTAATGATGTGGTGAATTATCATGTCCATATTACAGACAATATATGATTTATTTATAATGCGAATATTGACAATAATGTTTCCCTGCATTATATTGATATTAGTCAAAAATACCAATCATCCCTAAAGCCACAGCAGAGTATATATATGATATATCCTCTAATATAAATATTAAACTGTCTTCCCTCTGTGTTAAGCTACACTTCAGTGAGTTTTGTGCAGACTCTCTGACTTTTAAAAATACACTTAAGAGCAGAAAAAGCTCTGTGACACAGATTTGCTTGTAAAGAAACTGGAACAAAGTTGTCCCAGAATTAGAGAGCAGCTGAGCACAGAGCAAAGCTGTACAGGGATGAGACAGATGCACAATGGAGGGTTTTATGGTCATGGGGAGTCAGATATTACAGCAACAGTTATGCTGCAGCAATAAGACAGATGTTTGTTACCATGGTGATTAAAAACCTGATTCAAATGAAGTTAGGACAGTGTGTGAAATGTCATTTTTTACCTATATTTACTACAAATCCGAACAAAGATGGGATATTTAATGTTAAAACAAACAGTTATGGTGTTATTGCAGAAAATCACTTAAATTTGGTGCCTGCAACATGTTCCAGAAAAGCTGGGACATGAGTTTTCACACTGCCATCTACTTTAGTGTTCAAGTATTGTTAATGTAAAAATATTACCTTTCCCGTGCCTTGGTACTCACACTTTATGTTGTTGTACCTTAATATTTTCATTTGATTTTTTTTTGCTCTTTTTACTCAATACTCTTATTCTTATTTTTGTACTGACATTTATTATTTGTACTAAATGTAGCACCGTGGGCCTTTGAGTATTGTAATTTCAAACCTCTACTTGTGCACATGTTGTTTACCACTGTAGCAACACTCACACTGCAAAAACTTAAATCTAAAGTAGTTTAATAATCTAATTTCAATTCTTAAAATCTCACAAAGCTTATTGTAGTGCAAAATTGCCCGACATCTCCAGGTATACATCTTAATTCAGTATTTAAAAACAAGAAAATAAACCCTGAATTGCTTGTTATGGCTTATTAACGCGGACTAAATAAAGCATTTAAATTTGGAAGAGAAAAAAAAAACGATTTAAGAATTGTGAAGCAAAAAAGTCCTAATTCCTATGTGAATTGATTTTTTTCTCCCACCCCTACTATCTGTCAATACCGATATCAAACCAATAAAATCACGCAACCCTAATCTGGATTTTGTTTCCTAAAAGCTTCTGCTGGAAATACTGTAAAATACCAAATAAAGGCCTGGCTCCAATAAATTCCCTGGTCCCAAATAAACGCCGGGTGGACGTTAAGTTACACTTAAGGTCCACAGAGGCCACTAGAGCGCAGAAAGCCAGAAACTTACAGACTAGGGCTTTACAAATCCAAAGAAGAAGACATTGCCACTGCCGCGGTTTGTATTTGCACGTAACTAATGGTGCGTTCCAGTTGTAGTCGGAGGTCGGAATTTCCCACTTCCGAGTAGGAAATTTCATCTGGAACGCCCCCCGAGGTCGGAATTTCCTACTAGGAACTCGGGGGAACCTCGCCACCCCCGAGTTGACAAACCAAGATGGCAGCCCCCAGTGTGAACAGTTATGTAGCTCCTCTAATAATCCATTTATTTGCACTTCTGGCTAGTGTGTGTTGCTCTAAATCAGCTGTATACATAGTATTGTTAGACTTATATTTACAAAAATGCTGCCATAGTGATAATCACATTCTTCATGTGATATTTGTGAACAACAACGCAGGGCGTGCTAACAACAGCTAACAATAGCCTGGTCGATCGGCACGTTTTTTTTCCGACTTCAACTGGAACGCCGACAAGTCGGAGATGACGTCACTCCCATTTCCCAGCTCCCAGTTCCGAGGTAAATGGAACGCAGCATAACGTCAGGAAGCCGCTCATGTCAGTTGGCGGTACATTGCTGCTTATCTCCATGGCCCTGGTGCAGGGGGAAAAAAAAAGAAGTACGACCTTAACTAAACTACCAGTTGTTCCTGACCAGGTTTAAGAGTGTTTAGAGAGAGCTTTGTTGAAAGACAAAGACAGGCGTAAAACTACAGTACTGTAATCTTGCCTTGAAAATGTACAGGTGATATTCATACTGGTGTAAGTAAATAATTTTATTACATTTACCATATTTTTTCCTTTTTTTGTTAAAGATGCTATGAGGAGTTTTTAAGTAATTACAAAAAAGTCTCACTTTTAGATATATGCCTGATCGAAATACACACTTTTAAGATGAGTTTTATAGCATCAAAATAGGTTATCTATAAATGCTATTCCTTAGCTTCGCGGTCGGGTCGGACAGGGCTGGACTGGCCTGGATACTCAACTTCAGGAACAAGACAATAAAAACTAGAGACATTTATATTATTCGGACACGTCTTAGAGCACCGGGCTGTAAGTAGCCTGCTACTAAACTATGATACTAAGTTTTCCAAGAAATTGCTTGTTGTCACACATCAAAAACCACTGCTACATAGCTAGAAGAGATACATTACCTCGTCGCTTTGCATCCTGTAAGTTGTCGAAAAAAGAAGTTGTAAAGCAATGCAGAGTTCTGAGGAAGGTCCGAGCTGCATTCATTCATTAGCATCACAACAAACGCACGCTTTGGCTTGAGTCACGTCTTTACGACAGTCACCACGTGTGCTCATGGGTCGCAGTCTTTATGTCGCCGGCAATAGATTCTCCTCATTGCACCTTTAGCAAAGTTTTAGTGCAAAAGGAATTAAAAGTCTGTCCAAAATAAACGCCCGGCCTGCTTAGAGATTGAAACATATCAACGCCCCAGCTTTTATTTGGTATTTTACGGTACTTCAATTTCCGATATCTGATATGCCGGTATTTTTTAATAGATTTAGTCAATGGAATTACGAAATCACTGTTTTCTGTTTATGTTTTATACGACAGATTGGAATTGGGACTTGAACACGTTTTATAAACACAACAATCTCCTCTTCCTCTCCTCAGGTGGACAAGGTGTCCGTCACGGCAGAGGGCGGCGCCGGAGGCCGTCCCCCCAACAAACCAGGGGGAGGGGTCATGCGCATCCACCGCCACTTCGCCTTCCCGTCCAATCAGATGTACGTGGTCGTCCTGCACCGTGAGATGAAGCCCATGAGGGTTTACCGCCTTAACATGAGCTTTGACGCCGCCATCGAGGACGAGCTGCTGGGCTTCTTCAGGAGCTCGTACACCCTGCAGAGAGAGAGACGGTACACACACACACACACACACACACACACACACAGGCAGATACACACTGTGATACACACACTCATTTTTCGTGCAGCAGCAGGTGGTTCAACGAGAAAAGGTCAGCCCTTCACATCCACGACATTGATTAACTCACACACGGCGCTCAGTGTGTGCGCTCTGTCTCCGTGTGCCGGTGTGTGTTCCCCCTATCACGGCGCCCCCCCCCCCCTTATGAATTTCCCATAAGCCTTTGCTGGAGAGTTGTTTCCACATCAGATTTCCTCCCCACGGTGCTGATGGGAAACAGACTGTGTGCTGATACATTTATTATTTCATGCATGAGCTTGAGTCGGCGTGTGGCCTCCGTCTGTGTGCGCCGCAACTTTTTATCAACGTCTGCCCCACTTACTCCGAGACACAAAGTCATGGTTAATTGTTGGAATCAGGCAAAAACGCCACGGCCGTGGTGGATGGAGAATTTAATCTGTGACTCTTTCGCACTCAAACTTTTTATCTGTAATTTGAAAATATGTTCCTCTAACTGAATATTAATCAACCCTCTCTTTATCTCTGCTGTGAACATTTGGGTTTAGAGTAGAGGTGCCCAGATCGGCCTTTTTTATCACCTGTAAATGGCAAAATATAGTGGGAAAGCATACAGATTTTTTCAAGCAAGAGCAGTTTACCAGAACATTTAGTTGAAGATGTAGTTTAGAATATGTTTTTGAAAATATAATTATGATGTAAATTGAAAGACAGTAATGATACCTTGAATAAAAATATAGTAGTAAAACTATAATAGAAAATACAGTAATAATGCTGTAACTATAATAGATTAATGGTACATCTACCACTAAAGCCCCACAGGACCCCATTTTGGGTCTGCTGGGTTTCAAGAGAAAAGCTCTTTGACACACCAGCGCAAAGCAGTGAACTGTGCCAGGAAAAACTGAGCCACACAAACAAATAAGCCAATGTTACATACACCAAATACAATGAAAACAACAAGCAAGAAAGGTAAAAGAAAAAGAAAAATCTGTAGAGCGCCACCCAGTGGCATGTGGCATCGCACCCGACACATTTTCGCCTCTGGCTCCGGCATGTAGCAAGCTACACACACAAACAAGACATCTGCGGAATGCTGAGACTGAGATCTTAAAAATAAAAAGTTAGCACAGAAATTATGGTTATGAACCTATAAACGAAAAATTAGGATGTTGCTGAAAATATAATTATGATGTCACTTGAAAGACAGTAATGACACCTTGAATAAAAATATAGCAGTAAAACTATTATAGAAAATAGAGTAACAGTGCTGTAATAATAATAACTTTAATAGATTAATGGTACATCTACCACTAAAGCCCCACAGGACCCCATTTTGGGTCTGCTGGGTTTCAAGAGAAAAGCTCTTTGACACACCAGCACAAAGCAGTGAACTGTGCCAGGAAAAACTGAGCCACACAAACAAATAAGCCATTGTTACATACACCAAACACAATGAAAACAACAAGCAAGAAAGGTAAAAGAAAAATCAAAATCAGTGGAGCGCCAGCCAGTGGCATGTGGCATCGCACTCGGCACATTTTCGCCTCTGGCTCCGGCATCTAGCAAGCTACACACACAAACAAGACATCTGTGGAATGCTGAGACTGAGATCTTAAAAAAAATATAAAAAGTTGGCACATAAAATATGGTTATGAACTTGTTAATAAAAAAGAAAATTAGGATATGTTGCTGAAGATTTAATTATGATGTAACTTGAAAGACAGTAATGATGCATTGAATAAAAATATAGCAGTAAAACTATGATAGAAAGTACAGTAATAATGCTGTAATAATAATAACTTTAATAAATTAATGGTACATTTAACACTAAAGCCCCACAGGACCCCATTTTGGGTCTGCTGGGATTCAACAGAAAAGCTCTGTGACACACCAGCACAAAGCAGTGAACTGTGCCTTTAAGACTATACTCTTGTTGCACGTCAAATTTAACAGGAAAAACTGAGCCACACAAACAAATTAGCCATTGTTACATACACAAAACACAATGAAAACAACAAGCAAGAAAGGTAAAAGAAAAAAAAATCTGTAAGCTGAGACTGAGATCTTAAAAAAAGTCGGCACAAAAAATATGGTTATGAACCTGTAAATGACATTAAAATAGGATGTCTTGCTGAAAATATAATTATGATGTAACTGTAAAGATAGTAATGATGCCTTGAATAAAAATACAGTAGTAGAATGTAGAAAATACAATAATAATGCTGTAACTTCGACTAAAGGTGCGTACACACCAAACGCTACTTGTTCTACCTCGGCGATCACTCTCCATGCAAAGTCAATGTACAGCCGCGATGGGGCGGGGCTAACCCTCCCGCGATGCGACAACCGCTTTTCACTCTACCACATAGCTTGTCGCGCAATGTGAAAGTAAAAAAAAGTTGATCAATCAGCAGGTGTGTGCAGATGTGACAGTACCCTAGACGGACAGTTATTCATCCGAACTACAAAGTAACAATCCATGTCAGAAACATTAGTCAGTGAGGATATTAGTTCCGCCTAGACCAGGGGTGGGCAACTATCAATACCAAAGGACCACATTAATTTTTCTTAAAAGCCGGAGGGCCGCATTGTTACATATTGTTGGCACTGTCAACAAAGAAAAAAAATATATATAAAAAAAATTACAAGGATAAAGCTTAACCAAGGATTATACCACTTAAATATTCTAACTCAACATTACATGGCACTGGCCACTCATGATGAATCGTATTTAGCATCCGTTGTTTTATTTTTTCATTTTTCCAGTTTGTTTTGTTTTTTGTGGAAATGACTGGTGGGCCGCATTGAGCGAGGTGAAGGGCCACATATGGCCCCTGGGCCGCCAGTTGCCCACCCCTGGCCTGGACGGACTGCAGGGCATCAGCTGCAGTGTTTTGTGGTTAACAGCTGGAAAAATGTCCACTTATACATCCTATTATATGATAAATTATATGATTGCGGTGAGACTCGAGCGGACGTGACGTCACTGAGCGATGGCCGACGGCAACGGTGACCAAAATGAGACATTTACGGACGTGCGACGATACGTCAGTGGGCAACGCAATTTTGGGAGCTGGGTTGCTTGCGGTGTGAACGCAGCATAAGGGTTCATTAAAGACTTTTATAGTAACTTACTGGCGTCTTGTTGCCTGTAAGTTACTGTAAAATTTACAAAATCCTTTTTAAAGTAAGATAGATGTGCTGTGATTGGCTGCACTACTAGCTCAAAGTGAGGTGAAGTTGTTGGACTTGAACTTCATCTGAAACATCCATCCACACTCATCTGCTCTAAACGAGTCAGTGCTGCTGTAAACTCTCATCGAGCACTCGTGTAACGGCCGTCAGAGCCATCGTGGAGCATTTGTTTACAGTCACAGCCAAACAAAGTGGCGTTTTTACAGTCGTTCAATCGCCGTGACGAACGAACACATCAGCTTGATTTCCCTCCCAGCTGCAGCTCATAATGAAACTGAGCTCTGAGTTATTGAAGGTGGACTTTTCCAGCCTGTCCCCTGCAGCGGACTTTCCTTTTCCTCACTGACATTTTCCAAACTTTCAAACATCAGGAAACAACCGAAAAGGTCCCGTTTGTGTTGATACGTTCGTGATTAATGATCGGAGCCGGGCAGGCACTGACGTCTCCTCAGGCTGGGCTGTCGTAAAAGCTGCCATGTGTTACCGGAGTGGATGCTGCGGATATTTATTCAACATTTTTTAAGGAGAAATCTTCCCACTGAGGTAGAAAATATTATTACAGGGCAGCAGCAGCACCGGGGGCAGCAAGAAATAATGGACCATTACTGACTGAAGTAAAATAAGACAAAAAAATGAGCAATATTCATCAACCACCAGAAGAAAATACAGACTGAGGGATAAATTTTGTCTTATTTTAGTGTTAATATGTGAATGAAATACAGACGGAGATAAATTCAGTCTTATTTTTTTTGTTAATCTGTGAATGAAATATTTTTACTTCTCTGTGGCTCAAATCAACTCAGCAAACTATTACACCTTTTTTAGGAAAATCAGAATGAAGAAGTTAATGTGATCCTCCAGCCCAACCAGAGGATTGAAACCAAACTGACAGTTTGGAAATGCCCCGGCCACTTTATTAGGTACACTGCAAAAACTCAAATCTGAGGATGTTTCTTCATCCAACTTCAAATCTCAAAATCTCACAAGACTTATTTTAAAGGTGCTATGAGGAGAATCAATTACCGGTGAAATAAAGACTCTGCTACCCATGAGCATGTGCGCCGACTGTCGTAATGCTGCTTCCAGTAACCTCGGAACTGGGAGTGACATCATCTCCAACTTATTGGCGTTCCAGTTGAAGTCAGAAAAAAACATGCCGATCTACCAGGCTATTGTTAGCTGTTGTTAGCACGCCCTGCGTTGTTGTATGAAGAATGTGATTATCACTATGGCAGCATTTTTGTAAATGTAAGTCTAGCAATACTATGTATACAGCTGATCTAGAGCGACACACCCCAGTCAGAAGTGCAAATAAATCAGGGTTCCCACGCGTCCTGGAAAACCTGGAAAATGATTGCCTAATTTTCCAGTCATGGAAAACAAATGGAAAATGAGGAAAAAAGTGAAATGTCCTGGAAAAGCTTAAATTGTCCTGGAAAATTGTCTTTCTTCTAGCTTGAAACATAGGAGATTAAGTAGAAATGTACTTGCTAACTAATGTACACCTGGCCAGAAAATATGAGTAGGTAAAATAATGCAAGTTAAGGCATAAAATATAAAAACTCAAAACAGTGGGGACAAAAAGAAATATTAAATAATTGACAAAATAAATTAGGCTTAATTAACAAAATATATTCATAACAAAGCAGAGTAAATATAGATTAAAAATATGTATAACCATAAATTTATAATAGTAAGACACATAAAAGCCAAACTAAACAGATAGCTAACAGACAATGTTCGTGCTGGAGAGTTAGAAACAAAGAAATTCTAAGATCACTATGATCAATAACATGATCAACCTCTAATGTTGTTTTTAGAAGGTTAACTAGAATTGAAAACTGCCAACGGCAACAATGTAGCTTCAGTTGGTTATGTGACACTGGAAAAAGTCCTGGAAAATGATTTCTAGAGAAGAGTGGGAAACCTGTAAATTGATTATTACAGGAGCTAAATAACTGTTCACACTGGGGGCATCCATCTTCGATTGTCAACTCAGGGCTGGCGAGGTTTCACCGAGTTCCCAGTAGGAAATTCCGACTTCGGGGGACGTTGTAGTTGCAGTTTCCTACTCGGAACCCAGAATTTCCTACTTCTGACTACAACTGGAATGCACCAAAGACGTGACTGAAGCCAAAGCGTGTGTTTGTTGTGGTAAATGCAGCTCAGACCTTCCTCAGAACTCTGCATTGCTTGACAACTTCTTTTTTCAACAACTTATAGGATGCAAAACAACAAGGTAATGTATCTCTTTCTAGTTACGTAGCGGTAGTTTTTGATGCGTGACGACAAGCAGTTATTGGAAAACTTAGTGTTGTAGTTTTGTAGCCGGCTATATATCGCTACTAACAGCGCGGTGCTCTCAGACGTGCAATATAAAAAATAAAATAATATAAATTTGCTCTAGTTTTCATTGTCTTGTTCCTGAAGTTGAGTATCGAGGTCAGTCCAGCCCCGTCCAACCTGACCAGAAGGCTAAGGAATAGCATTTATAGATAACCTATTTTGATGCTATAAAACTCATCTTAAATTGTTTTCAAATTTCCATCAGGCATATATCTAAAAGTGAGACTTTTTTGTAATTACTTCGAAACTCCTCACTGTCTCTTTAAGCTAAAATTGCATGATATGCCAAGATATGCATCTTATTTCAGAAATTAGAGACAAAAAATAAACCCTGGGTTGTTTGCAATGAGTTAAAATATTTACCAATGTGGCAAGATAATCGCACTCAAACTTATAATCCCAAGAACAGCTTCTTCCCTCCGGCCATAGCTCTCCTAAATAACTTAACTGATTAATATTTTCCTACTAAATGTACTTTTTCCTTTTACAAGATGCATACATATTTTCTTCTTTTCTAATCAGGAGTATAAATACACAGATATTTTTTCTACTATGGGTTTGTTTGTATTTGCTGCTGTTTATTCCGTGAGTGACACCACCTGCAGAAACCAAATTCCTTGTATGTTGTGAATGAACTTGGCCCATAAGGCGGATTCTGATTCTACTGAATTTCACCTGTTTGATGTTTTGGAAGTGAGGTGTGCTCTCAAGTTGTTTCTACACTAGATTTTAAGACCCTTAAGGAAAAAAAAACTTTGCCATTGGCAGTAGTTTTTGATAATTACAAGTAATTTAGTGCTTTATTGTTTTTTTTATTCCTTGTAGTAAAATATTCATCTGGACTTGTCAAATGAAATTGAAATTTTAGCAAGTATTGTTGATATTTTTGACATGAAAGTAGACAAATAAACTTGCTGTGATCTGAGTTTCTGCATGCATCGATTCATCAAGGAGCAGAAACAACAGGAGGAGTTTTTTTAGTTCATGTTTGATCATGAATGCTCTGTAGATAAAGGCTAAAGTACTGAAGGGTGTTGACTTGTGTCGGCCTCGGCTTATTTAGTGCTACTAATAAAGCATTATTAATCCAGGGCTGTACATTACGTAACCACTGACACAAGGTTGTCACGTCTACAGTTCGATTCATGCTCTTGAAGCCTTGTGTCCCTCAGATGCACTTTTCGGTTTTAATTAAAATGCAGCTAATTGAGTGTAAAAGGGAATTTTTCCCTCTCATGTGTCACCACATTCAGGTCATTTTGGTTTCTAATTAAATGTTTTTATGTTGCTGCGATGCTTTGCTCTATCTCAGGTTTCAAGTGTGGCTTCTATTTATTTAATAAACTCGAGAAGTTGAAAACTTTACTCATTTTGGCTTGACATTAGGGGGTGAAAGTGGGTCCAAAACCACACCAGTAGAGAACCAGTACTCATAAACAGAGGCTTTGTTGTTGACATGCTCACCAGCTCTTCCATAAATGCAAATTGCCTGCAAATTTAAAAATTGTTGACAAAAATCTTGAAAAATCAATGTGATTGGGTTGTTTGACATTGCGATTTTAAACCTTTCAGCCCCTCTTCTGTTGTTTTTCCATCATTTTGAACCCCTTCATCTCTTCAACAAGGCATTTTCCCTTTCTAACTGCTGCTAACTGGGTATTTTCTCTTTTTCAGCCCATTATCTTCAAACTATAGGGATGATTGTTCATGAAATTCCAAGTTAATATGGTTAGACTTTGTATTTTCACGACTTTGCGCCTAGTGATTAAGCTACAGTTGAGTGAGTGTACCTAATAAAGTGGCCACTGTGAGGGTTTTGGAGGCACTTCATACTTTAACAAGAAATAAGAACATTTTGATTGCACAGGTCTTCTATTTCTGTCAGCAGTATGTTGCATAATAATTAAGTTTGATCACATCAACAGCTGAGATCCTGAATCCCTGACGACCGAAGAATCAACGTCCCATTTTATTATTCTATTATTGTTCTATTATTAGAACATAAAGCAGCCAGCAAACCAGGCATTAATCAGCCGTTCACATCTTCCTTGAATAAACACTCATGTTCTTTCTATCGCTCCGTGCTTCGCCGATTCCCTCATTGGCTCCCTCAGATTCAGATTAGTCTTGTTTAATCACAGCGATTACACAAATTTGCATTTTTGCATACATCAGATCTGCTGCAGCAGCTGTTGGTGAAAAGCTGTAAATGCTGACGGATGAAGTGACAATCGACGTGCTGATCTGTGACAGGGGGGTGTATTTATGAGACCGCGTGGTTCGTCTCTGAACCACATCACTTAAAAACACATGCTGGCTCCACTTTAGGATGATTGGCTTTATTCACTGGATGCTTTTACCACCTGTTGTCCAAAATTCACAGAAGCTGCTGTTTGGATCAATGTCTGATCACAACAGTGTTCATTTAGATTTAGTCTTTTGCCTCAAATACACTGTATTTCCAAAAGTATTCCCTCGCCTGCCTTGACTCA
Source organism: Scarus forsteni (assembly GCA_036419115.1). Taxonomy (NCBI): domain Eukaryota; kingdom Metazoa; phylum Chordata; class Actinopteri; order Labriformes; family Labridae; genus Scarus; species Scarus forsteni. Next base: position 21,898,369 of record JAZDUH010000341.1, on the reverse strand, counting down.
CATATGAACTTAAGTGACATCCCATTCCTAATCCATAGGGTTTCAATCTGACGTCGGTCCAACCTTTGCAGCTATAACAGCTTCAACTCTTCTGGGAAGGCTGTCCACAAGGTTTAGGAGTGTTTATGGGAATTTTTGACCATTCTTCCAGAAGAGCATTTGTGTGGTCACACATTGATATTGGACGAGAAGGCCTGGCTCTCAGTCTCTGCTCTAATTCATCCCAAAGGTGTTTTATTGGGTTGAGGTCAGGACTCTGTGCAGGCCAGTCAAGGTCATCCACACCAGACTCTGTCATTCATGTCTTTATGGACCTGCTTTGTGCTCTGGTGCACAGTCATTTTGGAAGAGGAAGGGGCCAGCTCCAAACTGTTCCCACAAAGTTGGAGCATGGAATTGTCCAAAATGTCTTGGTGTGCTGAAGCCTTCAGAGTTCCTTTGACTGGAGCATCCTATCACAGTTCCATGCTGGAGTCCACTGAGCTCCTGAGAGTGACCCATTCTTTCACAAATGTTTGTAAAAGCAGTCTGCATGCCTAGGAGCTTGATTTTATACACCTGTGGACATGGAAGTGACTGGAACACCTTATTCTGATTATTTGGATGAGTGAGCGAATACTTTTTGCAATATAGTGCACCTTTTAGTTTGTCATAATTTAAACACATTTATTTACAGTACCGTGCAAAACTTTCCTCCAAATAATAAGCAAGCACTTTGTGGTATTTATTAATCAATGTACTTCTGGAAAATCATCTCTTTGTGCCTCTTTTTAAACAGAATTTTGATATTAATATTTGCCTTAATTCTGTACTCAGTCTGTTCCACATTTTAACTTCTCTAACAGTGTGACAGAATTGCTTCAATGTTGTACGAACACTTCTAACCTTTAAATATGAATTTTCTCTTCAATTATTACCTCCTTTTCTTTCATAAAACATTTTTCAACAGCATATTATTCCTCGCTTTGTATGATAATTGAGCTGTTTGGTGCTCCGAGTCAAAAATGTTAGGATGTTGGAATTAAAAAAGAAATTACATGAGCAAACCTTAAAATATGTCTTAAAAAGTTACATCATCTGATAATATCCTACAAGGCCATGCTGGAAGGATGAAATCATGGGAATGAGAAGCTTCTGAAATAAATATGAATAATCCGGTTTTCTAGACATTTAGGAGGAATAATTATGTGTGACTAACGCTGTGTAAAGGTGTCAGGTTTGCTTCATAAATATGCTAATGCTATGACTAAGCAGCAAAGCAAATAAACAGAGTACAGAAACAGCTTCTGAAATAAAATATTTTCAAGGAAACAGCTTCAAAATGTCAGACTGACACAACCCCAGCACGCACAGGCTTCTGCAGTCCAAAGAGAGAAGACTGTGTGAACAAAGCTCTCTGTTAGCTTTGGGATTAGCTCGATGCAGCTGGTCGGCTAATGCTAACACACAAATAAACACAAACACATGCTCCTTGTTTAGATTTGGGTAATGTGGAAAGCTAGCATGATCCTTCAGCTTGGATTAAATACTTAAACGTTGGAGAGGGGAGGATGACGAGGAGCATCCCTGTTTAATCTCTGTATTGATCGTTACGCAGATGATGTGACGACCTCCCAGTGAAACCAGTCCGACAAACCAGGCCGCCGCTCAGTGACCTGCAGTCTGACATCACAACCGGATCCACAGCTCACGTCGATACTCTGCTAATGTAAAGGAAACTGTACCAGCCTGGCTTGTGGGCTGAGTTTCCCCCCACAGTCGACTATTTTTAGCTCCGACAGTCACACTCCGACTGTTTTCGACGAGTGCGATAAGATCGTTTTTCTGATTCCCAGGCCATGTGAGCGTGAAAAGAGGGAGAAAGTTTATTTTGCTCCTTTTTGAAGCAGCTTCAGTGCTGCTGAAATGAGTCCAGAAGTGACAGTTTACAGCAGCAGAACATCAAAACATCTTTAAAACCGTCTCTGAATCATAGACTCCTCTCCGGCTCTGATGCTGGTTCAGTATGTTCCCCACCGAGAGTTAAACACAAACTCAGACTCAATGTTTTAGTGCCGACAAACTGACACGTCCTGATATTCTGCCGTTCAGTTTCACACAGATAGAGAAAATGAAGCACTGAGGCGAAGTTTTGACACATTAAACCTTGAAACTTAAACTCCCAGCTCAACTGTTTGGCAGAGGTCAATAAATTCAGGAATATTTAATGTGTTAGAAAACACCACATGTCATTGTTTCTGTCAGTGTTTTAGGATACAGAAAAGACTGCAAACCAAAGAACTATTTTTTCTTTGTATGAGATTGAAATGTTTAAAAAGCTATTATTATTATTAAACATTATTAATAGAAAAACTTAAACATATTCTAATTTGATGATTATATTTTTATATTTATCTGTTGTTCATCAAAAACACTTTGTGTTTTTCAAACTCAATCCCATCTGTTTTAAGTTATTTTTGATTGCTAATATATTTACAAATACTTCTGCCATTTCTTTCTTTTTCAAGAGATTTTACACACAACACAATATGCCATCAGTACGTGGAACCTGATTTGTTAAAACAGATTAAAAATAATAATAATAATAATAATAATAATAATAATAATAATAATAATAATAATAATGATAATAATACTAATAATTCCTTAAATAAATAAATAAATAATATAAGATATAAAATAAGAAATAATAGTGATATAAAATAAGAAATTCCAAAAAGGTGGAAAAAAAAACACAATGAAAAAAAAAAGAATAATTAGAAGTATGCCTGTCACGATAACAAATTTTGCTGGATGATAATTGTCCAAAAAATGATTGCCGAAGAACTTATTATTGTCAGTATTATTTTGAAATGTCATTTTTTCATTAATGTAATTTTAATATATGTCATAATAAAGTTAGTACACAATATCAAAAGCAATAAACTTTAATCTGTTAAGAGTTTTTAATTGTAATTGGAAGGTTAAGATCTTTTCAATTAAAAAAGTTAAACAAACAGTACAATAAATTTAACAAACAAAAAAAGAGAAAAAAAAACAATGAAAATTGACTCTCTTTAAGGAAAATTTGCATGTAAGTAGAATAATTTTTCTAATCAAAAACAATAAAAAAATAGACCCTGTTTCTGTAAAGAAAGAAACAAAACTCAAATAAAACACACACAACAATAAAAAAAATAAATAAAAAGGAGTTTTTACAGTTCAAACATTTGTCAAACATTTGTAACAATTCTGGCTTTTCAACCGTATTGCAGGGCTGTGTTTCTTTTGCAATGTAGTGAATGACACTGTCCTTGAGCGCACACCATTTTACTCTGTTTTATTTATATTTACTTTTCCGACCAAACACCACAGTAAGCACTGACTGTTAGGACAAAGGCTCCGCTGCACCTCCCCTTCTTCGTCCCCACTACTTTCAAACAAATACGACATATCAGCTCGTTGGTGTTCATGAGCTCACACCTTGTTCACTCTGTTAAAAACCGAAATATTCCCTCACTGGGGCTGTGGCAGCCAGCTTAAGAATCGTAGCTTTCGTGCCATTATTCATATTTGTGTTTCTTTCCTCGTTACTCCTCACAACGCTCACTTCACCCACAAAAATTGCATGAGCGACAGATGCTCACTCCGCTATAAATCCGCTATAGAACCAACGCGCCCCGGCGTTGGGACAGTTGCTCAAAGTGAACCATCTTCTCATTCAGCCTCTTTGGTAGAACGAGAGGAGGAAAACAAATACGCACGCACGTGTCAGTTTATCGAGGCCGGCAAACTTACCAAAGACGTTTTTATTTATCGTGTGGTTTATTGATTTATTGATTATCGTGACAGGCCTAACTAAAAGTGATAACCCTGCCATCCGTTGATCCAATTGGCAATATTAGCATCTCTTAGCTCAGTAGTTTATATACACAGTTTTCTTTTGTATTGACTTTGACCATAAGAGAATAACTTTACTACACTAAATACATGTCCTTAACAGTAGTATTTTTAAATGATCATAGATTATACAATGATACATAAGTGTTTGGCCATTCTGTAGTTTGACCTCTCAACACCAACTTTGACAATTCTGTTGGCAAATAATTAAACGGAGGAGACCACAGTTCTGTAAAGCATCTCGTTACCTTTCAGTACAGCACAAATTCTTGTCAAAAATTGTCCTTATACCACTGCGTGGCAGTTGGTGGTAAATCTTTAATCCAATTGATCAGAATACATTTTCTGGCCAAAATCAGTAGCTTGTCACATAGTTTTAGCTGGGAGTGTGTAAGGGTACTTCTGCATTTTTTAATTAGGTTTGCCTTTAATATTTGTGCACATTTATGTCATCACGCAACCAACTGTTAGCTTTTATAACCTCTTAATCCCACAGCAAGAAAATATCTGGTTTTTGGTTTGTATTTTCTCTGTTCCCTAAAACGTTGATGGAATCAAACAACTATATGATTTGTTCTGTATTTGAAAATATTTAATATTCCTGGATTTATTGATGCTCTGCCTAACAGTTGAGCTGGGGGGGCTTGTTCGTCACATTGACTGTCTCTATTACAGAGAGAGAGAAGTGCTCGGCAGTTCTGGTATAACTAATGTAACCACCAGCAAATTATGACCCAACCACTGAAATGTGATACTCCAGCTTCTCAGCTTTCTGGCAGCCAAGAGACAAAAGGAGGGAGTTCTTACTGTCTGCTGGATGGATGGGAAAAATACAAGACTCAGGGGATGGTGGGCACCCAAGGGACCTTAAGTCAAGTCCTGTGTGCAGCAAAAAAGATGATTCAGAGGAACTACCACCCCCACACGAGGCACCATGTTGACTGAAGAAATGTTTTCTGCCTTGTATAAGAGTAATCCAAAAATCAGGCTCCAGAAAAACCCTCAGTAGTAGCCATGCACAGCTGAATCTGCCTGATTTAATGTTGTAATCAGGCACATCCATCTTTTCAAGCTCCGGTCAACAACAACTGTTTTTCACCCAAAGCTGCATGGACCATTCAGGGTCGTAAAGAGCAGTGACAGCTGGGCTACGAGTGATGGAGATTAGCATAGATGCTATCAGCTCCATTAACAGCTTATCAGATCTGGACCATAACAAACAATACTGAAAGCATTTCTCTAGCGTAAGGAAGTTTTCACTCCACTTTGAAGTTATTTTGGTGAGAGTTTGGTCTACAAAGTGGCTAAGGTTTTGTATTTCCTACTTTCCTATTGGCCTATTACATAATCTGATTGGCCTGAAGTGAATGTGATTGACAAGATTATTGTCCAATCTCCTGCTGGATATGCCTGCTTACAGACAATAAGGGTCCGTCCCAATTGTACCCCTTACCCCTTGGTTTTGCGCGTTTATGTCTAGTGAAGTGGTGTCCCAATACTACGTAGGGCTAAGGGGAAGGGGTAAGACCAAGGGTTACACAGCCCTCCAAACGAAGACCTCACCTGAAACCAAAGGGGCAAGAGAATTTCCCATAATACACTGCGCACGCGGACACGAAGCAGAGCGGAGACCGATGAAAGTGCCTAATTATAAGTAATTATTGTATCATCAAGTAAATATTAATCATGTTTTAGTTGTTGGTTGCATTTAAAAATTTCTCATTATAACAAGCTAGCTTTCACAGCTGTTTAGTTTCGTTTATTTGTTTATTGTTTTATGGACAGTCCTCTTGAATGTACTGCTGAGTAAAAGAGGCAGCTTTAGCCTTTACAGCTAATTTCCAGCTGTAGTCCCCGACCAGTTGTCAGTACGCAACCAAAAGATTTAAAATACAGTAAAATACATTACATTTATAATCACATCAGGCCTAAACAAAAAGAGAAGAGACACAGCGTGTCGCACACAGACACAGTATTTTCACTTTGTGAAATACTGTACTTTGGTTGTGTGGAAAGGTTGGATGAGTTCAGAGGGACATCCAATCACAGCTGCCTTGGCTTAGGAGGAACATGGCTGGAGGTCAAGAGTCTGAAGGGGTTCAGGCTGTGAAATGTTTGAGAACCACTGTTTACCCCCACCAAGGAGGTTATGTTATTGCCAGCGTCTGTTTGTTTGTTCCTCTGTTAGCAACTTAAACTCAAAAGTTATGGACTGATTTCAATGAAATGTTCAGGAAATGTCCAAATTAGGACAAGGAACAAATGATTAGATTTTGGGAGTGATCTGGATCACCGTCTGAATTCACCATGACGAAGAATGCGATTTTCATGAATAACTACTGAACCAAAATGGATATCATCATGGATTGCATCCAATTGCTAATGGTACGTTTTCATGGTCAATGAATTGTAATATTTAGATGAAATAAAGGATGAAATAAATTTAGAGTAGATTCAATCGACTAAAACTAGACTAAAATCAAAACATATGAGATGACTAAATTATGACTAAAACTAGAAGATATGTGAGGCAAAAGACTACAACTTCAACTAAAATGAAAAGTGCTGTCAAACTTAACACTGCTCGAGAGGGGGGTGGGACACTAAATAAAACTAGAAAAGCACTCAGAGAGCGCAGACCTCTGCCAGCACCACAGTCCTCACCCATATTGTGATTTTCACCATAAATATTAGTCCTATCTTTATTTCATCAAAATATTTTGATTCTCTGACCATGAAAACGCACTATTAGCAACTGGATTCATAATATCCATTTAAGTTCAGTAGTTATTCACGAAAATCACATTTTTCGTCATGGCGAATCCAGACAGTGATCCAGATCACTCCCACAATCTAATCATTTGTTTCTTGTCCCAATCTGGACATTTCCCGAAAATTTTCATTGAAAGAAACAAACATACAAACAGGCGCCGGTATTAACATAACCTCTGGCGGAGGTAAAAATGTTGGCGTATTCCTTTAAATTTGTTCACTTAAAGCTAAAGCAGTCATATCAGACAGCAGCCTCGTTCCGTCGCTGATCTTTTTTAACTTTGATTGACTCGCCTGTCTCTGTGAAGCGTATTAAGGTGTTTACAGGAACCACAAACCGTCTGATTTACCTTCATCTCCCGCCGGCCTGTTTGCACTTTGCGCCGCTTGCACTCCTTTGACTTAAAGAAGCAGGTGCTCGTACAGTCACCCACGCGGTCCATGTGCCCGGACCCCCGCTGCGCGTTTGTTGTCGTGGCTGCTCGATTAAAAGAGCGTCTCGGTGATTATGAAATCCTCCAGCTGTGAGCTTTAGAGCGTGTGCTGCAACCTTCCTCCTTCTTTGATACAGAACATTCCTGAAGCTCCAAGTTCTAACACAAACCTACTCCCCAAAACATCTGAGCTGGTGCAGGAGCAGCCCCCCCCCCCTTTAGATCCAGAGAGGAACTTTTTCATTAGACACAGGCTGTTTTTTCACCGGGCTCCTATCTTTAACGAGGAGAGGAATTACAGTTAACGAGGAGCAGTAAGGCAGCTAACGAGGAGCCGGGATGTTGGAGTGTTAACGAGAGAGACGTACGCTTTAACGAAGGTGAGGCGAGTGTCTACATGTTAATGGAGGGAGACGGAGCTGATTGGTCAACACATCGACCTTATCCACTCGGGCCGGGCTGCCTCTCTCTCATGCTGATAGAGTAATCCAGTGTTGAGATGAGATGTTTCGGATCGATACCGCGCTCACCCACTCTGCGGCGTGTCAGAGGGTAACTTATCTAACATGGCAGGAGACTGAAGCTTCTTTAGAAATGCATTCGCTCTCAGAGCCTCTGAAACACAAACACGCCGCGGAGGAGGCCGAGTAATAGAAGCCCTCACAAATCTGAGATGTCATTTTTGACCGTATTAAGACCTCTGACTCTGCTTTAACCGCGACTCGACCTGTTTATCTTGGAGCTTCAATGGACTCCAGCTGTGCAGGGAGCCGTATCAGACTGCTGTGATTCTGAAAAGCTTTGTAGCCTTTAAACTACAGAAACATGCTAACTTATTCCAGTTTATTTTACATTTACTGCAGACTGAAGCAACAGGTCAGAGTTTCAGGTCAGAGTTTACTCTCAAGAGTAGGGCTGAGCAATTTTAGGAAAAGATCTGTAATTTCTTGATTTTAACATTTTTCCTTTTAAAAGTGTTGCAATTTGTTTCATTTGTGGATGACAACTTTTTTTTTTTAGTTTTTTTAGACTTTGACAGACAGCATTGAAAAAACTAGGTTTATGGTAATTTCTAAAAAACCTGATGGTAATGTGTCATTGTCTATTGATGGATTTGCTGTTGAAAGAGTGTATCAGGTTAAAATTTTGGGTGTAAACCTCACATGGAAATCTCACGTATATTATGTTCAAACTAAGGTGTAAAAGAATATTTTTGTCATGAACAAAGTGAAACGTATCTCTGGCACCATCCACGCGAAGACAAAACGTTGAATGCTGCGTTCACACCGTACAATACTTGTACTACCTCGGCGATCACTCTCCATGCAAAGTCAATGTACAGCCGCGATGGGGCGGGGCTAACCCTACCGCGATGCGACAGCCACGTACAAGACGATCACTTCACTCGTCCCGCGATGTCAAAGTAAAAAAAGTTGATCTTTTCAGGTGTGTGGCTGTGCGGCAACAGCCAATCAACGGTGTGAGCGTGTGTGACGATACCCGTGACAGACAGTTTTTCAACCGGACTACAGAGGAACAATTTATGTCCGTGTGGGAAACATTGGTCAGTGAGGACATTACCCCCAATTTCCACCGGACGCGAAAGCGCCGCGCAGCATACTGCGGAGCACTTCGCTCCCATTGTAGTCTATCAGGCAATTTCCACTGCACGCGAAAGTGCCGCGCCGCGATCCTGAAGCGGCGAGAGATGCGCTTCAGGTCTATTTTCTGCGCGGCCGCTTCCAAACCTTGTAAATTCAGAGTCATTAAGAAAGCCCCAGACAGGAAGTCACCGTGTGGAGTAACTGGAAGTTTCAAAATAAAACACAATGCACGGACTTTTGCACGTAATTTTCCTCAATAAATTGTCATTACGTCGAAACCGGAAGCACGAGCTTCAGGTCAGCAGTCTGTCAGAGGGTCCCAGAGACAACACGACACCATGGACGAAGAAAAGTGAATCGTAGAGGTACTGAAATATATAACACTGCATGCACGACACCATAGTCTTTCTAACGGACATAGGCGGACAGAAGTTGAATAATTCACGAAGCTGTGTGGTTGGGACCAGCAGAGGGACCTGAGAGAAGTGAAGTGAGGTGTTGTTTATTGCTTTTCTCAGTCTATCACATGTTTTATGAGCGTGTGACATCGCTATTCTCATGAGAGCCGTGGCTCTCCGGGAACCAGCCCTCCCCCTCCGGATTGAGCTCAGTGGCGCACCGCGGCGCGCCGCTTCCAGTGGGTTTTGAGATTTGGAGCAAGAACGCGGCGCGGCGCAGCGCTTTCGCGTGCGGTGGAAATTGGGGGTCAGTTCCACCGAGCTGGACCACAGAAAACTCACAGATGATGCTGCTGCAGGGCATCAGCTGCAGTGTTTTGTGGTTGATAAGTAAATGAAAAGGATACAGCTGGAATAATGTCTGCTTATACATCCTATTATATGATATATGATATGATCGCGGTGAAACTCGAGCGGAAGTGACTTCACCGAGCGACGGCAACAGTGACCAAATGAGGTTTTTATGGACACGCGACGATACTTCAGTGGGCGACACGATTTTGGTAGCTGGGTTGCTTGCGGTGTGAACGCAGCATAACAGTTTCAAAAACGATAGTCATAAAGATGAAGGCGTCTCAGAAAATGTGTGCATCTACATGAATGCACTCGATACGCATCAAAACGCTGTGAAACACATGCTAGACCTCTATGGGCGCTGTAACAATATGACGGAAACAAGCGGAAACAGACAAAAAAACAGTGGGCATGCGCACGGCAAAAGTTATAAACTTTGGTGATTGAGAAGGAGATATTGCTGCAACAGGGATAGTAGGGCCACTAGCTTCATCAGCACATATGCTACACAGTATGCCACCATAGTTGTGGTCATTGCTGCGTGTGGCGCATGCGTGTCAATGAAGATATGAAACTATGACGTAAGCGTATCTGAAAACTTGCGGAGAGCCAGTAATCAGGGAGCTGCGTGTACGGCATTTCAAAATCTTTCCATTCTGGAACCTGGTTTCAAAAATAATCATTTACAGACCCCCAAAACGCCGTCTTCGTATGGATGATACGCAGATTCTGCAAAAATGGATGGGTTTAGACCTCGGATTGTCTTCGTGTGGATGGGGCCTTAGACCACAAGACAATGCAAATTCTGTATTGCTCTTTATTTTGCAGTATTTTAGTTATTTGAGTTGAAATTGGGGCAATACGTACACAATATCTAGTCATTGTTTATTTTACAAAAAAGAGCAGTAAGAATTATGAATATAGTGGGGAAAAGGAAACACACCGACAAACTTTTTATCAAGTCAGGATTAATTGAACTTGCATACATGATCAAGGAATTATTGAAGTCTGATTTGAAATCAGAATAAACCAGCCACTTCCTTCTGAATTAAGTTTTATTGGGAATTATCATTTCATTCATAATCAGGTGTTAACATGGTCAATTTTAATCTTTTTAGAGAGGGTTTAAATTTCATTCAGAAATAAAGGGGAATTACAGTTCTCATGTTAACGTGATAACTGATATGGTATTTTAAAACCAGGCTCTTGAAACAACAGACTTAACAGAAGGTCCTGAAACAAATGCTTCAAGGCACCATTGGATGTTGGATGTATATATTTGTAAATATGTTTATGTGTATTTTTATATGTATCTATTAGGGGTGTAACGAAATTTCGTGCCACGAAATTTTGCGAAATAAAAAATGACTAAATAAAATTCAAAGACGCATGAAATAAAAGCACAAAATAAAAAACGCGAAGAGGCGCCACACATCATTGAGACTAGTGATTTTTTTTTACCGTCCTCGCCTACCATAGCAAAATAAACACTTCAAAAGGGAGGAAGACGAGGTGAAGGAATTAGCTGACGCTCCCTCGTCAAATAAATCGGTTGTGTGAATCTATTTTGGCTTCTCATGTAAAAGACGAGAGAACGGTGAGAAGATTGCGGACAAAACAACAATCGTATGCAAAATATGCCGCTACAGTTCACCGTATACTGCGGCGAGTACAACTACCAACTACTTTGAACTGGAGACAGGCAGCAACTGTATGTTTGTGTAAGTCTGCATAAAAAAAAACAATATTTGATTTTTGCATCTACTGTTGACAGAATTTGATCATACCTGAAGATCAGAAGTATATGCACTGTTATAGGCTAAATATTGTAGTTCACAGTTCAGACATTTATAGGTCAAACTGCAGCTCTGAAGCTGCTATTTGTTTTCCTTTTCATTTGAGAATGTAGTTATCCTGATTGTTACAACAACAAAGCACTTTTTATTGAGATTTTATGTTTGTATTTGTACTGTAGTCTAAATAAGAGGAAAAACTGCAATTTTGTGTTTTTCAAAGAGCATTTATTTTGTACTGATGCAGCAATATTTTTTTGTAGGAAGTAAATAAAGAAAATGAGATTTTAGCACCACTTCCTACTGTTGGGGATTTTCTATAATCTTTATTTTGTATCGTGAGTATTTCGTATCGTGAGCCCTGTTTCGTATCTTGTATCGTAAGCCCTGTTTCGTATTTCGTATTGTTTCGTGAGTTGACCATTTTGTTGTACCCCTAGTATCTTTGCATTTTTGTGTATCCATAAAATGAAGAGTTTTATGCTTCATTGTAAAGTGTCTTGAGATAACACTTGTTATGAATTGGCACTATGCAAACAAATATTGAATGATTGAAGGCACCTAAAAAAACTCTGAAAACTCTTAAAAGGGGCCCTAAAGTTCTGCAGTTTACTCTTTCCTTATAGCATTTTCTTAACATGCTTTTTAGATGAAAAATTTGGTAAAAACAGTCGACAACAGATGGTGTGATCAACCTTAAAACAGCACTGATGCTTCCTTATTGTAAACTTTAAAGTGACTTTAGCTGAAGTTAGCTTATTCAGCCTTTCTTTGGCATTAAAATATACATCCTTCTGAAGTGAGGGTTTGAAGAAGCAAAGATGGCGTCAGTAAAAAGCAACACTCCAGGCCTCAGGAGCTCTCGGATAATTCATCTTTGTCTTGGAGACGGTCTGTAGATTTTTATTGATCTTCATCTCGCTGTGGTCGACACTTTAAGAACCTCAAACAACAATCAGCCTCCTCATTCCTCCTCTCCTTGCTTAACCTCTCCTCCCTCACCTCTCCTCCTCCCCCCTCCCCCGCTCTCTCTAAATGAACGAGCTGGATTGAAATCTGATCAAACAACCCCCCCCCCCCTCTCCTCCTCGCTCCCACGGCCTCCTCCATCAGATGCATATTTTACACCAAACATGATGAATCAGCCTCTTCGCCGCTTCCTGTGTGAAACTATAGCTGCAGCCGCGCGCACACGCACACGCAGCGGCAGACATATTGCAGTCTCCTCAATGTGAAGGCGGGGAATTGCAATTTGAGCCGTTGCTTAGAGAGATCAGCGTGTCCGGACTGAAGCGTGTGTGCGAGGGATGGATGTGGGAGCGAGAGACACGAACACACTCGCACAGAAAGCACCTGACTCGACAGTTTTGCTTCAGTCACATCTCTGAATCTGAATGAGGTGTGTGTGTGTGGATGTTTGTCAGGCCTGTGTGGTGGAAGGGAAAGATGTTTTATGCAATGAAATCAATATCACAGTGAAAATACTGGAGACGAACAAACAAGAGTGAGCATGGCTCATATCTTTGTTTCAACTTTTGTCTCTTACACAAAAAATCTATTTGTCATGGGCTGAAGAGAGAAATCACAGGGCTGTCAGCAGTTTGTTATCAAAGGGAGATTTTGATCATTGAAAAAGAAACTTTGGATCAACCTACTGGCAAAAGCCCATCGCACAAGTCCTTCTGATTGATGGCATGATCCAGTGGACATCATTCTGAACATCAGAGTTAAAACGCAACCTGAAAGCTGAAATATTCTCTTTCTCTGCAAAACATTCCCTCCAAACTTGCATAATTCTTATTATTCATTATTTCAATTATTATCCCTTTCATGCATGGTGTCTACTACAGTACACTGATATTTGGAATCAATTTTATACTATTTAGGTTGCAATATCATGTCCAACTTCATTCCCAAACCCTTGTCGTAAGTTTCATCAAAATATTATCTTTGCACATTTTTACCATATTGAGATATTGCACCGTAAATCCAAATTTGCTGACCAAGGGCAAATTGGGTATTATGCCTGTATTCATATTCACATAATTTTACTATTTTTTATTCTAGTTTTGGTGTAATTCACAAGTGAATAGTTTAAGCTTTTTTCTTTTAGTCACTCTGAACTGTATGTCAAAGACATTTGCTTTTAGATCTTTATTAATTTCCGCGAAATTATTATTTATACTGTTGATGCTTGGTGCACACTGTTGTGGAATGATGAATAACCTCCTAAACTTTCACATTTAAAAACAATTACTTTGACTTTAAGCTTGTTTGAAAGTAAAAAAAAACATTTTTTAAAATAGTATTTCTTTGATTGTTAATAATTCATGCATGAAAGGGTTAAACTGACTTAGGCCTGTTTCGATAACAAATTTTGTTTGACGATAATTGTCCAAAAGATTATCGTCAATAAACGATATCATTGTCAATATTATTTTGAAAGATCATTTTTTACATTAATGTAGTTTTAACATTTGTCATAATAAAGTGAGTACACCGTATCAAAGGCAATAACATTTAATTTTTTACGAGTGTTTAACTGTAATTGGAAGGTCAAGAGCTTTTAAATTGAATAAATAGTTTAAAAAACAATACGAAAGAGAGAAAAAAAAACAATGAAAATGAAATGGACTCTCTTTTGGAAAAAATTGCATGAAAATAAAAAACATTATACTAATCAAAAGCAATAAAAAAATAGACTGTCTCTATAAAGAAAAAAACAAAACTCCAATATAAACACACATAACAATAAAACAATAAAAGTGAGAGTGTACCATTTTGCACTGCTTTATTTATATTTACTTTGCAGGCCGAACGCCTCAGTAAGCGCTGACTGTCAGAACGAAGGCTCTGCTGCACCTCTCCTTCTTCGTCACCATTACTTTCAAACAAATTCAACATATCGGCTTGTCGGTGGTCATGGGCTCACACCTTGTTCATTCTGTATAAAACCAAAATATTCCCACACTGGGGCTGTGGCAGCCGTCTTAGGAACCGTCGCTTTCGTGCCATTATTCATAATAGTGTTTGTTTCCTTGTTACTCCTCATGACGTTCACTTGCAGCTCTCTGTGTGTGTTCGTGCTCGTGGCCCCACCTCCCCCCACAAGATTGAATGACTGACAGATGGCTCGCTCTGCTAAATCTGCTATATAACCCACCCAGCCCGGTGTTGAGAAAGATGGATGGAGTGAACCATCTTCTCATCCAGCCTGTTTGGTAAACTCTTCACAGCACCTCCATTCTTGTCCATAGCCTTGTCACCTCCCGTCTCGACTTCTGTAACTCACTCCTCTTTCACAAAAGTCCCTCCATAAACTCCAACTGGTCCAGAATTCAGCTGTATTTAAATATGAAAATATTTACACCCCCAGGTACCGTTCCCATGTAAAAAGGAGGCAAAATGCAATGAAAGCTTTATATTTGTCTGCATAAGGCCTCTTGTAAACAGACCCTAAATTTAGGATGACTCACGGCTCCTGCATGAATCTGTACCCCACAAAGCTTTGCCCTTCACCCCCCTTATGAGCGGCCTTGTTCAATACTCCGTTGAGAGCTGCTTCATCCCTGGTGTGACGCTGGTTTGAAAACACAATTCAGACAAACAACCAAACATAAAAAGTCAAGTGAAACATTACCCCTGCTGTTTTTAGCCATGTTCCCACCCACCGCTGTGTCCGTGCGTGTCACCCTCATGCCTCTGCACCTCCTCTTCTTCCGTGGCGTCTCCACTCCACATAATGACAAACATTACAGCAGGAAATGATGTCATTTTCGCTCCTCTTCTGGGGACGAGGAGACGAGAATGAGGACCCGCCGCATGAATTCATGCATGAGCCTGCGCGCGTGTGTCGGCGTGTGTGTTTACATGGAGGGCAGCACTGTAGGCTGGGGTGTCAATCAGGATTACTGTGGCAACAAGCGTTACCTTGGCAGCGACGGCTGTTGGCAACCTGCAGGACGTCGGCGTGCGTGAGCGTGCGCGCGTTAATATTGGGGTTTTATTGAGCCTTTATGCAGGAGTGTGTTGGTGTGTGTTACAGACTCATTCTCTCCTCTAATAGATTCTCTCTTTATCTCGTCCCTCTCAGGCTTTCTCCATTATTCTCTCTCTCTCCCTACTGCGTCTGCCTCGATCGCCCCCCTGTTTATTATTCTGTTTCCTCCTCCCTTCGTCGTCACCTCTCCACACCTGCTTTCTTTCCTCTGCTGCTCGCCTCTTTTCTCTTCCTCCTCCTTCTTTTTGCCATCTTTTCTTTCTCATTTCATCCCTCTCTCCCCCTCGCTGCCTCTGCTGCTCACCTTCCTTACATTCTCGTCCTTCCTTACTCACCTTTTTCTTCCAACTTAGTCTTCAAATTTCCTCATTTTCTTTTGATCTTCTCTGTTCATCCTTTCCAACGCTCTCAGTCCCTCTTCTGTCTTTCTTCTCAGATTCACTCTCATTCTCACTTCTACATCATCACCTGCTTCCCTTTTTCGATCACCTTGTTTTCTGCTCTTTGTTTTTGGAAATGTTCTGGCCAGTGATATACAGTGTTGGGCATGTTACTTTACAAAAGTCATTAGTTACAGTTACTTGTTACTTTCCCAAAAAAGTAGTTGAATTACTAACTGAATTACTCCTTCATAAATGTAATTAGTTACCAGGTAAAGTAATTGATGCGTTACTTTTTTGAAAAAGCTTTTACTGCTTGAACTGTGTGTCTCCGTCTCTGTGTCCTTCCTTGTTTTTACCACCTGGAGTTCTCGGTGTTTTTGGTCACTAGATTTTAGATTTACCTACCACAGACAAACACTTTGCTTTAGGACATAATGTACACTTCACATGTATGTTTTTGACTTTTACTCCTTGCACTTCCATCCTGAAAACTCCAGTTTTAACTCCACAGACTCACCGTTGCTGCAGCTAGCTGTGTTGCCAGATTTTGCGATTGAAATAAGCATTTTTAAAGAGAGAACCCTACATGAAGTGTGTTTTCATTTTTAGCCACGTTACATTTTAATTTCAAGTCTAATGTCTTCTTTATTGTCCCTCTATTTACTTATTAAACATCCCTTTGTTTGGAGTTGGGATATCCTTTTCTTTATACAGAAGTGAAAGGCGGGGCTGCTGTTATTTGTAACTCTGTTGTTGCTAAACAGTCTGTCTAACCTTGATTTTTGTAAACAAAAAGACATGTCAGGGTTTTATCTAAGTTGTATCTTAATCCTTAACAGCTTTATTATGCTGTAAACAGTAGTTACTACATTAGAGATCAATTTAAATCTGGCTATAAGTAGGCCTGTCACGATAATCAACAAATCAATTAAATGAACGATAAATAAAAACGTCCTTGGTAACTTTGCCGGCCTCGATAAATGTACACCTGCATGCGTGTTTATTTTCCTCCTCTCTTTCTACCAAAGAGACTGAATGAGAAGATGGCTCACTCTGTCCATCTTTCTTAACACTGGAATGCATAGGTTCTATAGCGGATTTATAGCGGAGTGACCATCTGTCCCTGATGCAATCTTTGGGGGAGCTTGTGCGTATACATGGAGAGAGCTGGAGAGAGCTGAAGTGAGCGTCATGAGGAGTAACAAGGAAAGAAACACAAATATGAATAATGGCACGAAAGCTATGGTACTTAAGCTGGCTGTCACAGCCCCAGTGTGGGAATATTTTGGTTTTAAACAGAGTGAACAAGGTGTGAGCTCATGAACACCAACGAGCTGATATGTCGAATTTGTTTGAAAGTAGTGGTGACGAAGAAGGGGAGGTGCAGCGGAGCCTTCATCCTGACGGTCAGTGCTTACTGTGGCGTTTAGTCTGCAAAGTAAATATAAATAAAAGCTCACAGACAGTGGTGTTCACTACATTGCAAAAAGAAATGCAACCCTTCAATACGGGTGAAAAGCCACCATTGTTACAAACGTTTGACAGACAATACGCATTGGCTGGGAGAAGGTACATGTCACAAACAATTCAAGAACTGTATAAACTACATTTTTTAATTGCTTATATTTTTTGTGTGTTTTTATTGGAGTTTCGTTTTTTCTTCACAGAGACAGGGTCTATTTTTCATTGTTTTTGATTAGTATAATTATTTTTATTTACATGCAGTTTTTCTTAAAAGAGTCCATTTTATTTTCATGTTTTTATTTTTCTCTTTTTTTGTTTGTTGAATTTATTATATTTTATTTAAAAGATCTTGACCTTCCAATTACAGTTAAATACTCTCTTGCTGTTGATATCGTGTACTCACTTTATTATGACATATATTTATAATTACATTAATGAAAAAATGAAAAAAAAAACTCAAAATAATATTGACAATAATATTGTTTATCGTCAATTTTTTGGACAATTATCGTCCAGCAAAATTTGTTATCGTGACAGGCCTAGCTATAAGGATTTATGTTAGGTGGAAACACCTTTCACCATAATTTTAAATTTGTGTTAGGGTGGGTTAAAATAATTTTAATAACTTCTGAATTGGGTTTATATTGATGGTTTGTGGGCACAAGTCCAAATGAACAACTGCACTATTGGAACAAGCCCAAAAAGCTGCAGCCCACAACTCCCAACATGCACATGCAAGTTAGAAGAAGAAGAAGCTGAAAGTCGCTTATAATAAGCAAACCTGGCAACACTGACATCTCGTTCTCTCCTGTGTCTGTTCGCGGTGCAGCTCCTGTCTGTGTCTGGCTGAGCGAGGCAGGTCAAATAACAGCTGCTTGACATCGGAGCAAAGTAACGCCACATTTCACTGTCTGTGACGGTAACGGCGTAACGCATGAAAAAGTAATTAATTAGGTTACCCGTTACTGGGAAACATAACGGCATTAGTAACACCGTTATTTCTAACGCCGTTACTCCCAACACTGATGATTTCTGCTGATATCGTTTTGTGTTGATATCGGCCAATACTCAAGGCTGCAATATCGGTATTGTATGGGAGGTGAAAAAGTTGTATCGGGACACCCCTAATTTATTCTGTCTCACATCTTTCTCCTTCTCTGATGCTCTGCCTCCATTTTTTCCTCCTTTGCACCTTCTTAACATTTCCTAACGCTCTCTTGAGTGTTTATCTTTGTGTTTGCTGAATTTCTCATTCCCTCTCTTTCCATCACCTCCTTTCTTCTTTTGTGCCCCTCCTCTTCCTCTCTCTCCCTGTTTCTGCCTCACCTTTATCTCCCCCCTCCAGTACACCTCCTCTGTTTGGATTATTTGGAGACTTCTGATGTTCTCCTCTCTCTTCATCTCACACCTCTGTTCCTCCTCTCCTACCTCGTCCCGTCCTCTTCACCTCCTCCTCCTCCTTTCATCTCTCCACAAACAGCCGGGCGAAAACGCTCGGGTACGATAACAAAGTTTCTTGGAGGGATTATTTCCTGGAGTTTTAATTTCCTCTTCCCCGTGCATGCATCTGCCGACTGACAGACGAGTGTAACAAAGCTGCGATGTGAGAAAACACTTGGCTCAGCTTAAAGAAATCAGCAGGAAACAGAAACTTTGCTCGTGTTTATTTTGGATTATCTTCTCCGGGTGAAAGCCGGTTTTTCACTCCGAACAAGAAAATCTGAACAAGTGGAAGTGTTCCTGCAGGAACTTCAGACAGCGGACCTGTCAGAGGATTATCCTTTAACCCCCTGAACTCTGGTTCCACCTTAAATTTCTGCTTTGATAGGTTCAAAGACTCGCACGAAATCCCAGAGAGCATCACTTCGTCTTTATGGATTTATGCCAGAACTTCAGTTTGGAGTGTTCAAGGTTCGTCTTTGAAAAGGGAGCAGAGCGGAGGAGGGGGGATATGATGAGCTGATTTATGGACTGCTTTATGGATCATTAAATTCAGTAGATGTGCCCCAAAACCAGACTTGGTTTTCATTTAAATTCTGGCCAAACTGATGAAAAATTCAGGGTTAGGTTCGGGGCAGACTGCAGAGATCTTGAAGTTAAAGCTGGGGTTGGTAATCAGATTTAGATACACTCTTTGTAATGCTGGTTAAAATGATCTTTATGACCCGATGGCAATCAATCCATAATGTGTTCTTAAAACCGAGTGAAAACTAGAAAGCACTCGGAGAGCGCAGACCTCCGCCAGCACCACAGTCCTCAGCCATATTGTCATTTTGACCATAAATGTTACTCCTACCTTTATTTCATCTAAATATTTAGATTCCTTGACCATGAAAACATACCATTAGCAACTGGATTCATAATGATATCTATTTTAGTTCAGTAGTTATTCACAGAAATCACATTTTTCGCCATGGCGGCCAGACGCTGATCCCAATCAACACCAAAATCGAATCAGTCTTTCCTTTTCCCATGCTGAACATTTCCTGAGAATTTCATCCAAATCCATCCATTACTTTTTGAGTTATTTTGTTCACGGATGGATGGACGGACAAACTCTCCCGAAGACATAACCTCCTTGGCGGAGGTAAATATCCCCTTTCTACAGCAGGAGTAAAACAGTGAAAAGACCCACCAATCACATCTTTGTGGCACACATTTTAAACCAATCAAATCCCTTTGCCATTCTGCCCGCCTCCTGCGGGTACATTTTACGCGTACAGGGATCCAGCTACACTGGAGAATGCTTACCTGTCAAGTTTTGTCTTTGAAAATAAGGGAAGCCCGCTACAAGCTGTCCCACAACCCCAACCAAGCTCCAGTATCCCTCACATTTTAAGACAGGTGTACAAGAAATCTAAAATAAACACTTTGTCTTTTCTTGGTTTGTTCCGCTGTTGGCTCCAATCTCGCGACAGCTGCCACCCAGGCTACTGCAGGTGGACGTTCTCACCAGGCTTTTTCTTCTTCTTTGGTTTTACGGCGGTTGGCATCCATCAGTTTGGAGCATTACAATTACAGTTAAATACTCTCAAGAAATTAAAGTTTATTGCTTTGGATATGGTGTTCTCACTTTATTAGGACATATAATTACAAATGATGTTTCAAAATAATATTGACAATAATATCGTATATCGGCAATCATTTTTTTGACAGTTATCGTCCAACAAAATTTGTTATTGTGACAGGTCTAGTGTTTTCTTACCGCTGACTAAGACATGACTTGGTGTAGAGGAAAACAAAACGTTGTGCTGAGGAGGTGTGGGAGGGGCTAGACCGAGCCATGAGGAGATGCTACATTCAAAGTCTTGCTAGTTTTCCAATGTTACCGACTCTAGCTTTTAAAGTTCTTCAGCTTTAATGCCTCTCATATATCAATTCGGAAGTCATTCGTCAGATCATAACATGTTTTATTTATTTGCTCCCACAGGTATCTGGCGGTAACTCAGTTCAGTCCGATCCACGCCCGTAAAGCCTTCCCCTGCTTCGACGAGCCGGTCTACAAGGCCACCTTCTCCCTCACCCTCCGCCACGACCCGCAGTACACCTCCCTGTCCAACATGCCCGTGGAGAGCAGCTCGCTTTCCGACGAGGACGGCTGGGTGACCAACCACTTCACCCGAACCCCACGCATGTCCACGTACTACCTGGCCTGGGCCGTGTGCAACTTCACCTACAGGGAGACGCAGACGGACAGCGGCGTCACGGTGAGTCTGGGCTCTAACAAAACCGAACAACTGTGGCGGTTTCCAGAGCTGAGCTGGAGCAGGACGCGTCTGTGGGTCAGAGTTGTAGTTTGGGATTTGTTTCCACAGGCCGCCTCAGTCTGCAGCTCGTAAAGGGGAGCAAAACTGCCAAATCAAATTTTATTTATCACTTGATGGGTTTGTTTTTATCAGTGAAGGCACAGTTTTAATTCTGGTTGTCTGACATCATAAAATCAAATATCCCGTAAGAGTTTGTTGATGACTGAAGCTTTTTTTTAGTAGCGTCTGTTTTACTCCGCTACAAACTCAATTGACTTGATTTTTTCATAATCGGCTTAAATTGTTCGTCTTTTATTCGTTTTAAAACAAACTCATTGCCATTACACCCCACATCATTTAGCAAATTGCAGACAGTGGCCCAGTGTTAATTTTGACAACACTTTTAAGTTTAGTCATGTTAATTGTTTTAATTTGAGTCTCGGTGAATTTCTGAAGTCATGTTTTACTCTTGGTTAAAATTAAACCTCTAAAATCTCTTTGCTGAATGCCAGTAAAGTTTGAATACTTAAATGAACAGAAACAAAACAAATTGCGTGAAAGCATTAACCTTTACAATACCAGAACTGACAACAAACAGTGAACCTGCTCTACATGAATATGTCAATTCATAAAGAGAGCAGCTCTGATTGGATCGCTCCACAACTTATCCCACCACCACCAAGCTAAGGCAGCTGTGATTGGATGTCCCTCTGAACTCATCCAACCTTTAACACAACCAAAGTGGCTGTGATTGTGTGTGTATATATATATATATTTGTATATATATATATGTATATGTGTATATTAAACACAAAACAAACCGCTATAAGCTCTCTTTTCTCCCAACATCCATATCTCTTAATAACAGTCAAAATAATTATTTTCTTTTTATTGATATATAACATATATGTATGTATATTTTTAGCTTATTTATTGCCACCAGTCTTTTATCTGTTATTATTCCGTTTTTAACCCTGTTTTTATTCTTCTCGTCATTATTCAGAGTTTTAAAGTTGTTTCTACTTATTTCTTATGTTATTCTGCTTTTATTCATTTTTTTATTCTGCTCTTCCTTATTCAGTTTCAACCTGTTTCTGCTTGTTACTTATCCGTAATTATTATTCCACTTTTATTCATGTTTTTGTTCTTGTCATTATTCAGTTTTTAACCCATTTCTACTTATTTCTCATCTGTTATTTTTATTCCGCTTCTTTCTTCTCATCTATTTATTTTTTAAACTTGTTTCTACTTATCAATGTCCTGTTAGTATTATTCTGCTTTAATCCATGTTTTTATATTCTTCTTTTCATTATTTCTTTTTTAAACTTGTTTCCGCTTGTTTCTCCTCATGTTTGTATTCTTCTTGTCATTATTCAGTTTTTTTAAAACTTGTATCTACATATTTCTTATCTGTTATTATTATTCCACTTTTATCCATGTTTTTATATTCTTCTCTTCGTTATTCAGTTTTATAACTTTTCTATTTATTTCCAATTTGCTATTATTATTCCACTTTTATTCATGATTTTATTCCAGTAGTTGTTTTCCTTTTTTTAAAAAATTTGTTTCTGCTTGTCTCATGTCTGTTATTATTATTCCGATTTTATCTCCGTTTTTATTCTTCTCGTCGTTCTTCTAATCTGTTAGTATTATTCCGCTTTTATACATTTTTTTAATCCACTCGTCGTTATTCTTTTTTTAAAACTTGTTTAAACTTATGTCTTATCTGTTACCTCTATTCCGCTTTTATCCATGTATTTATTCCTCTTGTTGTTGTTCAATTTTTTGAAACTTTTTTTTACTTGTTTCTTATCTGTTGTTCTTCCGCTTTTATCCATTTTTTTATTCTTCTTGTCGTTATTGGGTTTTTTAAACTTGTTTTTATGTATTTTTACTGCTTGTTGTAACAATCTCTGCACTTTAGCCTCCTTGTGCAATAGCCGGCCTCTTGCTTATGGTACTGTTGTATGTCGTCTAGCGTTTTGTTAGTTTTTATGTCGCGTCTTTGCCCAGTAGCACAGCTGTCTCAGACAAATTTCCTGCAAGGAACAAGAAAGTGAATCCATCTATCTATCTATTCCTAACTTGTTCCTACTTTCCACATGACCAAATTAGGTCTGATTGGATTGGTGTTCACATGCTCACTTGTGCTTCCACGACAGCGTATCACAGACATGGACACAGTTGAAGATTGGTTGTTTTAAGGTGTTTGACATCAGGCTATGCTTAAGTGCTAGTGCAAAAATGCTCTCCTTAAGTTTTCACAGGGGGAAACACTTACTGTTTTGACAACAGATGGCAGGAAAAGCAGGAGCAAGAAGGAAATCTAATTCAGCCATCTGATAAACAAATGAGCTGAAGCTCAAACTCCTGAGGATCAAACAGCCAAAGTGAAGCTTTATTAAGGTTTTTCTCAGTCTCTCCTCTCCTATGATCCAGGTTTAATTATGTTCTCCTCTGGAGATAAGACATTTTCTGGAGCTCTTTATTGTTCCTTCAAATCTCTTATCCTGTGATTATGACTTCACGGACTTGCGTGTGTACCAGATTCAAAACGCTGTTGGTCCCGAGCCAGCGTCGCCGTCTTCTGTTCTTCTGGGACTCCTGTTTGTCTGCAGGCTCCGAGAGTAAAAACAGTCGATGATGAAACCTCAGAGGATGAAATAGTGATGCTTATTATCAGACATAATTCAAGCTATAATCACCTCTTCCCTGTTTTGTGTCATTAAAGCTGTAGCTCAGGGGCAAAAACATTTATTTTAAGCAGCAGTCATTATCCGCTGATTATATTTGACATCATAATGTTGTAAAAACTGGATTTCTGTGGTGGTTGTCCATAAACAGGCTTGTTTGATGTCTCTAAAACTCTGGGGCACTTTATTGGTTTTAACAAATATTTTCATCTTTACATATTTTACTGGTTTGGAGCAGTGGATTGACCTGGAGTAACGGTGTCAGCACAAAGTTTCAACGAGTATTCATGAATTAAAAATAAGCAAATGTCACCAGTTGAACATCTCGGCAAACAGATCTTTAGTTCTGAAGAGAAAAAGGATGGTTTCTGTCTTTTCTGTGACATATTCTACATCTGTAGATGTATCAGCTGGATTAAGATGACTATGGCTCTATATTTGACTTGTTCTATCTGAATAGGCCAATAATTATTGGGTGGACCACCTGTCCTTCAGATTTACGTCACGTGATGAGCTTGTGCTTGCAGTCTGAAAGGTCTGACTCAAAAACGTAATAGCCAAATACGCTGGCTGTGACTCAAGTAAGCAGCTTCCAGTGTGAAATGGTCATTAAAGGCTGTTTACATGAGGCCTAATACAACAGAACCCGATGAGTTTTCATTGCATTTTGGCCTCCAGTTTACATGGGAACTGTGCCTGGAGTGCTTAGATCCACAAACCTTTGAAACCAGGGTCCAGGGTTGAGAGTTTTCAAAACGCTCCTCCATGCAGCTCCGTGGAAACCAGAGTCAGAGCGTTTAAGGGTGAAACGCTGACTTCACCAAATGCACAGTACTCTTTCACATGAAGGCTGCAAGCGTATACCAGGAACACGACACCTTCGTCCGTCTACCAAATAACATGTGTGCTGCTTACCGTGCTCGGTTTGTTATCCAGACAAAACTATCCAGACAGATTTATTGTCCCGACAAGAAACTCTTGTCGCCATTGTTGTTTGTGAAAAGTTTTTCTTCTCCGTTCATATGTTGTAGCAGCACTGTTTCTCTGCAAACCTACATCGCCATCTACTGGACTGGCATGCACACTACAGCGGTTTCATTCACTTTCAGCTTCTCCGTCTAAACGCGGATCGACTTTGAATACGCAAAGGAAAAATCTTTCCATTTTAGGTCACAGTGTCTCCGTGTAAACAGGGTTTGCCATTTTATCATTCCTGTCGACTCATCTGCACTACCAGCAACAATAACCCTACTTAAGTCATAGTAGAGTTATTGTTGCTGGTGGTGCAACAATAACCCTACTATGACATAAGTAGTAGCACTCCCAAACTTGCATCCTGATTTAACACTGTTTTGTGCTGTCGTGTTGAGGAGCTTTTCTCTTGAGCTCCAGGAGACCCAAATTGGGTTCTCCAAGACCACAGTGCTTATGTCTTTTGCCTAAAATATCTTTTAGTTTTAGTCATAATGAAGTCATCTAAATTGTTAACTTTAGTCTAGTTTGAGTCGATGAAATCTACTGTAAATTTAGTCGACTAAAATTTGAAGTCGAAGGCATTTTTTATGTTTCCTTGAATGTCTGATGTCATGTTTACACTTGGATAAAATGAAACATCTAATGACCCTTTATTGAATGTTAGTAAATTCTGAATGTCTAAATGAACAGAAAAAAATGTTCCTTTTGTGTGAAATGCAGTCACCTTTATTTACTCTACCTGGCAGAGCATCTCAGTTACAATACCAGAACTGACAACAAACAGTGAACCTGCTCTACATGAATATATCAATTCATAAAGAGAGCAGCTCTGATTGGATCGCTATCCCACCACCACCAAGCTAAGGCAGCTGTGATTGGATATATTCTGAACTTGTCTCTACTTTCTACATGACCAAATTAGGTCTGACTGGATTAAGTCTGTCAAACATTTTAGTCTAGTTTTTATTTGTTGATGAAAATTTCAGTTAATATACTTTTAGTTTTTGCTGGTGTGCACTTGTGGGGTTTTTTTTTGGTTACTGTCAAAAGTTGTAAATAATTAGTCAACAAAATTAACCCTGATTTCCAAGTATGTTTTGACTGGAACTTGACCCGTCCACTGTTCCAGGCTCCCTTATTTGCTGCTGCACTGTATATATTCAATTTAAATGTGTATTTACAGTTTAAGTACACCTATTACCCCTAAAGTTTGACCATATCTTTGAGTATCATACAAAAAGTGACAGCCTTAATCACTGCTTTTATGACTCTTCGAAAGAGAGGAGCTATTCAAACTGAAAAAGTCTTCATACAAGGCTTTAATGTGTTTCCTTTTTCTTAAATTAAGATTTGCATAGAGCTCCTTAGGGGACTTTGGCTTTTCTTGCCAGACTTCTTGGCATCGGCTCCTTTTTTAGACTCCAGAGGTGATTCCAGTTCATGATGTTGTGTAGACTTTTTAACTTAAGAGGGCAATTACTAGCAGCTAGTTCAAGAGATTGCTGTTTGTGATTGGCTCTCTGGCCTTATTTAACCACTGCTGTTCTCTGAAGGAGCCCATTAATACCTCCGTCTGCCACCATTGAATAATGAGGTGATGGGAAAACAGTCTGTCATCTGCATACAGTGATAAATGGATCTTTGGAAACAATGCCTCATGCTTTCAGATCATATCCACATCCAGTGTTATTTGTTTCAAGCCACCAGTGACTCCATTTACCCATCTTTAGATAATAGGTCAGAGGAGTTAAACGTCCTCAGATGATGTAATTAGGCCCGATAGCTCCTTTTGTCGCTTCAGGATTAGTCCGTAATTAAGATTTGAACCCAGGATAACCATTCAGCATCTTGTCAAGTCAGATAATTATGTTCCTTTTGTACAGAGGTGGACACTTCTTCATCACTTCCTCCTCTTCCAGCTCAGTTTGAATCCCCTGTGGACGTGTCAGACCTTATTTTAGTACAATGCTGGTCATACATTGTGCTCCATTTTGGGTCCAATTTGGCAGCCGGTTTTGGTTTTGGATGTCCGACGTTTTGGACTCTTTACAAAGAAAGAAGGTCTGGAGCGTGACTCACTTATTCATGTGCGAATGTGTGGAGGACAATGGCACAATGCAGAGATAGAAACACCACGCTGTTCGGTCCCCAAGTGCAGACAAACAACTTCTTTCTTCTTTGTCTTTGTTCTGTTTTGGAGATAATTATGTCCTAATTTTTGCTCCACATAAAACAAGAAAACAGGAAATGTTCTCTTGCCATGGACTCAGGGTGGAAAGCTTTGGACTGCCTGTGTTTTTCTGCATGTACAGTTTTATCTTTAGGCTGTTCTTGGTTGCATGTACCCATTAATATCTGAGGACCTGTTCAGGATAACTTGGATAATTAGGAGAACTTGATGCAGTGGTGGTTGTCAAACAAGTCCTGCATATAAAAGTGATTTTATGTTATTTTCCAAGCAGTAGAAATGAGGTGTAATCACATCATTAGTAACCAAAAATGACCCTGAATCTACTATTATTTGATTATGTCATGAAAATGGATGTAGATGGAAACCAAGCTCTATTCGGAGTCAGGCCTGCATTTTTAAAACCCCCAAAACAATTGTGTTTAAGCTTATTGATGTGGCTGATTCTCATGAGAATGTGACATTATGTGAGAAAACGAAGTCACTGCTGCACAAAAGACTTTTTAATAAAGTCTCACAAATATTGAGTTGCTAGCTTTTCTATTAGGGCTATCCATTTATTAGAAGGAGAGCTGTGCTCAAAATATAATGGAACAGGCAAAAAAATGACAAGTTAGTTAAAAATGTTGATCGGGGTATAGGTAGTTCCTCTGACATTCTCCACATAGCTGTCAAATCTCCTGTTTTGGCCATGAAACTACCGTATTTTCTCCTCTTTTCTCCCGTCCTCCTGTATCAGTATTCTCCTGTAAATCTCAATTGTGACGATATAATAATAAAAACATTCCTCTGCCTCTCCAAACTGAACTCTGTCTCTAGCCTGAATGTGGCGGTAATGCTCCAAAATGATGGATGCCAACCACCGAAGAAGAAGTCTTGCGAGAACTGCCACCTGCAGTAGCATGGATGGCAGTTCTCGCGAGATTAGAGCCAACAGCGGAACAAACTTAGAAAAATAAAGAGCTTATTTTAGATTTATTGTACATCTGTCTTAAAATGTGAGGGATACTTGAGCTTGGTTGGTGTTGTGGGACAGCTCACAGTGGACTTCCCTTATTTTCAAAGACAAAACTTGAAACTTAAGCATTCTCCATCGGAGTCTGTTCCCTACACGCTACATGCTACATGCTACATGCTACACGCACTGTCTGTGCACGCCGGGAAAATGCACGCGCAGCAGGCACGCAGAATGGCGATGGGATTTGATTGGTTTAAAAACGGATGTCCCGGCAAGATTATTGGTTGGTGTTTTCCCTGTTTTACTCCTGCTGTGGATAGCGGATATTTTTC
Organism: Scarus forsteni; assembly: GCA_036419115.1. Taxonomy (NCBI): domain Eukaryota; kingdom Metazoa; phylum Chordata; class Actinopteri; order Labriformes; family Labridae; genus Scarus; species Scarus forsteni. Next base: position 21,870,396 of record JAZDUH010000341.1, on the reverse strand, counting down.
ACTCTGTTTTAAGAACACATTATGAGTTGATTACCATCGGGTCATAAAGACCATTTTAACCAGTATTACAAACAGTGTATCTAAATCAGATCGCCAACCCTAGCTTTAAGTTTGGACATAGACATAAATCAGCATTAATGGAATAAAGTCATAGTTTAGAAGAGATGTACTATGGGGAAGATTTTGTATGTTTAAAGTTTTATAAGATGGATCATTATGAATACTGTGGACACTGAAATAGCTTGATTACATAAACACTGTATTTGTAATATGTAACTTTTTATTATATGGAAATATTGTGTCTGTATTTGAATGAATTTTTTTATTTTGGTTACAATATACAGTACAGAACTTAAACCTACAAAAAAGGAAATATAAATATAAACATAGCCAAGAATTTTCTTAAGAAGAAAAAATAACAATTAACGAACTTTGTATCCAGAAAAGGAATTGGCTTATTTTTGTGTGTTCGGTTCAATCCATGAAATTACTTAGAATATCCATATTACAAAGGGAAGTCAATCATAACAAGTTTTACTCTGAACTATTCCTCTTGATGATAACACACTTAAGTCATTTTAAAAAAGAATACCTTATTATTTTACCTTTTAATGTTTTTTGAAGCTCAACAGAGATATACACAACTCATCATCTAGTATATTCCATAATTTAACTCCCAAAGATGAAACACAAATGTATTTGACATTTGTTCTTACATTGCTTTTTTCTACGACACTCAACCCTCTTCGATTATATTTCTTTCCCTTAAATAAAGAATACTGATGGGTAGACTTTCATTTTACACTTGAAATAGATTTTTCTGAAGTGCTATAATATTATATTACCCATGATTTAACATTGTTTCCATGAATAATGGCAGCGGGTATTGATTTAAAAGTCAGTATTGTATCTGATTTGTAAGGAAAGGGCAGGACTAGAGAAGCTCTTTGCTTCTTTCTGTTCCTTCTCAGACTGGTTGCTGTGCAGGTTTATGTACCCACACGCTTCATTTGTTTGATGCACAATTACAGTACATGTACAGTCTAGTGTACCTATGACGTGAATTGATTTGGTGGTTGTTTGTTATTTTTGTTTACTTTTGTAAGTTATAGATAAATCAACTAGAAAAGCACTCAGAGAGCACAGACCTCCGCCAGCACCACAGTCCTTAGCCATATTGTGATTTTCACAATTATTACTCCTCCCTTTATTTCATCTAAATATTAGGATTCCTTGACCATGAAAACATACCATCAGCAATTGGATTCATAATGATATCTATTTTAGTTCAGTAGTTATTTAAGAAAAATCGCATTTTTCGTCATGGCGGTTTTACGCTGATTCTTATGACTCCCAAAATCTAATCATTTATTCTTTGTCCCAATCCAAACATTTCCTGAAAATTTCACTGAAGTCTGTCCATAACTTTTTGAGTTATGTTGTTAACGGAGAAACAAACAAATACAAACAAAAAACAAAAAAAAACAGACAGATGCCCCCAGTAACATAACCTCCTTGGCGGAGGTAATCAGATCACAAAGTTGCTCTTGAAAAACTAACATATTTTGTAAGAAAGAAGGCTTCTGAATTTTATGTCATTTGGAAGATATTTTTAGAATTGATAAAGAATGGTAATACTGAAATGAGTTATTGAGTGAGTGAGCTAATTATAACATTTAACTTACTGTGAGATTGTATGATGTAATGTATAGGGTTTACATTTTGTAACATTATTTCCATTTTTAAAAAAAATATTTTTCTGATTTTTATTTTTTATGACATTTTTCATTATTATTTGCTTACGTTTTTATTATTTTTGATCGTCTCTGCTAAATGTTTGATGTGTTCAAATACATGCTTAAAAAAAGAGTTTTGGTTTACAGGTCGCTTGTTTTGGTTTTGTTTTTATCAACCTGGTTGCTTATTTCCGTCAAAAAGTCTGGCAACACTGATCAGGCTCCAGTCCAATAAAGTTGATTAAAGTCCGGCTGACCGTCCGTTAAAGACCGAACTGTAAGCTTTTATCGCCGCTCCTCGGCGTGTTTATCACGTCCATCATGTCTGTTATGATTCTGATTTAAAAGTCAGAACCTTCGACGTCCCACCCTTTAACAACCCTAACATTTAAAACAGAAATATGCACACGCACGACTCTACACAAGGACGAACACATGCACGACCTTGTTCCTCCTCCTCCTCCTCTTCGTCTTCTTCTCCTCCTCCGATCATCTCTCTATCAGCGTAATTACAGCTCATCCATCTCCACTGCCAGAAACTCAAGGACAGCACTCCAGCACACACACACACTTACAGTACCGACACACTCCGCCCGAGTCTCCTTGTTTCTGAGGGATAATTTTGGTGGGATGCTGCTTTAATGACAAATCATATCTGGGTCATTTATAACCATCTCCAGCCTCAGTGTGTGTGTGGCTGCATCTGAGGGAGGAAAATTAGGCTGGAATCAGTGAAGCTCGTCACTTTGAGTCTTTGTAACGAATACATTAATCTTTATTTTGGTCCCCTCCGTTATTAGGCACTCCAAACACTCTCAGTATTTCACATTCATCAGGAGTAAAGAGGAGAGGATACGAGGTTATGTTTGAGCAGAGCGAGGAATTCAACAAGTTTTCGTGACGAAGGAAGTTTGCTGTTGCAGAACAATCAAAGAAGGGAAGCGAGTGCTGGAGCGAGGACTCTTATTTAAGATTTAACTGGTCGGTGCAAAAACTTGAACTGAATCTTCTTTCTTTCTTTCTTTCTTTCTTTGTTCTTTTCTTTCTTTCTTGATTTGTAGTCATACAGTAGGTCCAGAAAGTTTGTCAGTAATCCTGAAAATTGGACACGCGAACACAGGTAGCAGTGTAATGACATTGTTTATTTGTTCGTTTGTTTGGTCGGTTTTTCTTTCTTTCTTTCTTTCTTTCTTTCTGTCTTTCTGTCTGTGTGTCTTTCTTTCCGTCTTCCTGTCTGTCTTTCTTTCTGTGTTTCTGTCTTTCTTTTTGTCACTCTTTCTGTCTTTCTTTTTGTCTTTCTTTCTTTCTTCGTGATCATAGGTCCAGAGAGTTTGTAAGTAATCCTGACAATTGGACGCACTAACAGAGGTAGAGGTGTAAGACACTGTTCATTTGTTCGTTCGTTCCTGCGTTCATTTATGCGTTCGTTCGTTTGTTCTTTCTTTCTTTCTGTCTTTCTTTCTGTCTTCTGTATCTTTTTGTCTCTTTCTTTCTGTCTTTCTTTCTTTCTTGATCTGGGTCATTGGTTCAGAAAGTTTTTCAGACAACTTAAACCAACACTATGTAGCTTTTCAAACATAATATAATCCTTCGATATTTGTTGTGATGGTCCACCACTTTACAATGAGTTCAATGAAACCTCTGTCGTGGTCTGGAGTGGTCTGTATCCCTTTAACTGGCGCTATGTAACTTCGTGGTGGATGGTAGGAACCCTGCCACACTAAAAAAACTACACATTTGGACTGCTTTACGGCATACGTCACTTCCCCCAATTCCCGATTCGTTTACAATACGGAAATCTCAGCGAAAGCCAATCGCGGAGCTTTAACCATGGCGGAGGCAACAACGTAAGGAAGAGAAAAGTTTTGTCGGAGGATACAAAACAAAGAAAGCGAGAGAAAAACAAGCTGAATGCTCGGACCAGAATAAACATCGGTTTGGTGTTCACTCGCTGGCGTGAAATAAAAGACGAGGAGGGATGTCCGACTACTATCAGGTATGTTGGCCGACTAATTTTATGACAAAGTTCCTCAAAAAAACTTGACAGGAAAAAAGTACAGCATAACAAATCCAGAACGTACCAGTATGTAGTTTTGTTTAGACCTATTTCAAGTGTGTGATATCACCAGCTCGTCATTGTCTTCACTGTTATTCACTATATCACTTCAACACGACGGGGGCGACTTCACGGTAATAAAACCAAGTTGAACTTAGCGATTTTTAACATCGTCATTTAGTCAAAAATAAATACATTACCTCGTCGCTACCCATCCTGCAAACAGCCGCTGAAGATAGAATACTTTTAGCGAAGTCCTGGCTTCTGTGATTCGCCGACAAAACAAATGCACGCGACCGGCAGATCTGTATCCTTACGACAGTATGCGCGCGCTAGAGCTCATGGGTAGTCGAGTTCCCTATCCGGTCAAGCGGAGATCTTCCGTAGTGCTGCTTTAAGAGCTTTTTGTCATACCACCCCCACCATTTACAGTAAAAGCTTTAAAGCTTTTTGTTTCTTTTTCCTGTGTTTTTAAGTGTTACTGTCCCAAAGTACCTAATTTTGGGTACTATAACTCCAACTATTCATGTAAAACTGAAGTCCTGTTGCACATCAAATAAAGGAGGAAATTTTAAATAATGGGAATACTATGTTTGGATTCTTTAACTTTTTATCACTACAGACCATTAAATTTGGTACGCGCTAACAGAGCTGGCAGTGTAATGACATTGTTTCTTGGTTCGTTGATTTGTTGGTTCTTTGGTTTGTTGGTTGATCCGGTCGTTCATTTGTTTGCTCATTTGTTTGTTGTTCGGGTGGACGGTCTCTCGTTTGGTCTTTCGTTCTTTTTGTCTTTCTTTTGTTGTTTCTTTTGTTTGTTCGTTTGTTTGTGTGTTTGTTGGTTCTTTGGTTCGTTCGTTCATCCGTTTGTTCGTTCGTTCGGATAGTCTCTCGTTCGTTTGGTTTTAGTTCTTTTTGTCTTTCTTTCTTTTTGTCTTTCTTCTGTTCTTTCTTTCGTTTGGCCGTTCAGTCTGTTTTTCTGTCTTTTACAGATCTGGCAACACGCAGAGCCATACATTTCCACATCTGTTTTTCCTTTTACAATTTCAAATTGTATCATGTGATTTAGAGCATATTAAAGAAAATCTACAAAAAACAAATAGATAAAAAAATTAAAAAATATAGAATAGTTAAAAGAAGACAACAGGAAATAATAGTCAAGAAATATAAGGTCTAGGCAGAAGAAACAAGTAGCGAGAGGAGTCTCAGGAGGTGATTTACGGACTAAAACACATTATTAGATCCTTTTAAACCTCTTAACCTTACAGGTATGGCTCTAAATCATAAAAATGTGACCAAGTGTTTGAAAAATAACCTCATACACAGTGAAAATACACCATGTCCAGTCTGTGTTCTCCAAGGAGATGTCTCTATTGTCTGATTTGTCTCACAGAAATATAGATTCTCATACCTTCCTCGCTCTAATACGAGGTTGTGTGTCCCCTGCGATAGAAATAATGAATGCCCTTTGTAGTGCCCAGTGATTTCCCCGCTGGGATCCTGCACACAATACCACAGCTATCTGATCCAGATGGATGGATTTTCCAGGACATCGGGACACGCTCCCATTTCCCACCAGCCGACTACTTACACTGATGTTTCCAAGATATGAGAGATTAGCGGATTACTCGGTCATTTAGACGCTCGGCAGCTCCGTAAGATATCTCTTAATGGCGTTAAGCTTCTCCTAAACACTCTGCGGAAGAGCCTGTTGAAGACGAGAGCCACACGATGATATTACATCCACGACTCTGTGGACTAATGAGACGTTTGACATCTTAAACGAAGGACATATGTTTTAATGTTGAGTTAAACGTAACGGTAATTGGAAAAACTCCTCTTAAGCCGCGTTTTACTCCTATTAAGGATAATTGTGCTGCAAATCCAGTTTGTTTTTATGATACTTATTTAAGATACCCACTGGCACAAACAGTGGCGATTCAAGAGTGTGCTAGGGCAAAAAGTGTTAAAAAGATTCATAAATGATCTGAAACCAACAACAACAATCAGATCCTTAGACCTTTTTTTTTTTACTGAATAACTTGAAAATTGTGTTTCGGTGGGAAAAAGGGGGTAAAAATGGCTCACATTAGTACAATATAATTACAATAAATCCAGATTACAATTAGCCAAAAATAGCTTGCTCTGGTGTGTTTAAACCACAGTAGCCAGAATTTTGTTCTAAGATTTGGTGGGACTTATTTTAGTGGGTAGTATGCTCCAAAGCTGACAGTCTTATATGCAGAAAGCACGTATTTGAAGTTTAGATCTAAATTTCAAAGCATTAGTGGTTTAAGGGTTAGCTAAGACACAACTTTCATTTTTTACAGTAAAAGTTGTTGCCTGGGTTAGCTGTTTTTCTACTCCAAATCACTCCATTACCAGAGTATCCTAGTTATTTTTGTGAAATTTCAGTGTTGTACCTTACATGCATATTCACTTTCTCTCTGTTGACAAATGTTAGCTGCTAGCCAAACTTCCAGGCTTATGTCTCCTGCACTCCAGAAATACCGTAAGAAAAAGTGAACTCTTCATGTAGAAATATAGTCTTATTTCACATTTATCAGGAGTAAAGAGGAGAGGATGCGAGGTTACTGTTACGTTTGAGCAGAGCGAGGAATCCAACAAGTTTTGGATCAGACAAAGGAAGCTTGCTATTGCAGAACAATTAAAGAAGGGCAGTGAGTGCTGCCGCGAGGAGTCATTTTAAAGATTTTACTGGTTGGTGTGAGAACTTGAACAGAATCGTGGTCAAAGGTCCAAAAAGTTTGTCAGTAATCCTGAATATTGGACGCGCTAACAGAGGAAGCGGTGTTATGACATCGTTCGTTCGTTCGTTCGTTCGTTCGTGCGTTCGTTTGTTCTTTCCTCCTTTTTGTCTGTCTTTCTGTCTTTCTCTTTTTCTTTCTGTCTTCCATTCTGTCTGTCTGTCTTTCTTTCTTCTGTTTTTCTGTCTTCTCTCTTTCTTGATTCGTGGTCATAGATCCAGAAAGTTTGTCAGTAATCCTGAATATTGGACGCATTAACAGAGGTAGCGGTGTTTTAACATTGTTCTTTCATTCATGCGTTCATTTGTTCTTTCTTTCTTTCTTTCTTTCTTTCTTTCTTTCTTTCTTTCTTTTTGTCTCTCTTTCTGTCTTTTGGTCTTCTGTCTTTCTTGATTCGTGGTCATAGGCCCAGAAAGTTTGTCAGTATTCCTCAATATTGGACGCGCTAACAGGTGTAGAGGCATTATGACATCGTTCGTTAGTTTGTGTGTTCGTTTGTTCTTTCCTTCTTTTTGTCTGTCTTTCTTTCTTTCTCTTTTTCTTTCTGTCTTCCATTCTCTTTTTCTTTTTGTCTGTCTTTCTTTCTTTTTTCTGTTTTTCTGTCTTCCGTCTTTCTTGATTTGTGGTCATAGATCCAGAAAGTTTGTCAGTAATCCTGAATATTGGACGCATTAACAGAGGTAGTGGTGCTATGACATTGTTCGTTCATTCATGCGTTCATTTGTTCTTTCTTTCTTTCTTTCTTTCTTTCTTTCTTTCTTTCTTTCTTTCTTTCTTTCGGTCTTTCGGTCTTTCGGTCTTTTGGTCTTTTGGTCTTTCGGTCTTCTGTCTTTCTTGATTCGTGGTCATAGGTCCACAAAGTTTACCTGTAATCCTGAATATTGGACAACGTAAGAGCATTTTGTGATTTTGACCCCACCACTTGGAAAACTATACAGATCGGACTGAAAATGTCCGATCTGGTTTTATTCAAAGCTTTTTGTTCCATTTTCCTGTGTTTTTATGTGTTACTGTCCTTGACCTATTCAGCTCCAAGGTACCTGATTTTGGGTACTCCAACAAAGACACAAGAAGTGAGTTGTTCATGTAGAGATACAGTCATGTTGCAAATCAAATTAAACAGGACATTTTCAGCTACACAACCATACAAGCCATTTTTACACAGACCAAACGCAAGGTCAGCTACAAGCAAATGAATTATCAAATATCCAAATGTGTTTCACTTTGATTCAAACTTGGGTTGCTTTGTATGGATTTATTTGAATGAGAAAATATAGAGAGTTCTGGTTAATTTTTTTTTCAAAAAGAAACAAAAATAATGCTGTTTTTTTTACTTGTTTTTTCAAAAACAGCCCAAAACTGCCATGGATAAGCAGGAGAAGATAAAAACTGTTGTAACTGGGTGTAATGAACACCAAAGTGACATAAAAGTGAAATATAAAGTTTGGTAAAACAGAAATGTCAATGGGACTAATGGTGTGCCAAGATTGGGCCTGACCACTCTGTAGTAAAACCTCTCTAACTTTGCTCTGCATCACTTTATCAGACTCAAACTTGGCAGAAGTAATGTTCACATATTTTCACATTCATTCATAGAGTTCTAAAGCTGCAGCTGCATCATTACAAAGAGATATTCACAATAAAAACTTGTTTTTTTAGGCGAGGATGAAGTTTTCAAATTGCAAGGCTTCTATCTTCATTTACTCTGTCCCAGTAACACAGATACTGATAATTCCACATCTGGACAAATCTCTCAAGTGTTACTTTTATTATGATGCCAAAATTATTCAACTAGACCTTGTGGTTGCAAAGATACACTCTTTTCTTTGAGTATGTCAGGCTTAAAAACGGGGCTGAACAGGTCTAAGTGTGTATGTAAAGTCGAGTTTAAATTGACCAACTGCGGCAGCTTCATGACCTAATTTATAAAATCCAGACCAAAAATACAGACGAGTGTGTCAGTGAGAGACGTTCAAGAATAAAAGTTGAACTGAATTGTTTGGTTGAAGAGGACGATGATGTAGAATCTGATATTTGGTGTGAAGTTCGGGCTGATTAAATGATTCAGATATTTTGTGCTCACAGTGGCCTCCCTGTGGGCAGCGGGACTTTGAATATCTCAGCAGGCCTGATGATGAAATATTTCACATCCTCCATTGATGAATGTTGAATGAACGGGCTCCCCCCTCCTCAAACATGTTCTGGAGATCCTGCTGCTCCATACCTGATAATTCATGAGTCGCTTTGGCACGCGAACACACACAAAAAAAATCCCGAGCTGTGATTGTATACGCGAGGCATGAAACAGATCCACAGAGCGGACGATCATGTTTCCATATAAACAAACAGTTCGCGAGTCGCTCTCTCTCCACGTCTCTGTTTCAGCAGCGCTTTCATATTAAAATCCTTGTTTGAGCCTGAAGGCGAAGAGACGCTGCTGTCTGTTTGCAGAGCAGCTTCCTCTGACAGAAACATTAATCCCAGCATCCCTCCATCCTCCTCCTCCTCCGAACGGCTCCATACGAGGGAGAGGAAGAAAGAAAATGGCTTTCTTTCTTCATAACCGCTCAAATATCTGCGACTGACAGAAGCATTCATCTCTGGGCCTCGTAAAAACAACTGGCACAGAAGAGAAACTCCAATCAGGGTGCTTGATGTTCACAAGAGAGGAACTTGATTTAAATGAGCCTATTTTTAATCAATGAGTTTTGGGATATTTTACCACGACTGCTGTGAAAGGAGGAGGACGTCCGGCCTGCAGCAGCAGTTTTTTTAACCTGGGGAAAGCGTTTTATTCATTTTTATCTTCATTGTTTCAACATCTGGAAATCGACAAAAGTCAATGTTTTCACATTGTTTTCACTGCACTGCAAAAACAGCCCTACTAAAAATAAGCAAAATATCCTTAAATTTGTTACAATTTTCTTGTTTTGAGCAAAAAATTTGCCAATGGGGAAAGCAAATTTTGCTTGGCTAGAATTCTTAAAACTAGCTTATAAATCTAGATTGAATCTGTCTTGAAACTAGATCAAATTTCCCTGAATTTGAGAAAATTTTGCTTATTACAAGCATAGAAAAGTTATTTTTTTAAGAAAAGTTCACTTAAATTTTGTGTTCTGCTTTTTGATTTAGCTTATTTCAAGAATGTTTTTATTTAATTTAAGAATCAACATGTTTTTCATTTAGTAAAAAAGTCTTGGAATATGATTTATTTTCTTAAAACAAGACAATGTCTTTCTGATTTAGCTGGTTTTAAGAAATTATCCTCCAACTCCAAGAAAAACAATAAGCAAAATTAACTTAGAATAAGACATAATTTCTTAAAAATAAAACACAAATGTGTTTTTATCTTAAATCAAGGCACCAAAAGCAATCCTGTTTGCTTTTCATTTATTAAAAAAGTCAAATCAGCTGACAAACAGTTCCAAAAGCATAATTCTCAACAACTCAGCCATCATCCTCAGAAAATGCAGTTTTTTGTGCTTTTTTAAAGGAATATTCCAACATTTTTGTTGTTTCGGTGTCTTACCTCAGTCCCCAGTCCATAACAAGCAGGTAGAGACCATTCTCTTGACTGTACGTCCAGTTCTAATTATTTTGAGAGACTTCCAATCAAAGCCACTAGCTTAGCTTGGCTCCACACAGGGAGTGTACGGGTACCCTCCAGCCGGCCTCTGGGTACAGGCATATCAGATAACTCTAGACGGTCAGATGGACTCAACTTATATTTGTGTGATTTATTAAACTGAGAAATTGTGTAACTGATCTTAATCTTAAAATAAGTAAAATAATCTTGTTCTTCTGTTGGGTCTTCATTCAAACCACTGTTGTGGCTTGTTACCAGTAATACTTGCTTAATTTTAGCTGTACTTTCTTATTAAGATTTTGTTAGACATATTCTCTTGAAATAAGATTTTTTTTTCTAACATGCATCTTGCTTGTCAAGATAGTTTTTCTTTTTAGGTAAAATATAAGAACACATTTCTAGAAGCAAGCTTTTTTTTCTTTCTTAGAAATACTTTTTTGCAGTGTGGGAACCGCCAGGTGCACCAGTGCGACAAACAAAACAACTGAGTTTCAGAGTGCGACTCTTGCAAGTGGGCCTAACATGTTTTTGTTTTGTGCTTAAATATTCTTTGGATGGCTGAAAAGAAAATGCACTTAATAGCTTTATGTTCTGGCTAAGCTGTAATGACATTCAGTAAAGGGTTATTAGATGTTTTATTTTATCCAAGTGTAAAACATGACTTCAGAAATTCAAGAAAACAAAAAAATGCCTCACACTTTACACTTTGTATTTAAGTCGACTGAATTTACAGTTGATTCCATCGACTATGTTGTAAAATATCATCAACTAAAACTAGACTAAAATTAAAACAATTTACATGAGTAAATTAGGACTAAACTGAACGTTTTAGACAGAAGACTATCACAAAAACTCAGCTAGAGTGCTGTCAAAATTGACATCGAGTCCTTCCCTGTTAAAGTTATAACCCTGCTTTATTTTGTCAGACTTGTGCTAAAATTATAGTCGTCTCATAAAAACCAAATGTTAAAGTGACCTTTCTCATTTTAAAGTAGTTATCTGACCTACAGTATATTATCTTCTCAGTGCGATAATGTGACCTTTATTACCCTTATAGGATGTTAATGTGACATTTAACACGACTACAGCAAGGTAAAGAAAGTCTCTGATTTATGGACAAACTTTTCTGACTGTGCATCCTCACTCCAGAGTTTATAATAATGGGACATTATCATTTCAGAGCCTCAATGAAACGTCCAATTATGAATCTGAATAGAACATTTGTCATATAAAAGAACATTTTAACAGATATTTTGGATGATTACCAACTCTGAAGTGGCTTTTTGGAATAATTTGAAATGTTAATGGGGTTGTTCTCACATAGAAATGTTGTGGACCATTTTGGCTGATACATATTTTTGCATATTTTCCATCGATTTTTCATTTTAAGTGCCTCACATGGAGTGAAAGTCTGTTGTGTTGGCTGTTCCAACAGACTCTCTTCCAGGTTTTTCAGGGAAATTAACATTCATATTTTCAGGCTTCTTCTTAATTGTCACATTTTATGAAAATTCTACAGAACAAGTGTTCGGTCAGTGAAATTGATGCTGTAAAAGCTGCGCTAACACAGAGGGAGACATTCATACATAAAGACAAAGATTATCTGTAAAGACAAGTTGTGATCCCTGAACATGAGTTTAATGGTTTCAATGTTGTTCACACACTTAAAAAGTGAATATAATTCTATTAGTTTGATGATCTAGAGAAGTTTCTTTTTATTTTATACACTCCTCTCTCTGCAATCACACAAACACCCTCGCCTTTCCTCTGTCTCTCTCTTTGTTCTTTAAAAAAGAAAATTCAGCCAATTTTTTCTAACAAATTCACCTCCTTTAAGAGCAGTTACAGCAACCAAGGCTGAGGGAATCTCTGTTTTCATTTGTCTCCTCTCACTGAAGTCATTTCACCTACAGCTCAGCAGGTTTGTTCTGATTGAGTGATTGATTTGAATTTATTCAAACGTGTATAAAAAGGAATGAAAGCTGGGGCGTTCATTTACAAAAAAAGTATTGATAGACATTTGAAAAGTAGTGGGAAGAAGTCAATACTTTTTGAATTCCCACCCCTAATTACAGTTTCTAATGGGCCATATCGAAATATATTCTGCTTTAATATCTATGCAAATATATTATACATATGTTCAATACAAATATGTAATCCACATAAATATGTTTCTTCATATATACACTACAAATCACATAATCTATGATGAGAAAAAGAAAAAATTTACAAGTATCAATGTAGACATAAATATACTCCATAAACATCTACATTAATATCATTTGAGTTGAAAAAATGCAATTATCATGTATACTATATTTTCATTGGATCGTTTCATGTTTACATGGCAGTCTGTTGAAGCGGGTCGAGTTCAGGCTGAAACTCACACAAGGCTACAAGTTTCCCTGTACACCAAAGGAAAGACAACTGGCATGCTACCAAAACAAAAAAGGCTCACCGATAAGTTTAAGGAAACTTGCGTACTTTCACATTGTTCAACTTAATGACAATGTTTTATTGAGCTTTTATTGAATCTAAAAGTAAAGTCACCAAAACCATACCTTTGCAAATTTGGATAAGATTCAAAACTAAGTCCAGCTGAAAATCAACAGTTTCCTCAAGGAATCAAATTTCAAATTAAGAAATTTTCAGAAGAAAAACGTGTTTTGTTGACCTGCTCACGAGCACATTTGCACATGTGCCCGGGAGTTTAGTTTTGTACTGTATGTATGTCTATAAAAAGATAATGTAACTTTAAGGAGTAAAGACACAAGTTATAACAACAGCAAGCACCGTTTAGAGTTGCTGAAGAGTTTATCTGATTACTAGAACAGAGGCAGGCTGACGCTAACCATTGACTCCCAGTGTTTTAGCTAAGCTAATTAGCAGTGATTGAGTTCTGCCCATCTATCTGCTTGTCGTGGACTCGGTAGTGAGGCAAGACATGAAATGTCTTGTGAAACACTGCCTCACAGATGACAAAATTTTGGCAAAATCTCTCAAAAAGCAATTCATATTCTGATTTTTTTTTTTTGTTAAGAAACTATTCATGCAATTTTTAAAGCTGTGGCACCTTTGGTTTTGATTGTAGTGGCTAAACTGCCACAGTTTGTCTGGTGCTGTATTTTCTTCCCCCATTCAGTTGAATAGGAGGAGCTGCAAAGACTTCTTTGGAGTTCACCAACTTTGAGGGCTTGTCATTCGGAAACCATTTGAGAAACAACAAAATCTTTAATAACTTTGAATCAGCATGGCCTTTTCTGTAATCTGTCTGGGTTTCTAACTGATACCATTTACGGCCTAGGAGGAAATACATTTTTTATGTTCACAAAAATCTGAGACTTACTTCATTTTGAAAGGCAAATTAACGGCTTCCTGTTTAAGATAGGGCAGGGCTGTTAATGTGTGATTTGTGGGTCTCAATGAGACGAACATTTTGGCATTGTTTTGATCTCTCTGCAACATTCCTACTGGAAGTTTTGGCCATGTAAGGGTTTTCTTTTGGTCTATAAGTGGCGCTAGATAGCACATTTTGGTATGGTTGGGGTTCATTTTTTCATTTTACCAAATTTTTCACTGAATATGACTTGTGTGCCAAGTTCTTGAGCATGTTTAGGGGATCAAATTAAGCTTAACGTGTCTGGTTGAATGATGAGAAAAAAAAAAGGAAGAAACACTACAGGAACAAGAGGGGTCCTTTCCCCTTGGGCAATGACCTTGAATATTGGTGTGTCTTTTTAAGTAACTGGAAGAGCCTAAAAGTCCTAGAAATCGAGGTTGATTAGCTTTTTAAAATTACGTGAAGAATTTCCTCAACGACGGCCCCTAAAGTAATAAATCTGAAACTTTGCACAAATGTCTGGCACCCTAAGACTAAAAAAACTCTTGACATCATGGGGAAAAGTCAACAGGGAAGCCACCATTTTGGCTCAAAGGTCCGATTCTGCAGCCTTCTGGCTCCAGCAGAATCCCAGCAGCCCTTATGCTCAGTTAGCATCACTTCCCTTTGTGTAGGTTTGATTAGACAGAAACAATCCTTCGCCTTTAACCGGATAAAACAACAAGAGCGTCATGATCTCTGGATTTGAAGCTTTACTCTTCAAGCTTGTTTGAAATTCCCTCTACAAACCGTTTCGTCGGGCAGATAATCCGAAGTATCCTCTCGGTAATCTCTCAGACCATCGCGGGCCGAGTCTTTCTGTTTGTGCCTCGTTAAAGGCCGACGCTCTGCAGACAGAACGAGTTCACATCCAGACTCACGGCCGCGATCTGCTGCCAGATAACCGCAGACAGCTTCTGTGACCGCTGTTGTAGTGACAGCAAACGAAGGAATAACAAGCTAAATGGCTCCAAGATGGAGGTTTGTATTGAAGCAGGAGCTGCTCAGTGGGTCAACGTTTGTTTGTTTACCTGTTTGTTTGTTTGTTTGTGGAGATTGTGACAGACTTTAATCCTCCCTGAAGGGAGCACGACTGATTACAGCAGCAGAGATCCTTACACAGACACATTATTCCGACAATGGCACTGAAACACAAAACAGCTGTTTGTGAAGGAGGTGAAGAAACAAAAGAGACGCGGAGGCTTTGAGGGATAAACAAGACGAGAGTCGTTTGACAAAGAAGCCTGGAAGTGATCCAGGCGAACTGTTTGTGCCGTCACATCATGAAAGAAAGATGGAAGTGATTCTCTCATTCTCCGAGCGAAGTGATCCGTGTAAGATCTGGATCAAGATCAGAACAATGAGGCCTGATTAAAGAGACGATTTCTTAATTCATGAGTCAGAATTCATTGTTTGGAATCTAATTGTCGTGAATGCTTCAGTTATTCTCTGATTAGGAAGTGGATTGAAATTCTCAGCACAAATAGAAATAATAGTTCTGGAATGAACAATAAAATGAGAGGCCAAATCATTTATTGAGCCCAAAAAAATACCACTAATAACACAAATAAACCAAAATTGCCAACCCTCAGGAGTCCGTGGCTATTTTGGTTATTTGTTCCTCTGTTATATTTGGAAATATTTTACAAGCATGCCCTGGTGTCTGTGGCAAAGACAAAAGAAGTGTATGTGTTTGGTGTTATTGTGCTGGCTAATAAAACCGCTTGTAATTAATCTTCAGTTTATCAGCATTTCAAGTCAAATGCAACTAAAATGGAAACTTTGGGCTGCCAAGGATTCAATGAATGTGACCTTGTTGTTCCCTCGAGTCAGTTAAAGGATAAGTTTGGTTTCTACAGCTTTCACATTGTTTATAGAATGAAGAACAATATACTCACCCACAAGGCTTTCCTGATCCAAACAGTGCTTTGGAAGATATTTAGATCCAAAATTGAGTGGCGGACATCCGTATAATGGTAGCACATAGGGCATGTATAGCGCCGCTTCTAAAACTGCACTAATCATCCAAAAACTCATTAGTTTCACCAATATTTCATCATGGTCCGCTCGGGCTACTCCTCCATTACAGTCTGTGTTGCTCCAGACATGTTTTGTGGCTGTGCTGACCTCTGAACTGAAGAAGAAGAAGGTTTGCCTCTGCGCATGCGCAGTACGGCTCATTGTTTCAGGGGAAGACAGCCGGCTACTAAACGACTTTCGTCATCCAGTTTTGTGCAAAATGGACGAATATCTATGAATATCTATATCTAATATATGATGGGTGTCCTTACAGTTTCGAGTCAGAGTATACAGATGAGGAGCTCATCGAAAGGAGGACGCGGAGGCAGCTCTCCAGGAAGTACTGCGCATGCGCGGAGGCAAACCTTCTTCTTCAATTCAGAGGTCAGCACAGCCACAAAACATGTTTGGAGTGACACAGACTGTAATGGAGGAGTAGCCCGAGTGGACCATGATGAATTATTGGTGAAACTAATGAGTTTTTGGATGATTAGTGCAGTTTTAGGAGTGGCGCAATACATGCCCTATGTGCTACCATTATACGGATGTCCGCCACTCAATTTTGGATCTAAATATCTCCTGAAGCACTGTTTGGATCAGGAAAGCCTTCTGGGTGAGTATATTGTTCTACTTCATTCTCTAAACAATGTGAAAGCTGTAGAAACCAAACTTATCCTTTAACCGTGCAGTTCAGATGGACCCGGCCGATTCATTGTCCATTTTGCCAAGATCCAATCCCCTACAACTTTACTTAGATGAAAGCTGGATGACCCAATCAGGGACACAAGTCTTTCTGGGTAGGTCTGACCCTTTCATAAGCATATCCAGCAGGTGATTGGACGATCGTTCAGTCAATCATATTCATTCGATCAGGGAATGTAGTAGGTGGGAGCTACTGCACTACAGAACATGAGCCACTTCATAAAATACACTCTCCCCAAATCCCACTCAAATGCTTTGTCTTGAGTGAAACTTGTGTTCCCACCACAAGGAAGCACTGACAGGCTGCTGCCAGACTCCAATACCCACAATGCCCCTGTAGGTTGATAAGCACTGTGAAATGATTGATAGCACTGTTGGCATCTTGTAGACACCTTATTATTGTGTAAGCACTTTCTCTGTAAGAAAACACAATTCATAAGTGCCACCAAACAGACTTTTTGTTTTACTTTTTTAATCCTGTTTAAATCAAGTGTTTAATCAGATTACCTCCTGTTGAGTAAAACATCTGAAGCTCTGATTGACGCAGAGGAAACCTCAGGAGTGAGCTCACAGACAGAGAAACATCTCTGTAACACAGAATTGATTTATCTTCCTCCTTTTGCCCTTTCTACTCGAATATTGAATCATTTTCTCAAGACACCAAATAAAACTCCCATTAACCATGATGAGATGGAAAAACCAATGTCCACATACACGCTGGGAGAATATTACTTCTGTATACACACCTATTTTTCATCTCTGTAGCAGCGGCGGTGTTATTTCAGCCACTTTTATCACTGACAGAAAAGTGTGAAGAGAAAATGAAACTGAATCAAAGTTCTGCATAAAGCTCAGAGCCAATTCATGAAAAAATTAATAATTTATTAAGGCGTAACTTTTACTCTTAGCAGGTTCTAAAATATCAAAAATAAATAGCCTGCCAAATGAGATCAGGCTCACATTAATTTAAATTAAATAGCTAAAACAAATGATGAAAACTCAACAATAGCTGCAATTACCAACCAATCATACCCGAGTTCGAGGAGTCAATCATCCAAAGATTTAAATTATTTTCTTATTTCTAATGTACTGAAGAGAAAGAGGACCATTTTAAATAGGAAAAATAATTTTCTGCAGGTCAAAATTAAAGTCAAACTTTTCGATAAAAGCCGAAATGATTAAATAAAAGTTTAAATGTCGACAATGAGGTTGAAATAGTTTCGTGATCAAAGTCAAAATGAAGAAATTAAAGTTAAAATGTCAACAAAAAAATCAAAAGTTGAGAATAAAGTTGACATACACTGTATTTTGACGTCCTTCTAAACATTTAAGCTTTTTTTCTCAACATTTGGACTTATATCACAAAAAATGTATTTCATTTTTACTCTTGTCATTTCAACTTTAATCTCAAAATTTCAACTTTAATCTCGCCTTCCCCCCAGTAAAATTTCTCCGTCTAACATAGCCCTGAAACTCCTCCATATTTATGCACTGATTAATCCAAATTTTTAATGCATGACCCTTGGATGCTACCTTCAAGGATATGAGAGAAGAAGAAAGTTTGGGCAAATCTGTCAAATTAAAAAAAAAAAATGTTATCAATATATCCAATATTTAATTTTAAAGCAAAACATTACACATTAAATCATACATTAATATCTTTAATGATCATAAACTGGAGAGGAATGATGATTACTATAGCAACATGCAGCTGAACTGTCATTAAAATGGTTTAATTGGTCTAAACCTCAAAATTTGTTCAGTAATGTCATTTCTGTTGATGGTTGAATGTTATAATGGGCTTATGTTGGTAAGACATGCAGATAAGTCATAGTTGGAGAAGGCCATCTCTGATTAATAAAATAACCACAATGCCTTTTATAAAATAATTAAAACCACATGAACCAATGCCCTCTTAATTTAGAACCTGGTTGTGCAGTTATTTTCAGTTATTTCGTCGTTTTGATTTTAGCCTTGGTGAAAAATACTTTGCAATAAATTAATAACTTTTTTTTTTACTGAAATTAAGAATCAAAGTATTGAGCGAAAAAGCTGCAGATCCCTTCAGCAGATCAACAAGATAAGGCTTTAATTCTGAATTACACTTGCATCCTAACTGGGAATACGGGAGTGAGAATAACGTCATATCCAAGTTATCAGCGTTTCAGTTACGAATTTGGAAAACTACTAGCCAATCCACCAGGCTACTGTTAGCACCCCTGCGCTGTAGTTCGCACATACCTAATGAAGAATGTAGATAACAAAAAAGCAGCATTTCTACTTATAAACATTAAGCAGTACTATGTAGACGGCTGATTTAGTGTGATAAAGTACTAGTCAGTAATGCTAATAAATGGAATATTACAGGAACTTAATAACTGTTTCCACTCAGGGCAGCCATCTCCAATTGTCAACTCTGGTGTGGTGAGGATCCTTCAACTTCCCCATGGGAAATTCTGACCTCAGGGGGTGTTCCAGATCAAATTTCCCACTAGAAACTTAGAAATCTCGACTTCCGGGCATAACTGGAATGCTGCATTATGTTGAAATTAGGGCTGCAACTAACAATTATTTTCATAATTGATTAATCGGGCGATTATTTAAATGATTGATCGATTAATCGGATAACGACGCATTTTTGCAATTTCCTTTGCAATTTAGCTCAAAGTTGTTTTAGGTATTTTCTAAACAACAATAAAGACAATAAAAAGCTTTTTTCCTTCAGCAATAATATTATATTACAGCTTTTTTCTTTCTTGACTCACTGTGCAAAACTGTAAGTACATTAACACTTGTTTACATGTTGTTCAAATAAATGCTCACAAACTTACTTTTTTCTTGAAACAAAGCAGGCAAAGTAGTAGCAGTCTTGTCTATAAAGTATTCAATGACATGAGGAGCTGCTGAATGTAACAAACAAAAATAATCTTTATCCTGAGGAGAGTCTTCGTCCATCTCCAACACGCTGACATACTTTCTCAACAAGTGCTCTTTCATAGAGGTCGTGCTCCTATGCCAGATGAAATCGGCCTTGCAATGTTTGCAAGTGATCGTTTGCTTTGCTTTGTTGAGCGTGAAATGCTCCCAGCTTTTGGAGGTTTTTGGTCGTTCCCGAGGTGATGCTGCCGTGGATGCCGCCATTGTGAATCCTTCTGCATGTTGTTATGTGCAGTGATGGTTGCTAGTGCGCATGCGCACCTCTCACAGTAGCTTATAGCAAGAGAGCAGGCTCATCTCCTCCTAACTAACCGACTGTAAGCTACAATTTCATGCACCAAAACACCAGCAATTCAGTGCCAATTTTCAGCGATTTAATCGATTAGTTGTTGCAGCCCGAGTTAAAATGCACTCAGGTTCGAGCCCAGGAAGCCGGCTGTGGTGAATCTGCTTCAGCACACAGATTGAAACTGTTCGTACACCTGGAAGCACAAAAGCTCGTTTTCAGTTTCTGTTCTGATTAGGGATGCAAACAATTAATCGATTATCGATTAATCGTTGATAAGAAATTACTCGATTAAAGTAAATTAATTGCAATTAATTGAAGAAGAAGACGACAACAACAACAAGACAAACGAGAAGTGGTAAGCTGGCAGGATGAAGAGTACAAGATGGAGTTCGGTATGGAACCACTTTAAGTTGGTTAATGACGACAAAGACGCCAAATGCACCATCTGTGGAAGTATTTGAAAGTACAACTCCTCCACAACTTTGCTAAATTATCACCTCAATACGTCACATTCTGTTAGGAATAAAACTTTTATTAAGGAATATGATTTGCATTTTCTCTTTCATAAGAAAGATAGCATTTTCATAGAAAGGAACCTTTTGATTCAGAGGGGAATTCAGCGTCGCAGAAAAATTGCCGCTTATCAATTAATCGATCATCGATCGCTAAGATTAAACAACTATCGATTAATGAATTACTCGATAATTTGCATCCCTAGTTCTGACTTAATTTAAAAGCTAATTGTTAAATTTACCACAGATGGTTCTCTGAAGGAGGGAGGGTGTGCTTCATTTTCCTAGCATGACAAAATGAGCACAACACAGCTGCATTTATGTGGCCCCAAAGAAGACTCAAATAATCCCACATCATAATCGAAAGGCTTAAAGTGTTATTTGAATGGTCTGATTGGTCGATCTCAGCAGGGATGCATAGAAAAGATTCATTAGGAGAACTTTAAAAAGCCATCATCGCCTAGCAACACATTCTCTCCTCTTGCTTGTGAAGAAATAACCATATTTGTTTTTCATGTGAGTTTCCTTTAGTCACTGACTGTGGATTGAACTTGGTTAATGGAGCACAGCTGTTGATTTGCCCAGTTAATAAGTTCTGATTCTGTTTGGAGCGTGGGCCGGTTTAATGCACAGATGTTGAGAGCTTTCCTCACAGTGTGATAAACGAGGCTTCAGAAACCAGTCAGAGCTCCTTCTTCAATCTACAATTTCTACTAATGTGGAAAAACAACAGAGACTTAAACACACACTGCATCAGACTTTAAGAACTTTATTAGGTAGACATGTGTAAGACCTGATTGGACCCTTTTTACCTTCAAAGCTCCTTCATTCAAGAAGTTTCTGGAACATTCCTCTGCAGTTTTGCTCCATATCTCTATGATAGGTGACTTTGGAATAGAGCTGGGTATTTAGGGCCTGATAAAATCTGTGTTATTTTTTTTAAATTCTTTTATTTTTTTCCAATATTCCATTTTTTCCGGTTTAGTTTTTTGAAAATTCAGGGTTTTCTTGTATTTAATGCAAATTTAACCCCAAGACACAGTATAAAGTAATTTAATATAGTTAGTCACTCTTCAGGTGGTCCTCTATATTTGTCCAGTCAACAGTATGTTTACAGAATTTGCAGAACATTTGATCTCTTTACACATTATCATTGGCAAACTGCTCTGCCCTGCACCCTGGAGTTTGCTGTAAGTTTCGGATCTTTTTGGCCGACTTACATGCCGTTCCAGGTCGGTCATGTCAATTGCTTCGGGCCACTCCTCACCCCTCAGCGCCAGTGATCATTGAAATGAATGGCAGCTTGACGCAGAGGACGCTCATTTCACTTTTGGTGTGAACACAGGGTCAGCCGGTGTCTCAGGCTGCGTTTACACGGCGCCAAAAAAACGGTCAAATCTGATAAGTTTTCATTGCATTTTGGCCTTGCATTTACATTGAAATGCTTTGTGTTTTGTCTGAAAACGGAAACTTTTGAAAACAGGCTCCAGAGTGGAGAAGGTACCAGGAACAACAACAGCTTTGGCCATCAGTCAAGTAACATATGAGCCTCTTACCGTGCTCGGTTTGTTATCCAGACAAAACTATCCAGACAGATATTTTGTCCGAACTGATTTGTTGTCCAGAAAAGACACTCCTTTGTCTCTGTGTGTCTACTCGCCTTTGTTCTTTGTGAAAAGTTTTGCCTTTTAGTACATGTATTGTAGCAGCACTGCCTCTCTGCAGACCTACATCGCAATCTTCTGAACCGGCATGCTCACTACAGTGGATTCACTCGTCTCCGTCTGAACGCAGAAGAATTTGAAAACGCAAAGGAAACACTTTGCTACCGCTGTGACATCGTTAATGAGGGAAGAGGAGGGGAGGAAGTGAAGTATGTGTCGTCTGCAGAGCCAGTGGCCCCCGTAAGGGCATTTTCCTAAGAGATATGTTCTGTTTTAGTCAGAAAATAACACTTTTACATAACATGTCGGCCATTTTCGTGATATTCCATGTTTAAATTGAATTTGGCGCTTAATGTCTAATTCCGTGATTCCATCCGCAATTCCGTGATGGCAGGTTTTATAGGGCCCTGGGTTATCCCAGCAACCTCACAATACGTATCCCAACACTGAGGCCAGGATATGATATGTAGAACAAGGATGAGTTTTAACGATTCTACAACTCAAGAAACTTAAATTCAGGTCATCAAAGATCGTAGACACAAGTTCAAATTTGGAGCATCTGCTATATCAGATAGTTTAGCTTTTACTTTGAACTGTGCCAAAGTCGACATTAGCCAAAGTGAATTGACAGCAAATGACAGTTTTGAGACCGTATCGATTCTGTAGAATCCGTATCGATACGAGTATCCCCAAGGAGTGTGTTGATATTTTGTGGAATTGATATATGGAGAACAGTCCTACTTTGGAGGCCACTGGAGTTTAACTCAACTCATCTCAACTCATCTTTATTTATAAAGCACTTTAAAAACAACCACAGTTGAAACAAAGTGCTGTACACAAATAGACAAAACAAAACAAAACAATGTATAAAATAAAGCCGATATAAATCCGAAAACAATTGTTTCAATGTTTTTAAAAACTAATTTAAAAACAGTAGAAACAATAAATAAAAGCAGACCATAAAACCATAAAACACCAAAACAGGAGCCGAGTCTCAAGCAGGGTCAAAAGCCAAGGAATAAAAATGAGTTTTAAGACTAGTTTTAAAAATGGACAGTGAGGAGCTTTGTCTGATGTGGACGGGAAGCTCGTTCCATAATTTGGGGGCCGCCACAGAAAAAGCTCTATCCCCTCTGAGCTTCCTTTTGGACCTCGGTACCTCCAGGAGCAGCTGATCAGCTGACCTGAGGCAACGAGCAGGAGTGTAGGGGTGAAGGAGCTCAGAGAGGTAAGATGGGGCCAGACCATTTAAAGATTTAGAAACAAATAAAAGAATCTTAAAATGAACTCTAAAATGCACGGGCAGCCAGTGCAGGGAAGCCAGGATGGGAGTAATGTGCTCCCTCTTACGTGCTCCAGTTAAGAGGCGAGCAGCAGCATTTTGCACCAACTGGAGACGTAAGAGGGAGGACTGGCCAACACCAAAATAAAGTGCATTATAGTAATCCAGCCGAGATGTAATAAAGGCATGGTTTAAGATGATCTGAGCTGGATGTCTTCATCAGAAGATGGCCCACTGTGGTCATAAAGGGATGGACATGTTCAGCAGCAGTACTCAGGTAGGCTGAGTTTAGATCATGCTCAGGATCATCTATTTCCTGTTCTAAGCTGGCAGGAGTGGAACCTGGTGTGGCCTTCTGCTTCTGTAGCCTTACCTGCTTCATGCCTTGATTACAAGTATTTGAGTTCCGATGGACACCCTCCTTTGAACTCTGTCATCAACAAGGCATTTTTACCCAGAGAACTGCTGCTCACTAGGTATTTCCTCTTTTTCAGACCTTTTTTCTGTAAACAGTGAGGATAGCCTTGCGTAGAAGTCTCAGTAGATCAGCAGTTTCTGACCAATCATACCACATTTATAGTCTCTTAAAGGAACACTACACCCAAACAACGATTTGGCCTCATGTTCTACTCACCCTCATGCTGAACAACACTGTGGAGTAGTTTTGGAACATCTAGGATGCAGCCGGAGATCTGGGGGGATACTCGATATCATGACTTAGATAAGAGCCCGAACGAACAGTGCCCTTAAAAGTCCACAAAAAGTCGGCAATATTCCTCCATACTGCTCGTGCGCTGTAATCCAAGTGTCCTGAGCGGGTAACGTCCACCATTTACTCGAAACGACATCATTTAGCACATGTTTATAGCCTAAACAGTAATACTTGGCATTTCTATGATACACTTACGGGTTCCTACGGGAGCCGAGGCTGACCAAAACAAACGAATGCGCACTCTGCAATAACTAGGAGCGTAGAACAAGAAACAAGAACACAAGAACTCCCGCATTCTGCTGACCCCTCTTGTGTCTGTCCACGGCTCCGTCGCTCACAGCAGAATGTGGGATTTCTTGTTCTACACTCCTAGTTATTGCAGAGTGTGCATTCGCTTGTTTTGGTCAGCCGCGGCTCCCGTAGGCACCCGTATCATAGAAATTCAGGGCTCCAAAATGATGGATGCCAACCGCCGTAAAACCGAAGAAGAAGAAAAAGCCTCGCCAGAACGTCCACCTGACCTGCAGTAGCCTGGGTGGCAGCTATCGCGAGATTAGAGCAGCAGAACAAACAGAAAAACAAAGAGTTTATTTTAGATTTCTTGTACATCTGTCTTAAAATGTGAGGGATACTGGAGCTTGGTTGGGGTTGTGGGACGGCTCACGGCGGGCTTCCCTTATTTTCAAAGATGAAACTTGAAAGGTAAGCATTCTCCCGCGGACTCTGATACGTATGAGCTCGGCTATGCGCACCGAGTTTGTGCATGCCGGGAAAATGCACGCGCAGTAGGAGGGCAGAATGCCGACGGAATTTGATTGGTTTAAAAACAGGTGTCCCGGCATGATTATTGGTTGGGGTTTTCCCTGTTTTACTCCTGCTGTAGATAGCGGATATATTTCGCTCTGTTTTAAGAACACATTATGAGTTGATTACCATCGGGTCATAAAGACCATTTTAACCAGTATTACAAAAGGTGTATCTAAATCAAATCACCAACCCTGGCTTTAAGTCCTCTTTTTTCTACATGTTGATGCTCAGTTTGACTTCCAGAAGGTCGCTTTGACCAGGTCTACATGGTAAATGCTTTGAGTTGCTTCCATGTGATTGGCTGGTTAGTTATTTGGGGTAAGAGCCTTGGTTTGTGTGTACTCATAAGTTTGTAGAAATGCTCTGTAGAGCGTATTCTGTTCAGTCTCAGCTAATCTCTGTATTTATGAATGTTTGATCAGGAGGCTGAGAGGCAGCTTTACAAATTAGTCCCTCAAGTTTTTAGTCAAAAGGTTTATTTTTTAAAGCTTTAAATAATTAGAAAAAGTTCCAATCCTCCTATTACGATCACTGTTTTGGTTTAGTAAAGGCTTAAGGTCACTTGTGCTTTCATGGGCTGTTTAACAAACGCAGAATGGTTGTCATATTTGAAGTGAAATCACTCCTTCATTTATCATTTAGACTTGAACACTGAACAGACCAAACGTTCAAAGTCATGATCGTTCTTCCTCTAAAAGGTTTATCAGTTCACTCAGGAACATGTCCTATGTCTCAATGTCCTCTTGTGCTTCTTAAATCAGAAAGGTGTCTTTACAAATGAGTGTTTTCTCCGAGGGTTGTTTTTCTACAAAGAGAACAAAACAGCATGCCATCCTCTCTGACTGCAGAGAAGCACCCAGACAAAAACACAGCAGAGAGAATATAATAAAATCCCCTGTTATTGAAAAAAGTCAGAGGAGGCTTACCGGAGAAATCTTTGCCGGTTTGAAATGCAATGAGTTCAGGTTTCAATGTCAGATGAACAAAGAGGCCTTAAACAAGCTGAAATTAAATGATGTGATGCCTCAGCGTAGCTTCTTTGATGGTTTAAAAGATGAACTGAAGGTTAGTTTGAATCGTGTCAACAAACCGATGAATTAAAAATCTAAAAACTTTTACCATTAAAGGAGGGTCCAACAGAGGCTAAGTGGTGCTCGTGGTTCTCTAAAGCCTGGCACACACATGAAGACTTTTAGTCTAAAAGACCTTTAAGTTGTGAGGGCCAACGTTGGGACAGATAATGACAGATTAAACAGTTTGTAGTCTGTGTTGTGCCTGCTCAAAATCTCTAATTTAAGCTAAATGCAGCTAGCAGTTAGCTTCCCACAACATCCAGAGTATTACTTCTCTCCTTATCAATCTGTTGGAGGGCTTAGCAAGAAAATCGATTTTAAAATTAACAATTTTCACGATGTTAGGCCTTGTCTGCTTAGCTGAAGATCTTTTAAAGGCTTGTATTTGTTCTTCAAATGAGATCAAAGTTTCATGCTAATAAGATGTGAACTGAAAGTTTTATCAAAAGGAAGGTTTTAAGTCTGATGTTATAGGTAGAGAGGGTGTCTACCTCCTGAACTGTGATTGGTAAATAATTACAAAGAGGAGGAACCTGATAAGTGAAGGCACTACCTCCCATACTACTTGTAGAGCTTGTTTACACAACAGTGTTGTCACCATGGATGTGTTATAAGAACTGGATAGCGTGGCTCTGCCTTCTGCCATGTAACAGATTTGAAGCTAGAATATCCCCCGTCAGGGCACCGCCATTGTGCAGCCAGTAGAGAATCTGGACCATATCTGGACGAAGCTGTCGTAAACGGTCGCAAAACTCCGCAGCATACAGTGTACACAATCATTGTGAAGCTGCCGTAAACCGCGTTTATTTTTTAAACTCTAATAACTGATGAAAAAGAAACTTTTCAGAAAAAAGAGGACTTGGAAAAAACGCAGCTCAATAATACTTTCCTATCACCACAGCATACAGATGGGAGAAATATTTCTACGAGGTGTATTAATTTTTTGAAGTTTCACTACGGCCCGTTTAGATGAATGGGGGAGACGGAGAGTTGACCTATACTGCAGCCAGTCACCAGGGGGAGCAGTTTTTGTGGCATCTTCAATTCGAGCCCAGCGACATGACATCCATGTTTTTTAGAGTCCATGGTTGTCACCAGAAACAAAAAGGTTCTTCCTTTGTGTTTTCAAAAGCACTTAGCGCTCACATGGAGATGAGTGGTAGTGATGGGCATTCACGCAGATCAGTGAGAACGACTGAAAATGTGGTAGTGAGCACGCCAGGCCACAGGCCAGTAGATGGCAATGTAAGTTTGTAGTGTCCTTGGCAAATAAAACAAATGCAAAACACAACTGAGATCTTAACAAATTTATTTGTCCAATTTCAAGTCAAAAAATATCCACAATATTTCCTTAAATTTCATATTGGTTTCTCGAGTCCAGATGGATATCTCATAACAAGAAATAAGAACAAACCCTAAAATATCATGTTACTTCGAGCTTGTTTGGTTGCTTGTTTTAAAGGGACAATGCGTAATAACCACGTGTTTTAAAATGACCGGGTTAGCCAATGAGCTAGCTTCCATCTGCAGTCTCTTGAAGGCTGGATCTGATTTGTGCTGTCCCCTTCAAATTTTAGCAAGCCCTCATAGAAGCTGAATAAAAGTCCAAGTTCAGCTCACATTAAGCTGTCAGCAGGGATGTTCTAGTACCTGTTAGCTCATGTGCTCACGCCGTCGTCCTTTATTTCTCCAAAGTGTGGGTGTGATGTTTTCACCAGCTGCCTCTTCTGCCTCTCTGCTCGTGCTCCGCTCTTCCTGAAATCAACAATCATCTCTTTAGTGCTGTTGACATTGACAGAGAGACTGTTATCCTTGCTTCAGCTCTCTGCTTGTCTCACTTCATCAGGGCGGCGTCGTCAGCAGAAGTGATGATCCGAGCGGACAGACGTGTGGCGCCGCAGTCACGGGTCAGCTTTGTTTGTTATGATGGGAGTACCGACTGTCTGAGGTCTGCTGGTCTCAAAGTCAAGGACCAGCATACGCCAAGAGGAGGGCGCGTCCCCGTGCCCGTATGTGTGTGCGAGCGTGTGCCGCCGTGCTCTCTCTGCACTCGTATCACTTGCTAAACCATCCATCAAATTACCGTGGCAACCGAGCGTCCATCACCTCATCCATCATCCAAGGGCGACAGACGGAGCGACAGAACGCAGCGAGAGATGTCACGGGCGAGCGGAGAGATAACAAGGGGAGAGGAGAGGAGACGGAGTAGCCAAAGGAGGAAAAGAGGGAGGAGACGACGAGTTGTAAATAAATTTAAAGAGTGGAGGGAGCGCCAGAGGGTGGCATTTACACCCACACACTCTCTGTGCACAAACTTTGATTGGCTGAAGTTTCTGTTCTATTCAGCTCAGGGGAAGAAATGTCACCGTGGCTTTTCTGGGGTTGATGGACTGACGGGGTTTTAGGGGTTTTAGTTTTCATGCTGAGGATGAATCAGAGACTCTCGAATGTTGGCCTGAGAAGATCTCAAAGACGTGCTGTTGTACATGCGCATCTTTGTGTTCTAGTTGATGTTGTGATACATGATTATAACCTGACATACCAGACGTTCGAGAATATTTCACAACCCATCTGGAAAAAAGCCGTTCGAAAATGTTTTCAAAGGCAGACCAATCCATATCAAGCAACGCTGCTACATATGACTTAGAATACGTAGCGGCTAACGTAGCAGCTAACAGCTGTTCACATCTTATTATACTGTTAGTGTTAAACTACCTTAGACTATTGTCTTACATTAAATTATACCACACAGATGTATCATTTAACACTTCTATGTGACATGAACCTCATCAAACAAAATCTCTTTCAAGTTTTTTTTTTGATAAACTTCTGAGGAGAGCAGATTTTGCCGAGTATCACTGATAAAGACAGCAGTTATTGAGAGCGCTTCAGAAGCCGCCAGTTTTTCAAACATGCAGTCACTTCCTGTTGTCGTCACGTCTTCAGCTCCTGCCTCTTTTTCCTGGTTGGGCCGTTAAGCATTTGAAGTCGTTGGACAATGGCAGGAAGGATATGCAGGATTTCAAAAAGACTTGTTTGCGTCACATTTCGAGCAAAAAAAAATGCTGTGTCGGGCCCTATGAAATCTGTTATTTTTTTCCTAAATTGTGTTTAAATTTTTCCCATATTCCATTTTTGCTGGTTAAATTTTTTGAGAATCCTTTTTTAAGTATTTTACACATTTTTAACCATAAGACACAGTATGAAGTAATGAGATACAGTCACTAACTCTTTAGGTAGTCCTCACACGCATCTTTACGGGTCCTGTCAACTGTATGTTGACAAAATTCAACATTCATAGCTCCTTTACCAACTTTTACGTTGCTTGAAGTCGCTCGCATTGCATGCTCATTGCTCATTTAAAATGAATGGCAGCTTGATGCACACATTGCTTTTGGTGTGAACACAGGGTCAGCCGGTTTCTCAGCTGTGACTTGTTGACATTGTTAATGAGGGAGGGAGGAGGGGGAGAGAAAGTGAAGCATGTATTGTCTGCAGCGTCAGTAACGCCCTTGGGACACTTTTGAGGGATACATTATGTTTTAGTCTGAAAAAAAAACTCAAAATGTTGGCCATTTCCATGATATTCCGTGTTTATGTATAATTGTGTGTTAAATGCCAAAGTCTGTGATTCCATCTGTGTTTCCATGATCACTGATTTTACAGGGCCCTAATTTTGGAAGTAGGTTAACAAAGCTAAGTCTCTGTTTATAAGTAGAAGAAGATAATATGATAGTAGACAATAACGTAATATAAAGAGGTGACAAAATGAGTCACAGCAAGCACACATGACCATTTAGAGCAACTGAAAAGCTTTTCTAATGACTGTAGGCAGAGGCAGGCTAACACTACCCATATACTCCCAGTGCTTGAGCTAAGCTAACACACTATGAGCAAGCTCTGCCTGTCTCTTCCTTGTTACTGCATACACAGTTGATAGATGTTGTATGGTGTTAACTCTGGAATGAGGCAAGACACAAAAGCAGCAAAAATGTTCCTTTAACTTAAACAAGTTCACAGGGGAAAAGTATTTTTCCGTTCTCATTTTCCTGGGGAAGAAGTCCTTTTTCTTGTAGGATCTTCACTGACTCTTCTTGGCTTGCAGGCAGCTGCTAGTGAAGTTTATTTTTAATGGAGAGTTAATGGAGTCTGATTTATTGTTAAATGTGCTGATCACAGACTGAAGCATTTTCTCGACCCTCAGGCGCCTTTGGTGATGATTACAGTTTACATTTAGTTTG
This sequence comes from Scarus forsteni, assembly GCA_036419115.1. Lineage (NCBI taxonomy): Eukaryota > Metazoa > Chordata > Actinopteri > Labriformes > Labridae > Scarus > Scarus forsteni. The sequence goes on along the minus strand of JAZDUH010000341.1, from coordinate 21,840,633 downwards.
TAATTGTACATATAGAATTGGTTTGTTTTTTCTGTCATTTGAGAGTAACAGAGGCACACTTTTACATTTTAAACACCACCCAACAGTCTCCATCCGTATATCATCTGCACTGCTAAGCAGGCCACACAGCCCTGAAGTGCTCCCAGCATGCATTGGGTGAGAGGCGGGAAACTCCCTGTTGGTCACGGAGTCTGGAGACATGACCAACAACTTTTACGCCCTCAGCTCGGAGCAATTTAAAGTTTCCACTCCAGCCAACCTACTCGCTTCTGGGCGTAAATCAACGCAGACACGGAGCGAACCCGCCAACTCAGCACGTTGGGCTTGAACCCGGAGCTTCTTCCTGGGAGGCAGCAGCGCTAACCGCTGATCCACCGTGCAGCGGTTTTAGTTTGGTGGAAGCAGCACATTTCAGTCCGGGGAGACGCGGTGAATGTGGATGTGATGATGCTTTGAAGTGCGAACGTCACACGGCCCCCCCACCTCCCTCTCCCTCCTCATTGAAAAGTGTAATGCATCCTACTTCCTCCTCACCTGGGAGAACACGACTGGAGGCGTTTCAGGAATCCTCAGGAGATGACTCTCAATTCAACAGCTCGCTGCCAGTCCGCCGAAAGAAGCTCCGATTTCAATAAAGCCCCCACATTCTGAACAGATATTCACTCTGCCGGCTGCTGAGTGCCGAGATGAGTTCTGGTGGAGGGAGGAGAATACGGGGAATAAGAGAAGAGCTTTAAAAAGTTTGAATTTTTATTGAAAAATCTGTCCTGCTGGGGACCGAGGGGGGAGGAAGACGAGAGAGGAGAAGGAGGAGGAGTGTGATGAAGTACAGGAGCAGGTTTAGTACCTGTACTGAATATATGTGGCCCAAAGTTAAATATTTATTAACCCTTTCATGCATTAATTATTAAATCAGAAAGAAATGCTTTTTAAAATGTTTGTTTGATTTCAAACAAGTGAAAAATCCTGCTTATTTTTTTCAGTGCTATACAGTACAGGCCAAAAGTTTGGACACACCTTCTCATTCAAAACGTTTTCTTTGTTTTCATCTCTAATAACATTGTAGATTTTGAAGTAATGATCGCCACTTGTTTCTCTTAACTTAGCTGATTGGTTCTTGCCATAATATTAATTCTAACAGTTGTCTAATAGGGCTGTGGGCTGTGCATCAGCCTGACTTCTGAACAACACAAATGATGGTCCCAACCCCATTAATAAGACTGAGAGACTGAATGACAAGAGTGTGCAAAGCAGTAATCAGAGCAAAGGGTGGTTACTTTGAAGAAACTAGAATATAAGACATGTTTTCATTTATTTCACACTCTTTTGTTAAGTACTTAATTCCACACGTGTTCATTCATAGTTTTGATACCTTCAGTGAGAATCTACAATGTAAATAGTGATGAAAATAAAAAAAAAACACATTGAATGAGAAGGTGTGTCCAAACCTTTTGCCTGTACTGTATTTTGAGGAGTTATGCACCGTGCATCAGCTGTAAAAAATTTAGTGGAACTTAAAGATCCACAAACACGTCTTTGACAAACATTTATTAAGAGTAAATAAAAGAAAAAGTAAAATCTGAAGTATATGTATTGTTGCTATTTAATCAAACTATTCACACATGAACTACACCAAAACTTAAAATAAAAAATACAAAATTATGTGAAATCTAAACGTAAACATAATGATGATGCAAACTCTGTGTGGTAAAAATGTGCAAAAATATTTTTGTTATGAACTTAAGGCAAGGGTTTGGAAATTTATCACCTGGTAGTTGGACATGGTACTGCAAACCAAAAGGGTAGGCCTACACAATATATCGTTTGAACATCGACATCGCAATGTGCACATGCGCAATAGTCACATCGCACATGCAATGTGACTATCGCATTTCCCCCATTTATTGGGGAAATTAAAAAAAGCAGCTGAAATTGAAACCTATTCTATTTTGTACAGAGACATGGCCTCCTGGATCCCTTTCATATACAGCAATCTTCATCATTCACAGATGAACCCCCTTAGCCTGGATTAAACTGTATTACATCAATACAATGGTGTCATTGTGAGTTAACCAAATTCTTCCCAAACAGCTATTCAAGTCATCTGGTGAAAATTCCTCTATTTTTAATATCGCAAGATATATCGCAAACCCCCAAAAATCGCAATATCAGTTTTTTCCAATATCATGCAGCCCTACTAAAGAGTATGAAATGTATCCTAAATATCTGTCTACGAGTGGACACCATGCATGAAAGGGTTAAAATAAGTGGCCTCGATGTGTGACAGAATTAATTGAATCTGAGGCCCCATGCACATGAAGACAAACCGAGGTCTAAACGCATACGTTTTTTGCCGAATCTGCGTATCATCCATACGAAGACGGGGTTTTGGGGGTCTGTAAATGATCATTTTTGAAACCAGGTTCCAGAGTGGAAAGATTTTGAAATGCCTTATACGCAGCTCCGTGATTACTGGCTCTCCGTAAGTTTTCAGATACGCTTACGTTATAGTTTCATATCTTCATTGACACGCATGCGCCACACACGGCAACGACAACAACAAAGCGGCGTACGTGAAGCATATGTGCTGATGAATCTAGTGACCCTACTATCCCTGTTGCAACAAAATTTCCTTTTTCTTAGTCACCACCGAGTTGAACAAACAATTATTGAGGACACATTACCGCACTTTATGATCACTTTATCACAATCTCTGTTTACAGCTTTTGCCGCAAGTGCGCATGCCCACTGTTTTTTCGTCTGTTTCCGCTTGTTTCCGTCATATCTTTACAGCATCCGTAGAGGTCTGGCATGTGTTTTACAGTGTCTTCAGGCGTATCGAGTGCATTCATATAGACGCACACATTTTCTGAGACGCCTTTGTCTTTATGACGATTGTTTTCAAAACTGTTAAGCGTTTTGTCTTTGTGTGGATGGGGCCTTAAAGCGATATTCCGGGATGGAATAAGTTGGGTCCTATCACAAGGTTTAGGGCAGAAATCACCCCTACAGCAGTGTTTCTGTGCAGCAGAAGCCCAGGGCGCCCGCACCAAACCCATCCTCCCTGCTCCGGGACTGCTCGTTTGCCGATTTCCTCTGCACTCCGACGGGGCCATATTTTACTTGACCAAAAACACAAATAAACGGACTCCCACTGAAAAAATCTGATATCGGTCTGCATTCACGCTTTATTTAGAGAATTTTCAGCGCGTTGCTTTCACACAAAAACACCGCTAAATAAGGCTCTAGTTCTCATCGTGTTGTAAAACGGCGCTACCTCCACAGAGCCACAGCTGGCTACGAGGCGCTCGCCGCTTAGGGTCAGTCATCAGTCTGCGCACGGCGTGATACAACAGCGGTATTTTTGTGTGAAAGTAACGTGCTGAAAATTCTCTAAATAAAGCGTGAATGCAGATCGATATCAGATTTTTTTGGTGGGAGTCCGATAATTTGTGCCACCATGCTAACTGAAGATTTGTAGTATGTACGCCAGTATACACCAGTATTTTATTGCACTTTTTTTTGGCAATATCTTGAGTTTTTTTTTTTTTTGATAATTAATTGAATTTTTGTGTTTTGTATTAAGTTCAGCCTCCTGCCACTAGTTGGCAGCAGACATTCAACCATTAGACTTTCCTTCTTTCTGTTGCTCTTATTGCTTTTAACCCTGTTGGCGTCCCAAGCCAGAGCCTATCCCAGCTGACAATGGACGAGAGGCGAGGACACCCTGAACTGGTTGCTCGCAGGGCCACATAGAGAGACAGACAACCAGTCACACTAATGGCACACCAGACACGAATTCGCCGGGAAGCGTGTCGAGATTACATACAAAGTCAATGCAAAGACGCGTCTTGACGCATCCAATGCCCCGGGCGGCGCGTTGGATGCGTTGGACGCGTTGGCGCGGCGTGTTTGGAGCGTCGAGGCGTTTGGGGCGTCAAACGCCTCGACGCTCGAGTTGAAAATATTGAACTTTTGATGCCAGTTCGCGTGACACTGTGGCGCGGCAGCCAATCATTGATGACATTCCCCCCCCGACGTCATTGATTTGATAACGTGTGATGCCCCAGCCTCCTGCTCCTGCTCAAATCCCTCTCAAAGATGGAGGAGAAGTTTATCCGCGCTGTTTGCTATCATCCGGAGCTATACTACTCGGCGTGTGTACTCTACAGAGCCCGGAACAACAGGGAGCAGGCTTGGGAGAAAGTCGCTGAGGAGACAGGTTTTGAAGGTAAGTTCTGTAAATATTCGTTTCCAGCTGGATTTGCCTGCACAGGTCATCACTGAGTCCGACGAGCTCCGGCTCTCTACTGCGCCTGTGCCAGGACGCGCGTCGTCCCTCAGCTTGTCAAAATGTCCAGCGTCCAGCCTCAGGCGTTAAGCGTGGTGCGTGTTTAAATTCGCCAATTCCCGTCCGGTGTGGCCATGGCATAATTCCTAAGGACAATTTGGATTCACCAACCAACCTAATGAATCAAGGCAAATTGTTTGTTTGTTGGAATTTAGCTTACGTATGGTTTGCTATTTTTTAACTTTTTCACTACCTAACCAATTTAATTGTTCGTTTTTATGACACATGAGAACCACACATAAGCCAAACATCATACTTGGATAGTCAAAAATAAGGCCCAAAGTTTGTTGATGAGCCTGTTAAAATTAAAACTAGGGTTCAGGAATCAAACCAGTAACCTTTTTGTGTTGAGGCCAGTGCTGGACTTACCTGACATGTTAGATGGACAGTTCCATTTTGGAAATCTTCCACTAATTCATCTGAGAAGGAGCCGTTTGGAAATGTTTTCAGGGGCAGAACCTTCAAAAGCAACAGCAGCTTATAATTCTACAATCGTTTGTCTTATCACACTCATCACAGACCAATCCATATCGAGCCGCATTGCTACATATGACATAGCATACATAGCAGCTAAGTGTAGTGGCTAACGACTAACAACAGTTAGCCGTTAGCTGCTACAGCTAATGGCTAAAAATGCCAAACAACAGTTAATGGCTGTTTGCCGTTGTGGCTAACAGTTGTTAGCTGCTATGGCTGACGGTCGTTAACTACTGTTTGCTCTTGTTAGCCATTAGATTAAACTGCCTTACGACGATCATTTCACATTAAATTCTACCACACAGATGTATCATTTAACGCTTAAAGACGTAGACAATACCTACTAAGTAAACTTCTGAGGAGAGCAGATTTCACCAAGTATCACTGAGTAACCATGATGACCACAGGCTCACTGGCATGAGCTGCCATTATTTTCAAACATGAAGTCACTTCCTGTTGTTGTCACATCTGCTGCTCCTGCAGCTCCCGTTTCTCTTCTCTGATTGGGCCATTAAGCATTTAGCTGAGTGAAGTCATTGGACAATTAAGGCAACACGGAGATGCAGGATTTGAGAAACAGGCAGGTCTGCTCTACAAGGCTAATGCTGCGCCACCATGCTAGCTGAAGATGGGTAGTATGTACACCAGAATGTACCACTATTTTATTGCACATTGATATTTTTTTTTTTTACAATATCTTGAGATCTTATTATTTGATAATTGATTGAACTTTTGTTTTGTATTGTTGTTCAGCCTCCAGCCACTAGTTGGCAGCAGACATCCAGCTATTAGACGTATCTCCTCTCTTTTACTTTTATTGCTTTTATTTCTGTCAGCAGATTTCTTTCAATGAAGTTGATAAATGTTGCTTTGTTCTTGGGTGTTTATAGTACTAATTAGGAATTCTATATTTATCATGCATAAATTATCATCGGTTCTGAAAGCTTTAAAAGAACCCAAAGAAATATTTAGTTAAAAGATTGTGATTTATTGCCATGCTTTTCTGTCTTGTCATGTGTATAATGTTGCCACATTCTTGCCATTACATCCCTAAATTCTCTTGTGATTGAAAATGTTTCTCAAATTTAGGAATATTAGTTATATTCTTCAGATAAATTGAAGAGAACAGTTGGAGTACAACAACTGAAAGTTTGACACATGAATAGATTTGTGTATTAACATAGAAGATATGAAAAAAGTTGCATATTTTGTACAAAATAAGAGAAAAAAGATTTTATTCAACTCGCTCTATCTTGGAAATTCTTATTGAGATTAAAAATCTTATTCAAAGAAGCAATCTGATTAGGAAAACCAATTTTGAGAAATTAGATGTGCCCTAAAAGCTTGTGCAGTAACAATCCTTTCTTTATTTGAACTTGATCCTTTCCATGCATGATTTTAAAATTCAATATTTGATTTGAAACTTTTTTAGCAGCAGGGATGTGACTCAAAAATTGGTCCATTTGAAAAATATCCTTTTGTTTTCTCTGTACTGTAAGGTTAAAACTGCTGTCAGATATTTTCTAGTTTCTGCTCACCTCTCTTTTGTCTGCAATAAAAGTTGCATCCAGCTTCAAGTTGCTGGTAGACTGTGTCACAGCTTGCAGTCTAAAGCTGCACATACATAGCTCTCATGTTTATGCAGGAAAAAAAGCAGCTTCATGATCAAAATATGTGTTTGATACTCGGTTCACAGCAGCTAAACTGAATCCTATATGTGTTCACAGCTTTGTGAAAACAGTCAGGCATTCTGAAGCAGGAGTGACATTACTGGGACAGCAGTGTTTACCTCTTTGGTCTGTGTGTCTGCAGAATGACAGCAGCGTTGCATCACTGTGTGTGTGTGCGCTTGAGTGTCCGTCCGTTTCCCTCTCTATATGAAAGATGATATGAAGCGGCTGTATATTATCTGTGTGCATTGTGTGCTTGGGAATGTGTATTTCATGAATTGTTTGTGTGAGTGTGTTTGAGAGCCGAACTCAGTCGTTCGTCCTTGAGCTGAAATTGAGGTTCAGTCTCTTCCTCTGAAATCAAACCACTATAACACACACACACTTGTTCACAGCATAAACAAGTTTATGTTGTGTTTTAGGAACATAATGCAAACTGCAATTATTTCGCTATTTATTTATTTTACATTAACACAACTATAGAGTCAATAAACAGTGTTTCTGCAACTTTTTTTCCATTTTGACTATATGAATGTAACGGTTACTGGTAAAATGGTAAACCGCGGTAAAATTCCCCACGGTAATCATTACCGTGTCCTATTAAAATTACCGTTATACCGTGTTTGATCACCACACTGTGTCAATAACTCACGGTGATGCTGCTCTTTGCCTGGTAAAGCCTGAACTTCGTGTGTCTTCTCCTCGGCGAAGCAGCCGTCTCTCACAGACGGAGGCGCAGTTTGCATTTTTGGCCTCTGAAAGAAAGTTGCAGCCTCGCTCAGACTAGAAAGTCTAAAGTCTGGTCGAAATATGGATTTTCAAGGATGTCAAGGGCAAACTGACTGATGACGGTCACCCTGTCTAAAACACCAAGCTGCAGTGAAAGACAAAAATGCGCGTGATTAAAACTGCTGCAACTCCTCGAGTAAACGAGCAGAGAGAGAGAGAGGATTCAGTGAGCCGTACCTGAGTGAATTACAGGAGGTTTATCAGGATTTTCTGTGTAAATAATGTATAAATGTTGTAAATAACAGCAGTAGTATCATTCTGGATTGTATTTTTGCCATTCTTTTGCTGTATTTCGTCGTAATAGATCATCTTTTTCCGTCATAGTTCATGTTTTTTGGATTTCATCAATCGTAATTTGTAAATATTAAAGAAGGAGATGTGGAAGAGATCTGCCATGGAAAGGGGAGACCAGAGGAGAGTCATTAAGGGGGCTAACTGCTTCAGGGACTATCGTTAGTAAAACAAAAAATAAATAAATGGCCTGGACATGGTCTAATATAACGAGTTGTAACATGGACACTAATGCTGCAGGCAAACTAAAATGTGTGATTTTATGTTAAATCGGTTTAATTTATTTTTGGATGTCTCAAAACTTTGAGCATGTTCATTTACAATTGTTTATGAAGAGAAACCTGTTTAAAGTACAAATCAATTTTTTTCTTTTTTGTAATTCCACACTGTTTAAGCATGTATATCATAATAATGACAAATACTTTTCGGAATTGTTTACTTTTATTTCTCATGAAAAAGTTTAAACAAATTTACTTATAGGACATTTCCTGGCAAAGTTATTGACAAAAAGGACAAAAGAACTGTTAAAACTATAATGTTAAAGGGGTTAAATTATTTCAAGACTGTGTTAAAGTACTTTTAGTACTTTTTTAAACACACTGCAACAATACTGTGTTAATAATGATAACCGTGGTAATTTTGGTAACAATAACCGTGTTATGCAATTTTTATACTGTTACATCCCTAATGTCCCTATTTGATTTCTCTCAAGCTCAGGGCCCCAAAATACAAGAACAAGAACATAAAAACTCCCACAAAGTGAATTATATAACCTATGTTTTGATTTAAGATCTTCATACCTACAGAGTCAACCATTAAAGTTTTCACTGCAAGATCAAATTATTTTTTTTACTTTGACAAGAGGTCCCTACTTCACTGCTCTCAAGCACAGGTCCACAAAAGTATACTAAGACGAGAACACAAAAAACACCCACAAAACAGAATTATTTTAGCAATATTTTGATTTAAGATCTCCATAGCTGAAGAGGCAATAATTCTTACAAAAAAAATTTATTACATCATTTGGACAAGAGGTCCCCATTTGACTGCTCTTGAGAATAAGTCCTTGAAAGTATACAAAAACAAGAACACAAAACACCCACAAAGTTGAATTATTTTAGCAACACTTTGATTTAAGACCACCACAACTACAAAGTCAACAAACAGTTTTCTCTTCACAAAGATGAACATTTTTTTAGTTGTCCCCGTTTGACTTCACTCCGTGAGTCCTTACAAGTATACTTAAACAAGAACAGAAAAACACCTGCACAGTTGAATATTTTAGTAATATTTGGATCTTAGATCTCCAAAACCACAGAGTCAATAGTCCCAGCAAGAAAAGTAACTTATGTATAAGGGCTGAACAATATGAACAAAATTTCATGTGTCAATATTCATGCCAGATATCTCAATATCAATATGACATAACTACAGGGTTGGTGAAAACCAAGCGGTGCATTCAAGGGCAATCGTAAAAATGAAATTTGTTGTGACTTCCAGAGCTGTACATGCAGGACCAGCACGGGGAAATCTATATCATTTATATTGTTTATTTTTGGATATTAATATCTTGAATGTTCATATCTCTGTACAGATAACTGCGATAATATCTTTCAGCCCTACTATGTATAAAGTTGATCAAGAGGTCTCCGTTTGACTGATTTCAAGAAAAAGTGCTTGAAAGTATCTTTGAACAAGAACACAAAAACACCCACAAAGCTGAATTATTTAAGATATATTCTTTTTTCTAAGATCTCCAAGGTCACAGAGTCAAAAATGAGCCATATTTCTTTGTGATCAGGCACTTTTCTTATCTAATTCATGTGTATTAATTACCAACACCCCTCCGTCCTGCAGCGTTCGTGTGTTGTCGTTGCTCTGCTCATGCGTGTCGAGTCCAGACATGAATCCATTTGTGACAGGGCAAGCTGTTTGTGTGTGATGGTGGAAAATCCACTACAATGTAAATGCCGTAATTACTGCAATTATCATGCAATTATCTCAATTATTCACCATTTTCTCACTGCCTCATAATTTCCCCTCCTGGATGTGTCGTTGCAGTGCATTGATTGGCAGTGACCTGACTCTTAAAAGCCAGTTTTATATAAAAAATGGGTTTAGAAAATGTATTGTGTTTATGTTTGATTTCATGTTAGGTCCATAAAATCTGATTCCAGGCTAACTAATCATCCTGTGAATCTATCCAATGATCTGCTGACCCTAAAGAGGGGAAGCATCCAGGAAGCACGTTTACTGTTTTTCTCTTGACAGTCAGATTTCAGCCATCTGTTAGGCTATTGGTTTTATTCTCTCTCCTGTATTAATAATGTCTCTATTGGATTATTGTGCCAACTTGTGTTCATATAATGGTCTTTAAATCCGAGTTACTGCTGCTGTAAAGCTCAGACTTCAGTCCTGGTCTATACATCCTTGATTCAGTGTGATGGACAGCAGTGGCTCCAGCAGGGATGTCTTATCAATAAGTGATGGCTCCGTCTTTTCTCCGTGTTACTGTTCTCCTAACAATCTCCTCTGGCGCCAGAGTCTTACAGGACAAAACACAAGCAGCCAAGGCTGAATAATCCACACTGTCTATACTAAAAACAGAGAAGAGACTTCTGGAACGGCTTTTGAAAAAACAGCACATGGTCTAGGCCAGTGGTTCCCAAACTGGGGTACGTGTACCCCCAGGGGTACGCGAAGTGACGTAGGGGGTACACGAAAAACTGTCAGGTCCAAACGGTTGTTTCAGTAGTTCAAGTTCAAACTGGTAAATGTTTGTATTGTGAGTTTTGATAAAAGCCTGAGGTGTTGGCAGAGAGGCTGAGGCATCTTGGAGAAGGAAATCTGTCCTAAATTATCTAAAATTCTTAAAATAATATACAGTAAGTTCAGTCAGACAGCCTTTTTATTAAAGCTTGAAGTTCATTAATGAATTTGTTCCAGAAATGTACATTTCTTTTTCAAAAGTAAAGTGGTGTTGCCCAATGACATTGCTGGTAAAAAATCTAGTTAGTGAGAAATAATTCACTTTAATAGATTTTATTTGTATGTTATGCATGTAAAAACATTTATTTTTCTACTCCTATAAGTGCATGAAAGTTGGGGGTACATGGCTGGAGGTCAAATGTCTAAAGGGGTACAGGCTGTGAAAAGCTTGGGAACCACTGCTCTAGGCTAAAAGCAAGTAGAGAATAACATGAGGGAAAGAGACCACAGGATGGTTTAATACCATAAACTAGAACAGGCTGACTTAGCCATAAGGATGCAATAAGGGATGAAAGTTATATATATCTACACCTGTGGCAAAATTGTTGGTACCCCTCTGTTAAGAAGAAAACTTAAAACTAAAACTCCAACAGATAAAAAAGACCCAAAGCACACAGCTAAAAACACAGAAGAATGGCTCAGAACAAAACATTGAACTATTCTGAAGGGGCCTTCTATGAGCCCTGATCTAAAAAATGCACAAATATTTGGGATAAAAATCAGTTAGAAAATGTAGAAATGTTAGATTAGATAGTGCTTTATTTATCCCTTTGGGAAAAAAACTCCCTCAGGTAAATTAAAAATCAGTAACAGTTGATTATTACAGATGAAAAGCTATATAAAAAGAAAGAAAATATAGATCTAAATCAATCTATAAATATACGTAAATATGAATAAAAATAAATATAAAAATTGAGACTATATTGAGTTTGACAAAGGCACAATGATGATTTTTAATGAATTTTAGATTGTACATCATATCAGTAAATTGTGAAGTAAAGTATTTTGAATAACAAGGAAGTTCATAATAATTGCTGTCAGCTTTTTAAACCTTAAAATCCTACATAAAGAAAATGTCAGTTCTTGTGGTTTGTTTTGCAGTTTTTTCTGTATCCTCAGAAAATGACAGCAACAATGACATGTTTTGTTTTTTAAGATATTGAAAATATTCCTGAGTGTACTGACTTCTGCACAAGCAGTTAAGCAGAGAGTTAAAGGGTTAATAAATCTTAATCTAATCTAATCTGACAGCCCTGGCCCTGTTTTAGCCAACCAGAGTAAAGCCCAAATTCCACCGCATGCGTATCCGGTCTGTCCCCGCTCCGCTGCGGCAGCGGAGCCGATCCGTTTCCATTATAAGCAATGCGTGTACTTCCACCAGCTGCGGCACGGCTCCGTCACGGCTGCGTATCTGCTCCGCCGGCCTCCGGCAGGCAGACAGATCGCATAAACTATTTTGCGGACCACGGCGCGGCAATTTAGCACACAGAATATCGTGCAGGACAGGAAGTTGAGCACAAACACAAAATAAAATACCCGTAGATGTTTCAAAATAAAATGAACCGAGTCAACAACGGAAAAGTATTGTACCTGGAAAAACGTCATTTAGGGCGGAGACAGACCTGGTGTCAAAAGTTCAGTCTCACCCCACTTCACCATGGATGAGGAGCTTTTGATTTTGGAGGTGCAAAACCACAAAATACTTTGTGAGCTTGTTGACCCACTGCAAGGCGGAGCCGCAATGCTTCTGCAGACGGATCCAGTGGGAGTTGACGCGCGTCAGATGACGGAGCGGAGCGGAGAAGGACCGGATACGCATCCAGTGGAATCCCTCAGTAAGATACCAAGAAATCCAAATGCCTAATGTAGTGTTACTTTGACCCTCAGAATGACTGCCGTGTTTACAGTTTACTTTCAGCACAACTGATAATACACAGAGCCTGAGGGAATTTGCGCCCTCTGTTGGTGTCGCAAACTAAAAAACGTACGTCACAAACAGGCAAGTAGATAAAAAAAATCATGATCTTTAACGGACGTGAATGCAAAGACAAACTGCCATCTGTGGTGCTCTATTTTTAGAAATACTTTTCACAAAGTTCTAAAGGCTCAATAACCAAATATCCACAGTTTTGATCACAATAAATCAGAATCAGCTATGTTAGGTATGTTAGGTATTAGGGGTGTCCCGATCTGATATTTATATCAGATATTATATCAGGTCCGATATCAGCAAAAAATATCAGATTATATCGGCATACATCTAAAATTTCTGATGCAAGCATCATCCTTAACCATGAAAACATACAAATATGCACAAAATGCCAAAAATGGTCCTATCTTGCAATATTAAGAAATCCTTTAAAAAATTCCTGGATCCAGACGGTGATCTGGATCGCTCCAAAAATCTAATCATTTGCTCCTTGTCCTAATCTGGACATTTCCTGAAAATTTCATCGAAATCTGTCCGTAACTTTGTGAATTATGTTTCTAACAGAGAAACAAATAAACAAACAAAAAAAGCAAACAAACAGACCCAGGCAATAATATAACCTCCTTTTCTTACAGTACAAAATAAGTAATAAAAGTTTGTTTGATTCCTGCTGATATCGTATTGGATCAATATTGGTATCAGCCAGTACTCAAGGCTGCAATATTCATATTGTATCAGAGGTGGAATAGTTGTATCGGGACACCCCTATTGGACATACAATGAATCTGAAGCTGGTTTGGTTCACTCTCTAAGTACAGACCACATTGGAGTGTATATACATAAACAAACAGAAGCAGAAAAAGAAGAAGGAATTAAACTTTTTATATGAACATAAATATTAAAATGAATGTAAAGAATAGGAATGGAATATGTACAAGATATAAAACAAGAAACAAAGTGAACAGGTGCATGCATGGCTTTTAACTAATCCTTTTTTATTCACAGAAAATCAGTTGAAATGTTAAGAAACAAGTTTTAGGACACCTTAAACTCTTCTCAGGAGTTTGTCCAGTCTGTGGCACAAATCACCACCGTGTCCAAACTCCTGATCGAGTTTGACCTTTGCCTCGTCCAGAACTTGCACACTCATGAGACTGAAGCCCAGACAGATGTTTGTCTCTCTCTGTTATTTAAGGATGTGATGTAAAGTGGGATGAACCCAGCTGACCACAGAGCTGGATGTCCGCCTGATGAAGCAGCGGTTCACTTTGTCTTGTACATTCGCCAAATTGTTTTTAACTGAGCAGAAAGCAAGCCAGATGTCTGCCTGTCCGTCTGTCGGTTTGAGATGGTCTTCAGCTCAAAGAATCGAAGAGACAGGACAGAGATAATGTTGACTAATTATTTTTATCGTAGTTTTCATCAGCAGCCTTTTTTCCCCTGATAAAAAATACAGTAACTAATAAAAACAAGAGCACATGGACAAAGACTCAAAGTAAATTAACTGACATTTTCATCAACAGATAAAAACTAGACTAAAATGTCTGACAGAAACTTAAAGGTGCTATGAGGAGAATCTATTACCAGCGACATAAAGACTGCTACCCATGAGCATGCGCAGCGACTGTCGTAATGCTGCGTTCCAGTAACCTCGGAACTGGGAGTGACATCATCTCCGACTTATCGGCGTTCCAGTTGAAGTCAGGAAAAAAACATGCCGATCTACCAGGCTACTGTTAGCTGTTGTGAGCACGCCCTGCATTGTTGTTCACAAATATCTCATGAAGAATGTGATTATCACTATGGCAGCATTTTTGTAAATATAAGTCGAACAATACGATGTATACAGCCGATCTAGAGCGACACACAGAAGTGCAAATAAATGGATTATTACAGGAGCTAAATAACTGTTCACACTGGGGGCATCCATCTTCAATTGTCAACTCGGGGGTGGCAAGGTTTCACCGAGTTCCCAGTAGGAAATTTCGACTTCAGGGGGGCGTTCCAGTTGCAGTTTCCGACTCGGAACTTGGAAATTCCTACTTCTGACAACAACTGGAACGCACCAAACGACATGACCCAAGCCAAAGCATGTGTTTGTTGTGACGCAGCTCGGACCTTCCACAGAACTCTGCATTGCTTTAAAACTTCTTTTTTCAACAACTTACAGGATGCAAAGCGACGCTCGAATGTATCTCTTTATAGTTACGTAGCGGTAGTTTTTGGTGTGTGACAACAAGCAATTTTTGGAAAACTTAGTATCGTAGTTTTGTAGCCGGCTATATATCGCTACTCACAGCCCGGTGCTCTGAGACATGTCCAAATAATATAAATTTGCTCTAGTTTTAATTGTCTTGTTCCCGACGTTGAGTATCCAGGCCAGTCCAGCCCTGTCCGACCCGACCGCAAAGCTAAGGAATAGCATTTATAGATAACCTATTTTGATGCTATAAAACTCATCTTAAAGTGTGTATTTTGATCAGGCATATATCTGAAAGTGAGACTTTTTTGTAATTACGTAGGAACTCCTCACAGTCCCTTTAATCCTATCAGACATTTGTTTTTCATGACTTATGTTTAAAACACAAACACTAGTAATTTAGTTTTCTTTGTGTTAGGCTCTGTCATGTTTTTTGTTTTAGTAAAACGGTTAATTCAAGTGTAAAACATGACTTCAGAAATTCAGGAAGACACAAAAATGCCTTTCACTTTACACTTCAAATTTAAGTCGACTGAATTTACAGTATTTTTCATCGACTAAAATGTGTCATTTCATCAACTAAAACAAATTAAGTAAAGACATTATGACTAAGAAAACCTATTTTAGTCAAAAGACTAAAGCTACAACTTTATTAAAAAGTGCTTTCCAAATGAACACTGGGAAGAGCACTTTTGTGTTTTCACCTTCATTTCACAGATTTTTGCAGCTTCAGATTAAAGCGTGTTGCAGCTGTGGTGAAAATAAGCTCCTCTGCTCTAAGACTTCTCTCGCAGTTTCGTTGCTGTCAGTGAACTCAAACGTGTTGCATCATGGAAACCGTCCCCAGATTTTTGAATTAGTTGTGAAACACTTAATATTAGATGGTGCCAAGTATTGCATGATACAGATCCTGACATCTAAAAATTATAGACGTGACCCTGAACGCTCATAAATCTGATTAAAAGTCTGCAGAACATCCCACCCACACAGCCAAACCCCCCCGCACGTTCACAGTATATAAACCCGGCGTGTGGAGCGGTCAGCAGCAAAGTCACGGCTGCTGCATGCTGATTGGTGTGGAGTCAACATATGATCGCAGGATATTGATTATTGATCAGCGCAGAGCGAGGCCATGTATATGTGGTCATGATGGATCAAGCACACACTGTATTAACCCCCTAACCTCCTATAATGCAGCAAAATCAATATTGCATTATGGGAAATGTAGTCTGGATTTAAAATAAACCCTTTTTAAGCTGTGATTGATGAGGAAAGTTAAATTTAAGACATTTTTTGGACATTAGATTAAAAGAAAGCTGTTAAACATGATTACTCAAGACCTAACTTTTTAATCTGGCTTTTAGCTGATTGTATTTATTATAACTTTACATTATATTTTAACTTATTTTAACCCTTTTATTCTGTTTTATCTCTACATTTTAGTTCAGATTTTTTATTTGGAATTTTATTCTTTGTTAAAGCTGATTTTATGATGCACCTGATGTTACGCTTTCTCATTTTACTGTATTACCTCATTTTAATTTTATATTTTATTTTTTTACATATTTACTTATCCTACCCCTCGTATTTTCTAGTATTTTCAACTATTAGTTTAGTTTTAGCTCCTGTGTTTCCTCATTTTTAATTTTTAATTCAAGATAGCATTTCCTCAGTTCTGTAATTTAGCTTTCTATCATTTCCTTTTTATGTCTTTGTGTGTTTGAGTGAGTGAGTGTGTATATTGAATGTGGACTGGGGGAGGGGGTTGCGGGGGTCTTATGTTTTCATTTTATACAATAATGCAATTTTTTGCTTTTTATTTCAGTTTTTGTTATTTCATTTTATCTTTTCTTATCTTTATCTTTTTTTATCACCAGCCTCCAGTCCTCTTAAAACATTAATGTCTACAATCTGTGCAGAAAAAGAGCTCACAGAGGCAATCTGATGTGATTTTAATGTAGGTTTATCTTAACTTTACAACAGAGAAAACTTTCAAACTGCTTTGAGCTGAAATGTGTTGTTACACGAAGCTGGTTTTGTATTTCTGAGTCATGGTGTAACAACTGGCGGTTGGCAGGACCAACGATGGCAGCTACAGCTCCAACTATTGGTGGGTGGTGGTATACACATCACTGGACACACTGTCCAAAGGTTACTGTAAATTTTACAGTAATTTTAAATTTCAAGGTACTGTTCATGTCTATACAGTAGTGTTACTCTATTTCAATTTTCAGTATAATTACTGTATTTTCAAAACAGGAGCATATTTTATCCTACAACTTTTTAAATGCAACTTTACAACATTTTGATTGATATTTCTACCTCTTTTACTAATTACTTGCTCATTTATTAGCAATATATCATTTTGTAAAAAAAACACATAGGTTACATGTTTTTTTATCCAATAAAATGCATCTAATCAAGCATTTGTTCAACCCCAAAATGTGAAGCATTTACTAAAACTAATCTTGCCTATTAGTCAGCTTTCCTTTGCAAAATGGATCCATTGCTACTTACAGTTATTTCCTGTAGAGACATTTTAGAGTAGGTAAATGTGGATTTTAT
Source organism: Scarus forsteni (assembly GCA_036419115.1). Lineage (NCBI taxonomy): Eukaryota > Metazoa > Chordata > Actinopteri > Labriformes > Labridae > Scarus > Scarus forsteni. The sequence continues at coordinate 21,823,591 of JAZDUH010000341.1, read as the reverse complement.
CGTAAAATATGTGCTGTGTTAAGTTTACAAAAATCAGTTTCAGTGCAGGCTTCGACTAACCTGATATGCCAGATGAACAGTTTCATATTGGAAATATTTCACTAATCCATCTGAGGAGGAGCCCTGCGAAAATGTTTTCAGGGGCAGAACCTTCAAAAACAACAGCAGCTTTTGATTGGACGATCGTTTGGCTCATCACACTCATTACCGACCAAGCCATATCAAGCAGTGCTACTGACATAGGATATGTAGCGGCTAAACGAAGCGGCTAACAGCTTACCGTTAGCTGCTATGGCTAATGGCTTACAAGGGCAGCTAATGGCCGTTAGCTGTAGCGGCTAAACTACCTTAAGACTGTTGTTTCACATTAAATTAAACCACACAGATGTATCATTTAACACTAATATGTGACATGAACCTCGTCGAAGACAATCCCTACCAAGTAAACTCATGAGGAGAGCACATTTCGCCAAGTATAACTGAGTAACCATGATGACCACAGGCTAACTGACATTAGCTGTCATTGTTTGTACAACAGAAAGTGACTCCACTTCATTTTGAGTCACTTCCTGTTGTCGTCACGCCTGCTGCTCCCGCCTCTCTTCCCTGATTGGGCCGTTAAGCATTTAGCCAAGTGAAACTGTTGGACAATGAAGACTGGCAAGACGGAGATGCATGAGTTCAGAATCAAGCAGGTCCATCTGCTCTGCAAGGCAAGACTTTGACCTGCCTGACAAAAAAAAAAATAAAGTGAAAATGAAGCAATGCTACATCTTTCAGTTCCTTTTTTATCGTCTCTTTGTACAATTCACCGCGACTCGACCTGTGCCATGTTATTTTTGTTGCCCACATGATCAAATCTATTTTCCAAACGGCGTATCCTGCGGAGAGAAAACTCGTCAGCACAACTTTTAATAAAGGAATCTCCACCTCGGCGAGCGTCTTGTGTTATAATGTGTGTGAGTCAGAGCTGTGAATATTTGAGTCTGACTGTGAGAAATAACAATACCTCCAAAATAAAACCCTTGATTTCCCCCTCGCTGAGTCCATACGTCACTGCCATATTTCTATTTTCAGGCTGAACTGAACCTTCGGCTGTATTGTAGTTATTTTGTCTGGAGTGCGGAGCATCAGCCTGATTCCCTCTCACTCTCTGCAGACTTGACCCACTGATCGCCGCTCAATTCTTTTCTTTCTGTGTCTTCAGAAAGAAAAAAAAAAAACTCAAATTAAATCTGAACGTCTCCACAGATTGGAGCTCGGACTCGGGCGGGTTGTATTATTTCCTGATCAGACTTTAATAAACACTGTGCTGCTCCAGTCCGTCAAGATTTGATTGTAAACTCGGCCAAATTGAATTTCCCCTTCTGTCTGAAAACTTGGCTTCAATTGTTTTCTTTTTTGTTGAAGATTATCACAAACTTGTTCATTTTCTTTTGTGATTTTAGGGCCGTCTTTATGAGCTTTTGAGATCAGATGTTTGTTTGGATAATTCTGCTTAAATTCATGCACATCAGCAAGAGCTTTTAGTCTTTTTGCAGCAGGAAGGAGACTTTCTCTCGTTTTAGTTTTACTAAGACATTATTCAGGCTTTCAAACCAGCGTTTAGAGGAGATTCTTAAAAACCTGCCTGTTCCTGTTTCGATTTTAAGTGTAAATGATAAAAGAAGAGCTGAAAAACATCTCAAAACAAGATTCCGAGTCATGGTTGGACATTTAAAAAAAGAAAAGTGGCACACTGAACCTATATAGATCGTTGTCAATGTTGTATTCAACAACTAGATCTCTCCCAAAGGATTTTTAAGTAAATGTTGGCAGTTCTGTTTTGTTTTTTTTTGTCTTGTTAGGCACCTAGGCCCACCTCCTAAGCTAAATTCAGAAGTTACACAAACCACTTTGTCCCACTCTAAACACAAATGTAGATTTTATCGTTAAAAAGAGGCAAAAAATATGTTTGTGCCCAAAAGAAATTCTTATAGCCAGAATTAAAAGTATTTTATCCCTTCCAATCTCAAGCAGTTTCTGGTTGTTTTTTTGATTCTCTCACATTTTTGGAACTCAATTATGTCTACATGCAGTGCAACAAAATTTCCAACCTAAAAATCATTAGAAAAAGAAAACCAAAACTTAACTTTTTCTAAATATTTATCATATTATTAATATTAATTCGGTAACACTTTCTATGAAGTGTATTTAACGCATTCATAATGCAAACATAATGCTTCATGATGCTATATATCAACGGTCATAAAACATTACAATGTCATTTATAATGAATTATACTGACTTGTTCCATGGATGCTCATGAACGCTGCATCCATAATGCTTTATGAGGTATGAAGCCCTGACAATCACAATGTATTATGAGGGCATTCATAATGCTTCATAACTACACTCATAATGCTTTATGATACACTATATCAACATGAATATGAATAATATGAATAATATATGAATTCATCAATATGTCTATTTGGCATGTCAGGTTAGTTCTCTATAGGGCATAGTGTGAGACCGGCCTTTTTCTCCTCCTCTCTCCCTGATGTCTCCCTTTTCCTATCTAAGAAAAGTGGGTGCTGCTATGCTGGCGACTCAGCGGTTTTCCCGATTGTACTGTAAAGAAATGTTTTGTTGCTCTGCACTTGTGACATGTGCAATGACAATAGAGTAACTGATTTGATTTGATTTATTACAAGGAATAAAAGCACAAAAAAGCACTGAAAACTTGTAGTTATCAAAAAAAAATATCTGCCTATGAAACAAGCAATGTGTTAGTCCTTGAGGTTCTAAAATCAAGGATAGAAACTTCTTCAGGTTGCACATCTTATTTCCATCTTAAAGCTGTGGTCTACGATTTGAAACCGCAGCCTGCCCCCCCTTCCCTCACCTCTCCCCTCCGTGTTCCAAGATCCCGCCCCCAGCTCGTGTCGCCTCGCCTCTTAACAAGCCCCCTCCGGCAGAGCTACGAGCGACTAGCATAATATATCAGCAGCAAACTCAATCAAAAACAGCTCAGCTCAACTGAAAGTATCAAACACGACAGACATCCCCCTTGTAACACACAGCAGTAGCCATTTCAATTGGACCGGCGGCAATGCGGGTCTGGCGCCGCCAGAGCGGAGCCGAGTGTGGGGGAGGATTTATCTTTCTCGGCCTGTCCTTCCCAGCTCAGCTTACAATGCTAACGATTAGCGGCTAACAGGCTAACCCGCCCCGCTACAAGTCGTTAGCCAGGACAGGCACAGACTAACCGGAGTTATTCAGCAGACATCTCACACTGTAGTAAACAAAGCCATTACCTGATCAACCAGGGGCGAAACAGCCGATGCTGAAGGTCTGACGGCCGACTGAGGCCATTCGTTATCCGTTAGCCCGCTAACAGGCCTCAACCCGCGGGCAGAGCTCCGTTGGGCCCCGTGGGTGAGGGAAGCGGCTTCCCGGTTTCGGCGCTAGGCTTTTCTGGCTAGTTCAGTAGCTAACACTGCTAGCTGCTCACCGGAGGTAGATGGCAGGAGGCGGGACCATGGGCATGACGCTGCGTAGTGAGGGAGACAGGAGATTGGATGGACTCACGGACCAACTCACGGACCAATTGAACCTTACTGCCTTCAAGGCTTGATTGGTCAGCTAGTATGTAGCTTTGCAGTGGATATACTGAATGGATTTTTTTCGTTCTTTTTGGTCTTTATACTGTGTAGATAGGACCATAGGATCATAACAGCCTTATAAACGGTGTTATTAAGATGTACAAAGCTTCCAAATCGTAGACCATAGCTTTAAAAGTAAACTTTGCTTGCCACATTGGCAGATACTTTAACTCATAAGCTATTTAGGGTTATTTATTGTTTTTAAGTTCTGAGTTAGGATGTGCAGTTGGACATGTCATGCAGTAATGGCTTACAATATGTGTTGTGGGGTTTTTAGAGTTTAAATTGGGTGAATAAACTTCCTTAGATTTGAGTTTTTGTGCTGCTGTTTTTTTAAATATTTTATCTTCGACTTGTCGGGTATTGAAATGATTTTTTGTATCATGACAGCAATAGTTTCATCACTCTTTCTGTGTCTTCCTCCTCTCAGATCCGTCTGTACGCTCGACCAGATGCCATCTCCAGCGGAGCAGGCGACTACGCTCTCCACATCACCAAGAGGCTTCTGGGATTTTACCAGGACTACTTCAAAGTCCAGTACTCACTGCCCAAGCTGGGTAAGTCCGCTGACGTCTTTGTCTCTCCATGACGCGCTCCTGTCCGTCCTGCCGTTGGTCCTGCTGGGGTAACTTCAGAACGATGGGTTTCGGTTCGAGGCGGATGAAACGCTCTCTTCTTCCTCTGATGTTTGACTTCCTGACAGCTTTCATTAGATTAAAAACGCACACACTGTTAACCCTCCTTCCCCCCACTGATCCAAATTAGAGACGAGGAACAACTTCCCCTTCCTGCTTGTTTGAGGGAAGTCAGCCAGCTCTCTGTCCTTTATTAGATTCCTGCTCGGATCATCAGTTTGTTCTCATATCAGGCAAAGACAACTCCATCCCCTCTGTGACTTCCCAGGAGTCGAGGGCCTGTGTCTCATTTGAAAACCTCAGGGAGATCATGTAAAGTCCGTTTGTTCTCACTTTAAACAAACTAGCATACAAGAGCTTGAGCTGCTTTATGTTTATGAAAAGGAGGCTGCTTAAGGATGTTTTTTATATTCAGAAATTATGGGTTGAAAGTAGAGACTGGACACCATCGTACTGACGGTCTGCCAACTGAGTCCCTTCATCCTGCTGATTGAAGTCCAACAAGGTAGCTGCCTCTCTGGTTGATTAATTAAAGGAAAGCCAATCTCAAACGTCAGTGTTAAAGGAAGACTTAAGTGTATAATGACCCAGTGACATGCTTCTTTTTTTTTTAACACTTATTAAAACCAGTTACTTGCCATTCAAACTCATACAGACTTGCGACAATTTAGAAAAAGTTTACAAGTAATTGTGTGGTTTGTTTTTAACTATAAGATAAAGACCATAAAAATAATACATCTAAAAAAAAATCCCATCTGTGGAGGCTGACATAATTATCCTCCATGTTGTCTACGGGTGGGCTTTGGGGACAAAAAGAGTGAAAAGAGATTTTTGAATTTGAGTCTACAAAAGTTTACAAAACCTGTAATCATCATCTTAATCTATCAAAATAATAGTGACAAATATGAATGAAAAACCCTCCCTGGTACTGTTGTAAATGACGCCCTGTTCACGATCCTTTTTGGTCTGCACTGGCTCTTGTCACTTGATGATGTGACTTTTTTAGAAACAGACGGGCGCATTCCAAAATCTGAACACTAGATGTTTCCAAAATGCTAATAGATTAATTTGATTAATTAATTAAATGTAAGAATTAATAGCTCATTTTTTTAAATCTACTGACAGCACTAACAATCATCCCCATGAATCTTTCATTTTCCTTTTCTCAAGTTGGAAAAAAGCTTTTTATATCTATGTACCACGGGTCTTCCCTCTGTTACATAACGGTTCCACCATGTTGTCGACAGGTGGGTTTTTGGGGACAAAAAGAGCAAAATGTGGGATTTTTGAATTGAAGTCTAGCCAATGGATGGCATGTGGCATCTTAACTGACCTATAAACTATTTAAATAATAGTTATAAAGTAGGACTGTCACTTTAGTGCATTAATTAGATTAATTAATTACACCGCAAATTAATGCATTATGGAAATTAATCGCAAGATTAATCATAGCACACAAACATTTTGATATTGGCCAGCTGGAGGACCCGTACATGGCAGTGGCACGTCACTTCACACATGCGTTTCTAGTCGAACCAAACAAAGCCCAGGTGACAACAGGAGTGGCCTATTAAGACTTAGTCTTATTTTATTTTTGAATTTTTTTATCTATAGTTGTACTACATTCTTTAATAATGCATCAGGCATTCATCTTTGTACCACGGGTCTCCCCTCTGTGGAGGCTGACATAACGATCTGCCATGTTGTCTACGGGTGATGCCCTGTTCACTAGTGTTGTGCTGCTCAAGACCAGTCTTGGTTTTCAGACCACATTTTAAAGGTCTTGGTCTTGTCTCGGACTCAAGAGCTTTTTTACTCGGTCTTGTCTCAGTCTCGGACTGGCTGGACTCAGGATTTTCCGTCAAGATCAGTCAAGACCAGCACTGATCTGATGTTCTTCAGCTTCTTTTATGTGAATAAGATGGAACTTGGTAAAACAACAAAAAGCTTCAATTCATGTGACATTTCCCCCCTGATGATTGCAACTTTTCCAGTGTTGTGACTGAGGGACTCCTCCCTTAACTGTTCAACCTTGACATGGTTTTGAAAATAGATTTTGATGGTCTTGGTCTTGTCCCGGTCTCAGCTTGTCTTAACTCGGTCTCGACTCCCAAAAGTCTTGGTCTTGTCTTGGTCTCGGTACATTCTAGTCTCGGGCAAGTCTTGGTCTCGGATAGTGTGGTCTTGAGCACAACACTACTGTTCACGATCCCTTTTGGTCCTCATCGGCTCTTGTTGCTAAGTAATTTGATGGACTAAAGTATCACTAAAATGCCAATTTGTATACACTGCACCTTTAAAAGACTTCGATTACATGTGTAAGTTTTGAAATTAAAAGGTGCTATGAGGAGAATCGATTTCCGGCGACATCAAGACTCTGCGACCCATGAGCACGCGCGGCGACTGTCGTAAAGACGAAGATGCTAATGAATGCAGCTGGAACCTTCTTCAGAACTCTGCATTGCTTTACAACTTCTTTTTTCAACAACTTCCAGGATGCAAAGCGACGAGGTAATGTTTCTCTGTCTTGTTACATAGTGGTAGTTTTTGATATGTGACAACAAGTAATTTTTGGAAAACTTAGTAACGTAGTTTTGTAGCCGGCTATATATCGTTACTTACAGCGCGGTGCTCTAAGACTTGTCTGAATAATAATTATTTGCTCTAGTTTTAATTGTCTTGTCCCCGAAGTTGAGTATCCAGACCAGTCCAGCCCTGTCCGACCCGACCGTGAAGCTAAGGAATAGCTTTTATAGATAACCTATTTTGATGCTATAAAACTCATCTTAAAGTGTGTATTTTGATCAGGCATTTATCTAAAAGTGAGACTTTTTTGTAAGTACTCAAAAACTCCATAGCATCTTTAAAGAAATTCTTCATTCAAAATTTGGAAATGAAGCAAAAAAAAAGGATTTTCTGGAGAAAGTGAAAGAGTAAATGGGACTTTTGTTGCTTGTGTGGAACAACAAAGCTAATGTGGGGACTGGAAGCCTCGCCACGATGGCTCCTCGCTCTGGAATCTTCAGCATTTGCTGGATGTCCTGTCTCAATTTTGGTGCCAAACTCAGAGTCAAGCCTAATCTCTTGAAAAAAATTGTAGGAGAGTCCAAATGATGGAGCAGGAGCTCCCTGGATTCATCTTTCAGGGCAGAGAGCTCAAGTTTGGGATGGCTTGCTGATCTTTTTTATCCTGGTTCATGTTGGACTTCTGTTTTTGTTATTGATGCTTAACCTGGGGCACATTTTTTCTGACTTTTTGGTTCGACTTTGAGCCACAATTTTACCTCCAAAAAAAAGAGACATTAGATCTCTGTGCGACCATATTTGGGGTAATACACCTCATTTTCCCTTCTGAGGTAATGAGCTGTGGCAGAGCATCTGAGTTTCATCTCTCCGTCCCACTTTTCTCTTTATGATAGTTTGTGTTTTACATTTTCCTCCTGCCTGAGTCAATTACCTGTGTCATGGATTTGCCATTTCCCCGCCGCACCCAAACAATCCAACGTGATCACTGCGCCTCCGTCTTGTGGATGTCGCGCACTTCCTTCCTGTCCGCGCTCATTCGTCACATTAAACATTCACTGTTATCTTGGCTTCCTGTTTGTTTCCCCCTGGCTCTGATTAGTTTTGACATTTACCTCTCCCTCCTGACCTTTACGCCGATCCTCACCGCATTAAGAGGCCGCCCCATGCTGAGCTGAAGGTGATATCCCATGATGCCGTTAAGTGCAGGTTGCATAAAGATGTCAACGGAGGATCAACAGGATGTCAGGGGCTTGAACTTGATGACTGTGACGACGTGCACAGAGGGATTCGGCTTTATGAAATCTGAATGTCGTTACCGAACAACAGAGCAGTTTTCAGGCTCACATGGGAGGAAATACGAGTACTGGTGATAGAAGTATGGAGCAACATGTGCCGAACACATCCAAAGGCAGCAGATCCCCAGAGTCCAGATGTGAGAAGACTTTCTGAGGAGAGGGTTGTTTATTCGAGCTGTCATAGTGGCACAGCTTCAAGAACATCATCTCCCTATTCAAAAACTTTCTTCCTTTTACAAAAGGAACATTATTGGAGGTATATTGCAGTATTTTCCCCCCTCTGAGGGAGCTGAGCCAGACAAAGTGGCATCTTTGTCCTTCAGTTCAAAGTCAAACTTTTTATTTTGAAGTGAATCTTCAAATAGGGATGTACATTGGCCGGACCATTGCCCTTTTCCAGTCATCATCCATTTGTAAATGAACGTGGGGAATCTCATGTATGAATGCGTTTTGCTTAAGGCCATCGCAACCACGGCTAGCAGAGCTAA